>JAFEMH010001563.1:0-453937 GCA_022495995.1 Adenophora triphylla var. japonica
ATACCCAGATCGAGAACCTGAACTTTCTTCCTCAGCGCAATATAAATCCACCTATCAATGTTATTGACAAAATGTTCGCTCAGTGGGCTTTCTTTGCCTACGAGGTTTTATATTCTTGGGCAAGAAATATAAATTGGATCCAAACTTGAGAGAAAATTTGAAAATTGTGGGGCATTCGTGAAGAAGCAATACTTGAGAAACAAAATTTGTGAACCATATACGATGACGGACATCTGAGAAATTGTTGAACGCGCGTGCATCAAAATTAAGAGTTTGGACTGAAGTCCAAAGGTTTCCAAACCTTCGATGGAGAATAGTCTTGACAGCCTCTTCCATTGGCAAGAATGAGAGGATGTGTGTGAGTATAGAGTCTGGTAAACTACTAATTTTATCTACCAGATCGTTTTCAAAACTCTTTAGCCTTGTAAACCTAATCATACCATTGTCCCTTGTCTCAGCAGTATCTGCAACTCCCTCCATGATTCACTGTAAAAATAGAAGGGGTCATTTAATGATATTGAGGCATACACAATCCATAAATGTAAAGTTTATACTACCTCTATTCCAAAAATGAAAGACCTTTTCAATCCAAAAATGAATGACCCTTTAATCCTAATATGCGTCCCTTAATGTTTTTTTACCAATTTTCTTTCACATTTGATTATATACTTGCAAAATTAAAAGTTTAGATAGTGAATAGCAAGGATATTTATGAATTTTACTATTAAAAATTAACATTTGGAGTGTTCCTTGATAGATAAAGGTCAGTTAAACCACTTCACGTAAAATGAAGAGATGGCCGAAATACAGTAAGATTAAGATTGGGTGGAACATAGTTTGAACTGTGAACAAGCACCTGTTCAGTCCGGATAAGAGTAAAGCAATAGATCCTGAAATACTAGAGCCACTAGCAGAATATCTCCCCAAAACACGCATATGATGGGTCTAAACATCAGAAAACATAGTAACAATAGCCATCTATAAATAGATTTGAAGCATTCAACCAATTTCCATCTAAACCCGGACGAACAAATACACATTGCACATTGCATGATTCATCAAAAACTTTGAGAAATAGAACACATTCTTTCTACATATCCATCTATCTGTCTCAAGTTATAAAAGGGGGGAAATGAAACATGCCAAAAGGAATTTACGACACATAAATAAAGAATCATGGCAAATCAATTAAGGGCCTTTACTTTCCAGATTTCAGGAAAAATTCCAGAGATTGGAACTAGATTATTTACAAATATTAATTCGCACAATTCAAATCAACGCTTTGAAAAGTAATTCAATTTCTCTCTGAGATACTGATAGCAGACATAATGGTGAAAGGGGGTCATTTTTCTAAAGAAAAATAGGGATATAAAACACGAGAAATCATGGGTCCTTAGCTAAGACTATGAGGACCCAGTTTAAAACAGAGAACCCACGAATTTCTGGTAAGGTTACAAATAATGCGACTAGAGTATTTATACCCTATATGCACCCTTCGCCTGAAACTTTGAGGCGGAAATAAGAGTGTGTTTGGCAACTCAATTAGAAGTTGTGGGATGGAAATAGAAGAGCAATACCAATTCCGCAATTTTGTTCCTCCAATTCCAAATCCCAGACTTGGACTGAGTTGCATGAAGTCTCATAAATTAGGGTAATGTCACATAAGAACTCATGCCTCTGACAAATGGTGTGGACACAAATCAAAGTCGAAATCAATGAACTTCATGTAGATTATAGAACTAAATCCTCATAAAAATCAATTAAATGCAACAAAAGAAAAATGGGTATATATATAACCCATTTCCGGGAACGAACCTACAAAACTGCAGCAATAATTTAAAAACAAAACTGAGAAGATAACCCTCAATGTATCAGTAAAGTTGCAAAGAATCGCACAAAAAAAAATCTTCTGACAAAACCTCAAAGCCTATACGCACACTTTTTTTAAAAAATGGGTTTTTATTTTATTAATGATGGATAAAGCTACATCAATTGGCCTATAAATAGGCTAGTACACTTCGCCTGAAACTTTGAGATGAAAATAAGGGTGTGTTTGGCAACTCAATTCCAAGTTGCGGGATTGAAAATAGAAGACAATTTCAATCAGCGAAATTTTTTTCGTCCCTCCAACTCCAATTCCAAGGCTTGGAATTGAGTTGTCAAACATGCACTGAATGAAATCTCAAGATTTAGGTAATGTAACATAAGGAATCATGGTTCTCACAAATGGTGAGTACTCAAATCAAAGTCAAAATCAATGAACTTCATGTCCTATAAAAGAGAAATAAATCCTAAGAAAATCAAATAAATACAACCAAAGAAAAATGGATTTCTGTAGGTTTCTTCCGGATATATATATATATATATATATATATATATATATCCTACCGCTGCAACGAACCCTATATATCAGTAAAGTCTCAAAGAATTGGCAAAAAAATTAAAAATGGCACAAAACCGCAGAAATTGTTCTAAAATAAATAAATAAATGAGAAGATGGATTGCCCTAGATTTAACAGTAAAGTTTCAAAGAAATGTAACCTGTAGGTTTCGAAGTGATCTTGAAAAAGCCTGATTTCACCGGCCCACCACGGCACCACCGTCTACAGAGAGACGAAAGACGCCAGTGAGAGAGAACTGAATAATGAACCCGGGCGGTGGTTTTGTAATCGGGAGAAAAGTACCTTTTCCATCCTTTAGATACTTAAGTTTTTACCTTTATGTTATTAAACAATATTTTTTTACTTTTTGATCCTTTTATCTTTATCTTTCATGGATTATGTGATCCTTGCGTTAACAAACCGTCTACTTTGCCGTTAAATTATGCTGGAGTGGCATGTTAACATCATGTTTGATGTTGACTAAGAAAATAAATGTTGATTCGAAAATCTATAAATATTTTAAAGTCGTTCGCTAAATTCTGTGAGTTGGAAATTTCAAAAATATCACTATCAAGAAGCTTCAAATGAAAATTGATTCAACACATGATTTTGGCAAATGGTTTTGGCAAATGGTTTTGGAGAGAAAGTGGAAAAATGATCTATACTACTCACACTTTTTGAAAATGTGCAATTTTTTTCTTTTTCATTAATTAATCAACAATAGGTATCTAGACTAAAGGTAATATTTGAACGTCTAATTATTTTCTTTCAAAAATAATTATTTAATGAGCTTTTATAAATATTTTAAAACAAAGTCGTTATTAAATTTGGCAAGTGGAGCCCAAAAATGTCACTATCAAGGTTTTTTTATTTTTCATTAATTAATCAACACTAGGTGTCTAGACTAGGTTGCAATATTTGAACGTTTTCAAATTATTTTTGTAAAAGATAATTGTTTAATGAGCTTTAAAATTTATTGTTTTTAATTTCTTTAAAAAATAATTGTTTAGTGAGCTTTAAAATTTATTGTTTTTAATTCAGAAAAATTGAAAAAAAAATATCTCATTTTTAGTCTAATAAACTCATTAAACAGTTATAATCTAAATATATATTCTTAAATTTTAGACTAAATTTATTGTTTTCTAATTATTAATTAATAGTAACAATTTTTTTTTGTATTAACGATAATTTTTAAATTTAGATGTGGATATTTAATTTGTTTTTTTTTTCATTTTTAGTCTAAAATTTAAGAATATATATTTAGATTATAACCACTTTTCTTGTGTTTTCGAGATAGATGATCATTAGTTAGACATTTTTTTTATTTTACTTTTGTCAAAAAAAATAAGAAGAATTTATTTTTAAAAAAATAAAAAATTGAAGAATGTGGAGATAATATAGGTGACTATAGGGAGGGCCGAGGGGGGTAAGGAAAGTTTTGGAGGCAAAAATTGGGTACTTTTTATTTAAAAAACTAATTCATTATGTTATATAGTAATTACTATTAATGCATGTTTGTAGGCTTATAGATCCGAATTATTAGGCTTAATAGTTGAAAATCTCATTTTGCTTTAAAAAAAATACCGCTACTACTATAAATAATAATCCTTTCTTTTTTCAAAAAAAAAAGTATATGAATTTTTACTTTCAAAAAATAAATATGAATGATTGAAAAAATAAAAAAAAAATGTTCATGATTTCAAATTTAAATAAATAAAATGATTGAGATTTATTCATTTTTTTATTTGTTTGAAGCAAGAAGATAATTTAATTGAGAATAAAAGGTAAGAAGATAACTGTTTTTTTCAATAAAAGTCATACAATTAAAATGATGATAAGTGTCGCATTTTTAATTATTTTTAAATATTATCTTTCAAGAAATAAAAAGCTATTTTCTAATATTATCAAAGATTTTCCTTCACATTTTTTAATCAAAACTTTCTTACTTTGAAAATTATAAATTTCATTAAACGAACTTATTTTAAAATTGGCGAATTTTATGCTTAAAATTGGAAGCTACTTTTTTATTCTTTGAACTTAGCTACTTTGTTTTGTATTTTTTTAACGATTTTTAGTCGTTTGTTTAAAAAATAAAATTCTTTATTATTTGATCTTTTTTAAAATTTATGATGACTTATTTTTATAGAAATAAAGGATTTCATTTTTTTATTTTGTAACTTCATTCAATGCTTTGTTATCATAAAATAAAATTTTAAATATAGAATAATAATTTTTAAAATGGTGCATTAATTTTTTTAAATGGTTACTAAAATAAATAATATTTTAAAGTAAAAAGTGATCTTTTTAATGTGTAAATCGATAAACCGATAAAACTAAATGGGGGGTGGAGCCAGGACTCTATTTTTTAGTTTATAGACATAATTTAGGGGTGATGGGCTGACTATGAGGAAGAAGTTAAATTTCTCTTTGTGTTGAAAGTAAAAAGTATCATTAAATGTGAAGATAATTTATTTGAAGCTGATTTGGAATTTTTGTGTGGCAGATTGTAAGTTGTCCATATAATCTTGCTAACAAAATTAATTGACGATATTTATAATAGCATCTGTAACTGACTCAATACACTCTAATTAAAAAAAATAATAAAATTATTACATTTACGATTTTGTAAGCATATTTTTGTAATTATTTTGTATCCTTACTATTACTCAATTAATAAAGGGGAGAGAGAAAAAGGTTGGTTAAAAAGAAAGTGAAAAAATATTTTAAAAAATTATAAAAGGTGATATGTGATTATATTTTATGAGCTTCAATTTTTTCGAGCAAGTATTTATTTTTACTCTCACTATTTTAAATAAATATTTAAAAAAATAAATTTTCTCCTAATTAAATAGCAAATTTGAAAAATTATTGAACATTTATTTTAGAGATTTAAAAAGGTTTGCGTGCATACTTTCGAAGAGAATAAGCCTACTATGTGAATTTTCTTTATTTTTTATTGAAATATATCTTAAAAAGTATTAATTCGAGTAGAAGTGAAACACTCAGTATTTGGTGGAAAAATTGTTATCGGTGGAGATGATAGCTTCTTCAAGTGCTAAATATACTATGAATATTTTATTTCAGAAGTATTTCAATATGTTTAAGTAGTATTCAAACTTTGGTTTTTCGATTTACTATTTTAATACATGCATGGATATATATAATCGTCGTGCATCGCACGAATTTGCTGCTAGTTTCAATTAAACTAAATGAGTAAAAGTATAAATTTTGAATAATTAATTCATCTTTCGCTCCTCACCCTCTTCCCCGTCACTACTGATACCACTACCCTTCCCTCACCATATCGCCCCTACCACTATCGGTCTATCACTACCACCAATCCACCACCACCATCATCAAAAATTAAATTGCAAACACATTCAACATAATTTCAATTGTCTAATTATTAATTTTTAAAAAGGTATTGAACAATGGTTAAAAATAAATCAATCTGGAAGAATCAATCAATATTAACTAATTATTAATTTTTAAATTATGATATTAGACGTTATCGTTTAATTTTATCAACCCACCACCATGTCACCACCAATATCCCCAACGCTACCATCTCACCACCAATATCCCCACCGCCACCATCTCACCATTGACAACCCAACACCAATAGTTCCTATTCTTTCTTCTCTGTATCATTGGCATTTCCTTGCTAAGGGCCCCAAATCGCAAGCATTTACTTACCCCCGATCGCCAGCCTTTCAGTTTTTCCTGATTTCATTCGTACATTCAATCTATCGAGAGAAAGCCGCACACACAACACACAAATCAACCCAATAGACGCGCACACTATAAACATATCGTATTTTGAAATCAGATATGGGATGAGGGAGAGACGACGTAGAATTTTGGGAGTCATTGTTTGCGTCTCACTCACATCAAAGTGTTGAATCTAGATTTAGATTGAGAGATGATGTTGCCAGGATTTTCCTCATCGGCAACATACCCGTTGTAGTCCAAAAATGATACTCCGGCTCCTTCTTCTCCGATCAATCTGCACACAAAACAGCCAAAAAACTAAGCCGGGGGCGTCTCCGGCGTAAGCCCCTCCGGCGTGCGAATAAGAATTCTATTTCAGAACATAATAACAAAACCTTAGCAAAAATGTCGGGGGTGGGAGAGAGAGAGAGATTTAACTTACAGAAATTCCCCCAAGATGAAGCCAGTGCCATGGACCTTGCCGTCTCCAAACCTCCGCTCAAAACCTCTGTTTCCTCCCCTTTTACTCAGTCGTCTCCTTCCTCGCGTTTTTCCCTACTTAAATCAGAATAATCCCTCACCTCTCAGTAGCTTTCTTTTTATATAACTTCCCCCCCCCCTCTTCTTGGGCTTTTGGGCCGAAAATGCCTATGGGCCCAATCAGTTTTATATGGTTATATCACCTCCCATTCCACGTGTCGTCGTTTAATTGGTCCCATGTTATAGATATTTACATGCCGCTTCCTCTATGTCGCATACGATTAAGATTGATTTCTCGTCATCATTTCCTGCCGGATATATCGCTTACTATTTATTTCGCCATGCTTGCCGTAACATAAATCTCGCGGTTTATTACTTATTTGATTAATGCGGGATACTTTTGCCGCCATTATCTTCTCTATTCGACTTACCCGTTAACCGGCGGGATACCCTTGACCATATTTCCCGCGACTTTCTTCTTGGGCTTATCTCGAGTTGGGCCTTTTATAACCATTTATTATTCGAGGGCTCGTAAGCCCAAATTACTATTTTTTTAGGCAGCATCAGAAGCCCCCAAGTTTGAGGCGGGATTCATTTATGGTCCCACCGATAACTTAATTTTCTGCGACATTCACTTCCCTTTTCATATTTTGACTTACATAAGACCGTCTTGTAGCTCAACAGTTCGGGATGTGAGCCTCTTCTAAGCCGTCAATTCTTTCTTGTAGCGACATCTTTACATGCCCTTCAGGCGAGATGTGCTTTCTTTCTTTGTTTATAGTCGTATCTTTACATGCCATAAAGGCGAGATAGACTTTCTCTTTTCTCTAGCAACATCTTTACATGCCATTCAGGCGATATGTGCTTTCTTATTTATAGTCCGGAGACTTTCATGTTTATAGTCTGTAGATTTTCTTTTTTATAGTCCGGAGACTTTCATGTTTATAGTCCGTAGACTTTCTTTTTTATAGTCCGGAGACTTTCATTTTTATAGTCCTTAGACTCTCATTTTTATATTGATGCTTGGTACCTTTAAACCAAGTCTCCTTGTGCTTGGTACCTTTAAACCAAGTCTCCTTGTGCTTGGTACCTTTAAACCAAGTTTCCTTGCGCTTGGTACCTTTAAACCAAGTCTCCTTGTGCTTGGTACCTTTAAACCAAGTCTCCTTGTGCTTGGTACCTTTATACCAAGTCTCCTTGTGCTTGGTACCTTTAAACCAAGTCTCCTTGTGCTTGGTACCTTTATACCAAGTCTCCTTGTGCTTGGTACCTTTAAACCAAGTCTCCTTGTGCTTGGTACCTTTATACCAAGTCTCCTTGTGCTTGGTACCTTTAAACCAAGTCTCCTTGTTTATAGTCACATAGACTTTCTCTTAACTCGACAATTCGGGATGCGAGCCCCCAAGCCGGATGTGGTGCCCTTTCTCGACGGGGCTCGGGATGCGAGCTCCCCAACAAGTTCGGGACTATGATACCCACTCGCCGGATCGTGGGTACCCCAATGCAGCTTTGGGGATCGTGGTACCCCCTTCGGATTCGGGATCGTGGTACCTCCCAACAAGCCGGATCGCTGCACTCTTCCCAACTTGATCGGGGACCACCTCCTTTCATAATTCATCAAAAACCCCTTACACTCTGCACTACCGACTTTTCTCTTTTTCCGTCACTTTGTTTTGATAATTCATCAAAAACCCCTTACACTCTTTCTTTATCGCGAGATATCTCCATATCCTTATACTCCCATCAAAAAGTGAGGTTGTCTTTAGGCAACCTTACTCCAAGCGACCTTCCTTCTTGACTTTATTCTTTATTCGCCTTGACCTCCATTTCGCATTTACCGCACATTCGAGTCATTATCTCGCCGTTCATATGTAAAACAAAAATACCATAAAAAGCAAGTCAAATACTAAACCCGACAATTTCATACTTTCACTTCATTCAATATTTACGCAACATACAAAAACAATCATTTCCATAACTTTCATCAATTCACAACCCCCTTTCGTACATTCATAATAAACGACTTGAAATAATTCCACCAAGAATAACATTGAATAAATGACATTTCCTCACCTTTATCGTTTTTCAACATTTCCCTCCTTAGGACCACACATAAAAACATAGCAGGTCGACATACTCTTATATTATACTATGATGCTTTCCCCTCACAAGTCACATTAGCACATCTTCCCATAACTTCAATATAATTTGTGCACATAAACAAAAAAGCTCCAAGCTCGCGTATTTAACTTCATTAAATATTATTTTTCTTATGCAACATAATAATTCCTTCGCTCATTCCGCCAAATATGCAGGCATGGGACATAATATATAGTCACTTTTAACAATTAAATCCAAGCATAATTGACGTATGAAATTTTCTCTTCTTTACATATATGGTCTACCATTTTTTTGCATAACACCTATAGGCAAGAAACGAGTAACGTATGTAACAAGTGGACCTTTGACATGTGATTCATTGTTCATCTAAGCTTGTACCATCTCGCACATACTATCATCTGTCTTTATTTTATAGACATAATTTAACACACAAACCAAGAAAATAAAACTCACACAACACTTTTAATTTGGACTTTGTTTTCCTCCATATTCATGTCAACTATCAAGATGTACAACTTACTAATTCGCCAATTTTCCAAAGTTCACGCAGTTACGCCAAGGCATAATTAAAAATTGACATGAAGCATACCGCAATAGTTTAATATTTGCAGGCTATTTTAAACATATAAAGAGCATATTGAATGTATTACATATTATACAAGGAAGCATGTAAACTTGATTGCGAGTATACTTATTTCTCATTGATGAGTAACCACATACCAATCAAAATTCACACATTTTGTACACATAATCACATATAGGCACTATGTCCCATAATATACACTAGTGTTTACTTGAATTAAGCACACTACAGAGCCATAATCATAATAGTAACATCATTAACTTGGTTACACTGATTGCCATAACCTTCACCATTTACACAAGTCGTCTTTAACATATTATCAATTTATATTATCACATAATTCTAACACCCATTCTAATTATTCATTATATTTTTCCTAGTGATGCAGGTAAACGAATTAGCCGGCATGAGTCATTAACTTGAACTCCGACTATCAAGCATATATAATATTACATAATACAATTTAATTATTCTAGAAAATATACTTTCATTTACCAATCAAGGTCACACAAACAAGAGAAACATTTATCTATTTTCACAACATATCCTTTTTAAGTTATTGTCCCGTAATAATATGTCACACTAACCATATACTTTTGGTACTAATACACTTAAGACTTCCGTAGAGATCCTTCATTGTTGTTCGTATAAAATATGTAACTAATGTCAATTTCACTTAGCATGGCACATTTTGAACATATTGGTGGCATGATATAAATAATTTCCATTTACAGTCAACTGATGCAAGTATAAAGATACTAATTTCGGGCATAATCTGCAAATTAGCATGAAGCGTGCTGCAAGTAATATCATTCTATATACATTCATCTTTAGCAACAAGCATTTTCATGTTATAATCTCAACAAGCCCATTCAACACATATCATGATACCAGCAAGCATTAACTTTAATTATGATTATACTCATATTTGAAAAATCATCATACAATCACCCACTAGTCATATAATTGACCCATACTCTGCCCTTTTCAAAATCCTGCTCAAAACTTATTTTAAACATTTCTTTGATCACTTTAATGTACACCCAAAATGATAATTCATTCTCGCCATTCATAAAATAATAATTTACCCTTATCCGTGTCACTGTGGTTGCTTCATTCGACTTTTTAAATTCTATTAGTTGAATAAAATTACTGTAGCAGTCATTATAATGTACGTTCATATCCATCACACTTAATACTTTTTAGGTAAGAAAACAATCAATAAATTCACTTTCACAAATTTTCAATCACAAATTTGTCATAATTTCTCAAATAAATACCAAAGATCATATCTTCCGTTTCATTCGTTTCTAATTTCAAAAGTCACAGCATTTAAATCTCTCTTTCGTATTAGCACTTTGTTTCACAGATTTCACGGTATTCAATATTCTATCTATTTTCATACACAAGTCGAATTTAATCCAGCATATTTAAAGGGTCCGTCCCAACTAAGTGCTAAAGCTCTAATTACTTTTTACTAGTTCACTAAAATTCTTAATATGCCCAATCAATTCTCTACTCTTTCGCTTCCGGGTAATATTCTAAAGGTTAAATAAAACACTCAAACAATCATAGTAACAGTCATCACAAACCACCCAACTTACTTAGAATGTCATACCATTTATGTCAAGCACCTTGTCAAGCGACAATCATCTTTAAATACTCCACATTGTTACGACTTGGTCACAATAATTGTACAAGCTAACTTTAGAAAATTTCAAGATCTGTCCGTAACAATTTTGGTTTCAATATTAATCACCCAATTTCTAGTAACAGACAACAAACAAGCAAGTTGTGGATAAACTGTATCAAATAACTTTATCATAAATGTGTGAATACCGTAACATGTACGAAGGCATTAAGTTATCTATCTTGCCTTCACATTATCCAACATTATGAGGTCATGTAAAAGTATTAACCAAGTATTAAAAGAAATAGACAAAGATGACTTAAAGACAATACCACCAGCAATATTCCTGTCGTCGTTCAAAAGTAAACAAAGACTTTAAAGTTGTGCACCCGCATCACTCTCGGATAATAATTAAGGCGTAAAATAGTAGTAGTTAAAACCAATTTGGGCGAACACGGAGCATACCAAAAATTCCGTCTATTCTAATCTCAGATAATCCATTTTAGGCAGAGCCTATGCAGGCATGTTATTGGGAAAAACGATAGGACTAAAAAAGTTATATTAACTTTGAAGTTATGGAAGGTTCTCTCACACTCTTAAAATGAGCAGGTTAACATTGTAGAAGAAATATATACTCCCTCCGTCCCGGTAGAAAGAGGAAATTTACTGTTTACACGGAAATTAAGGAAAAAAATAATGATATAAATGTTGTGAGTGTAAAAGTAAAATAGGAGAGAGAATGAGTGGAGGGAATAGTAAATTATAATGGTGTTGTGAGTATTAAAATAATGATAGGAGAGAGAATGAGTGGAGGAAATAGTGAATTTGTGGTTTGTAATGGGGCGGAAAAAAAGGAATATTTGTGGTTTGTAATGGGACGGAGGGAGTATATACTTGACGTTGAGCATGTCTACCAACAATCTCCAACCCCGCTCATATGATTAGGCTACTACTGTAGAATAAAGAAGATGCATACTCGTGGTTGAGCATGTTTACCAACAATTTCCAAACCCTCCAAAACTTAAGTAGGAAAATCCTATGGTAGGAAAGCAGAAACGAGAAAGACTAGAAAAGCAAACACTAAGCGGGGTCAGTAAAGCATACCTCTCATCTCCAGACTTTGTTAACACCCTGCGGCTGTCGAATAATAAAACTCTTGTGAAACAACAAAACAAGATACTAACAGTCATGAATCTTGAATTAGACAGACTGAAAAGAAGCCTCCATCAGTTTGCAAGAACATTGAAACAACATATAACTGATAAACCCATTCCAGGCAAAGTGACCCTAATGTGACATGTTACCATTACTAGAAGTGGTCAAAAGCAAGCATTTGTACTCGAGCAACACATGTACTCCACAGCTGAGATATCTGATCAAACAAAAAAAAAGAAACGCAAGCTTAAATGGAAGTACACCCAAATCACCCAACACTTCCTCGAAAGGTTAAAACTGAAAGTGTTACCACATAAAAGGCTCAGCCCAAATCCCAAAGAAGAAGAACCCACCTCAATTGAGGTAGAAAATTGAGGGCAAGTATCGTTAAGATCAATATTAAATGACTAATGTCAAGTATGAAAAAGAAAGGACATGATACTCCCTGAAATAAAAGTTGCCACGAACATGAAAACCTGAAAGTCAAATGAAGCTTGAACAACATGATACCAACTATCTACAACCTTAAACAATCAAAGCTTCACTCCCTGCAAATACCTCACCCGAAACACGTGATTTCTGTCATCACTTGAAAGTAAACCAACAACTCCAAAGTTAAAAACATACATACCACCAACACAGGATTTCTGCCATCACTGGAACATAAACAGACAACTCCAAAGTTGTGCACCCACATCACATTCGGATAATAATCAAGGTGTCAGACAATATTAGCTAAAACCAATGAGGGTAAACATGCGACATACCAAATATTTACTCCATTCCTTCCAAGCTCCAATAATCCAATTTAAACAGCCTTTGCAGACATTTTACAATCAGCAAATCTCCACGGATAACAGATATCAGTACTATAGGCGAAAGAATTGATGAAACATATTTCCATACTTGGGATAGCTAACAATTGCTTCAAAACATTAGACCAAGAAGTTGTTAAGATATTACGAGTGTTCTTCATACTTGGGATTTCATAGTTCAGGATAATCCACGCAAACTGAAAACCGCAAATGAAATAGCATCATTTAAGAAAAAAGAACTCGAACAATGAAAGAAAACAACATATAACTGATAAAAACCCCTTCCAAGTGACATGAATTACACATACAGAACGGACTGCTTTCGATTATTAGCATGAATTACACACTAAAACAGAACTATAAACTATCAACATCACTCTGAAAGAAAATCCACGATAAAACATGTAAACAACTAAAATACCATGCTGCAAGATCAGATTCAAATCAAATTCTCTAAAAATCAATATACACAGACAACCGCGTGTTAATTGTACACAAAAAAAACAGCACAAACAGTCAGGAAATCAACTAGAAAATCTAAGATTTAACAAATAAATCAACTGATCATGCTACTCGCAACAGTCGAATCGGGATCTACAAAATCTAAACAGATGAAGAAATGAAATGAAATTGCATATGCTTACCACCACCGAAGACCTTGTGGACAGGCTTTTCCTTACCAAAAATCCGATAAACCTTGGACTTCAACGATGAACTCTCGTTCAACGATTCAGCTTTTGACTCCTCTGATCCGACATCTCTCTCTCTAAAACCCCTTGAATTCTCTGAAACAACTGACTTCTCTATTTTCTCTCTCTAGCTTCCTTCTCTATTTTGTGTTTACTCCGGCGAAATCATTAGTTCCACCCCGACTTCCGATTTCCAGATCTGCTCCTATTCCCCACCAAAAAAATAGACGGAAGTTCACTTCCGCCGCTGCCTTGCCTCTACGCGATTCATTCGATCTGGTTAGTTTCTCCGGTGTTGATGTCGCCGGATCTATCGAACGGAGAAGAGGTTTCAGTCCCGGCAACGGAACCAATTGATGTTGCCAGGATTTTCCTCATCGGCAACATACCCGTTGTAGTCCAAAAATGATACTCCGGCTCCTTCTTCTCCGATCAATCTGCAAACAAAACAGCCAAAAAACTAAGCCGGGGGCATCTCCGGCGTAAGCCCCTCCGGCGTGCGAATAAGAATTCTATTTCAGAACATAATAACAAAACCTTAGCAAAAATGTCGGGGGTGGGAGAGAGAGAGAGATTTAACTTACAGAAATTTCCCCAAGATGAAGCCAGTGCCATGGACCTTGCCGTCTCCAAACCTCCGCTCAAAACCTCTGTTTCCTCCCCTTTCACTCAGTCGTCTCCTTCCTCACGTTTTTCCCCACTTAAATCAGAATAATCCCTCACCTCTCAGTAGCTTTCTTTTTATATAACTTCCCCCCCCCCCTCTTCTTGGGCTTTTGGGCCGAAAATGCCTATGGGCCCAATCAGTTTTATATGGTTATATCACCTTCCATTCCACGTGTCGTCGTTTAATTGGTCCCATGTTATAGATATTTACATGCCGCTTCCTCTATGTCGCATACGATTAAGATTGATTTCTCGTCATCATTTCCTGCCGGATATATCGCTTACTATTTATTTCGTCATGCTTGCCGTAACATAAATCTCGTGGTTTATTACTTATTTGATTAATGCGGGATACTTTTGCCGCCATTATCTTCTCTATTCGACTTACCCGTTAACCGGCGGGATACCCTTGACCATATTTCCCGCGACTTTCTTCTTGGGCTTATCTCGAGTTGGGCCTTTTATAACCATTTATTATTCGAGGGCTCGTAAGCTCAAATTACTATTTTTTTTAGGCAGCATCAAGAGAGAGGGTACCGATGGTAATCCTTGATTTCGAATCTGGAAACGGGCAGAAGGCAACGACGGCAGAGGAGGACGGTGTCGGGGTATACGAGGGAAGAAGGCAACGCTAACGGAAATTAAAGGAAGGGGGAAGCAAACAGTGCAATAATTTGGTGTTGAGTATTTGTAGTTTCAATTTCAACAATTTTGCCCTTTTAGATTTAAATAATATGCCAACTTTGTAATGATATTGCCGAATAAGCGAAAACAATGAGTAAACATGCCAAATTAGCAAAATTAACGATTAAATTGACGGTTAATTGACGGAATGATAACATAATCTATAAAATGATAGATTAAGGATGAAAAGGTAAAAAAAAAAATTGGTTTAATAACAAAAAGGTAAAACGTAAACTAGTTGAATAGTTGAAGGACGAAAAATATTTCTTTCTCTATAATTGAGTGATGTTATTCACAAAGTAAAACTTTTACTCCGTAATATAACTATAATCCTTCTTTTTTCTAAATTTTTTTTAAATATACTTACTTTAAAGTATTGAACAACCCCCCCCCCCTCTCTAAATTCCCTAAATTCTCAAATCCATTTTTCAAAATAAATTATCGCAAAATAATTGTCATTTAAAAAAAAAACTTTGTTTATAAATAATACTACTTTTACCAAAACTTTCCACTAATTATTTTATACTTGCGAAACAAAATATTTATAAAATAGATAACAATAATATTTATACATCTTACCATTAAATTATACTATAAAAAATACTTCCTCCGTCTCATTCGAAAAGACACAAAATTCTATTTTGGGTGTCCCATTTATTTAAAGCACACTCCAAAAATGAAATTTTTTTAATACTTCTTTATCATGGGACCCACTTGTCATAATTAAAATAACTATCAACTTACTATTTCATATCCCACGTTCTCTCTCATACCTCATTTTTCATACTCACAACACTTACTTCACTATTGATCTCCTTAATTTCTATGCAAAACCCATTTTATTCCTTTTAAAAGAGTGGGACGGAGGGAGTAAACTGATGAGCCCGGACCAGCTAGATCGGACCCAAGCTCGGTCTGGTCCAAAGGCTAAAGTATAACGTGGCATACCCTAGACCGCCAGAGTCAAGACCGCGGACAGATAGGCCTTCAAAGGTCAAGACCGCATTTCTCTCGTACCGTTCCAGTCAAGACCGCGGACAGCTAGACTACCAGAAGGGTGACCGAGGACATTGTGACCGCTCCATTCGTGCCCGCGTCAATATCATTGACCGTGCCCAATATGTTGACTGTGGTCTCATATTAGACTCCTGATTATCTCACCAGACTCCCGATTAAAGCCAAAGCTTATTGAGCAAGCTTCCTAACGTGCTCTGACATAAAGAAGCTGACTTATTCCCATCGCATTGAATGCATGGCTCAGGAGCTTACTATGCCATTTAATGCGCCGTGCCAACTCTCCCAAATACACGGCTCATGTCCGCATCAACGACATTCCCTCTGCAAGTGAATCTTACTTTACTGGCAGACCCAATCCGATGCGGACACGTGTACCTGGTCAAAGATTAAGATGCCCCTTAGGACTGACCTCATGGCTTATCTCAACAAGCAGCTTTCCATCACCTATAAATAGAAAGCCCTTGTCCCCTTAGACAAGGTGAGTGCCAAATTGATATTCTAAGTCATATTACTCAAACCCTAAACACACAAACACTCCAAGACAATTCAAAGTCTTATTCTCATGTTCTTATATCCTCTAAGATATCTTATTCTTACACCCGAGGGCCTGAATTGGAGTAACATCCAGCTTTGACCTTAACGGTGCTTCTTTGTGTTGTGTTCTAGGTACCTCCAAAAAATATCCAATCAGATATCCTACCAACCATTCATACCCCAATATTCATGACGTCATCATAAACAATTTCAAAATATCTCTTAACAATAAGGTATGATCATTCATTTAGAAATGTAAGAAGTATTACTGTATTGTGCAACACTTATTTTACTTTTAATCCTACTTTAAAATACTCTTTTTATTTCAATTCAAAATTGGGTTGGGTAATTTTTTTTTAGAAAAAGTGTTAGTAAAATTCATGTTGTATATGGAAATGTGGATGAAAGAATATGAGGTAGAAAATAATTAGGTATAAGTTCTTTTGAGTATAAATGAAAGTGGGTTTCACTTTTTCAAATTGAATGACCATTTTTGTTTCAAAATAAATAACATTTCAAAAAATTAAGAAACTTTGTTCCTAAATAATTAGTTACCAAAAAGTTTTTTATAGTTTTTTATATATTTGCAAAACTAAAATTTTGAAAATAAATAGCAAAAATATTACTAGATATTTTTTACTATATTAACTTTTTCGAAATGACCCTTAAATATAAGGAAAAATTGCACCAAAAATCACTGTAATATTCAATTTTTGCGTGGTTCACCATCAAACTAATTTTTTTTGCATACAACATATTATATTAATTTATTTTTGCATACAACACATTATAATAAAAAAATTGCATCCATTATCATTTTTACTAACGAAGATAGTTTTTTTCAGTTAAAAAAATATGTGTCATTGCATGTGACAATTTTCCAGGGGTAATTTCGGTAGATCGAATCGAATAAAGGTGAATTAAAAGGGTTCTTTATTAAAAACATTAAACTATAAGGTTTTATTAAATTAATTAATTTTATAATCAATCAAAAGTTGGGTTCTTTAAAAGTGGTTTAATCAATGTTTTCTATTTACAATCATATGTGTAGCCGTGATTGGCTTTTTAACTAAAATTGTGTACGGTGATTGCCAAGTGATTGCTTGATCCATACAAAGCCAGACTTTAAAAAAAAAAATTCTTGGTTTGTCAAGTGATTGCAAAACAAATTGTAGGTTCTTTATTTCTATGATTTTAATGAGTTTTTAAATATTGTGTGAAATTTGCAGAAAAGATAATATTTTGAGAAAACTAAATTGTGTACGTATAACACTCAATTTTACTTAAGTAAATGACCCCCAACAATGATTGATTCTACTATTAATAGATACTAGATTGACTCCCGTGCGATGCACGGGGCGTTACTATATATTTAAAAGATAAAAATTGAACCAAAATAAATCAAAAACTCAATTCGTTTATATATTATGAAATACTTTATTAAAAACTACATTGTCAGTACATAAAAATTAGAAAATAATAAAATAGGAATAAAACAAAAAATCATAAGAAATATGCATTTCTCTATATACAATTCTGTAGTATTTTATCATTTAAAAAAGTAAATAAAACACACGAACATGTTTATCACATACGAAATAAATTATTTAAATTAGTAAAAAAAAAAAGGTGAAGATTGGAAATCTAGTTAAAAAAAGGTGATATTTTATTTCTTTTTGATAAAGAGATTTTTTTAAAAAAAAAAAAAGATTTGCTCATACCAAAAGAATAGTACAATTATCTAATAAAAATTAATTTCATTCTTTTTCAAATGGAAACTTTCCATTAACTCATGCTCGTATATCTAAAAAATTATGAACATAATTATGATATTTATTTTCAGTGTAACTTATTTAATTTTTAGAAGAAAAATAAAAATTCTAAAAATACTAACAATTTCGTTAAATGAAAAGAAATTTGCCCAAACCCCCTACTTCCTCATCAAACCCAACCCACTTCTTTATCTCCCTCTTTTAAAATACAAATTTATACTATCTTTATTTCTTATAATATTGACATGAGTAAGTTTTAGGGGAAACCTGTTTCTCCATAAGTTATAAAAAACCCACTTTCATTCTTAAAAATATCGAGTTTAGACCTTAAAACATTGAGTTTAGGACTTAAAATACCCAGAAAATAAAATAGTGAGTTTAGACATTAAAACAGTGAGTTTAAGCTAAAAAATAAAATAGCGAGTTTAAGCCTTAAAACAGTGATTTTAGGCTTTAAAACACCAAGTCGATATATTTAAAAACAGGATTTTTTATAACTTATGGAGAAACAGGTTTCGCCCAAAATTATCTGTATATACACTTCAATCAAAATTTTAAAAATGATGGCCATCTTTCCCGATATTAGTCTTTATAAATACACAATATTTTGAGACGAATAGAAAAATCGATAAATTTATTAATACTTTATTTACTATGCTTCAAAGATTTTTTTTTAAAAAAAATTAAATAAATTGTTTGATATATCGAACTAAAATAAACACAATAACCACATTACTCCATCTCACTTATTAAATAGAAACCATATATATATATATATATATATATATATATATATATATATATAGATTATTATTATATTAAATAACAATATACTCCCTCCTCCCGCTACAAATTAATCACACATTTTTTTCATTGAGCATCCCGCTACAAATCACACACTTCTTGAAATAGCAAAGAATCTTTACTATTTCACCCACTAATTCTCTCTCCTACTTTACTTTTATACTCACAAGACCAATCAAATCACTATTTCCTACCCAATTTCTCTCTCCAACCTCACTTTTCATACTCACAACATTTTCTTCATTATTTTTTTTTCTCAATTTACGCGTAAACAGTAACTGTCTTATTTGTACCGGGACGGAGGGAGTATACTTTATAAATACACAATTGTTTTTGTTTATAAAAATTCAACACCATTCCAACTCATCATTCTATACCCCACCACTTTTATTTTATTTTATATTCTTTATTTTTATGATTAGTAAAATTATTATTATTATTATTATTATCATTTATAATTAAAAATAAATACTTCACACTTATTTAATTTTGACTAAAAGGACATTGAAAAAAAAATGAAATTTAACAAAGGATCATTAAGAAATTTATATTTAAAAAAAAAGGATTTTTTTTTTCTCTATCCAAATCAAGTGAAAGAAGTCTCTATTTAAAGAGAAAAAAAATTTATGAATTTTGGTGAAAAAAAAAGTTTACAAAAATTTAATTTATTGTAAAATAATTGAGGGTAAAGAAATCGGATGTAAAAAAATCGAAAATTCACCCAGCCAATCAAAGGGCGACACGTGTCAAAATTCTTTAAAAAAAATAAAAAACATCATGCAGAAACGCACCGTTGTCGGCGCGTGAAGTACACGCGCCAGAGAAATATCGAAATTGCCCTTCCACAGACAAACGACACGTGTCCAATGTTAAAAAAAAAAAAAAATCTTAATGCATTCAGGCGCCTCTTTAGGTCGTGTAATTTACGGATCTCATAATTTTAACAAATAAAAAAATAAGAAACAAAATAAATCATTTACTATTCACTTTATTTGAGTAATTGTTAATAAAAGTAATTTATTTCATTTCATAAAAATTGAGATTATAACTCATTTAGTTACTTGATATTTTGTTCTAATGTATTTTAGTTTGTGTGCACATGTGTATGTTTAACATGATGTACAAAGCTTCTTAAATAAGCTACTCATTTTCAGTAATCTTTTTGCCCTTCATAGATTTTCAATCCTAATCGAGTAACTACAAATGTGCCCTCGTTTATTTTAAAACTTATGCAAGTCTTTTTATATATAGAGAGAGATAGCGATTTATAACTAATTATTTAATGTTTATTTTTAAAAATATATTATATTCACTTCTAATATGAGTTTTAAATTAATGAAAAATTAAACCAAGAAACTAATCTAATTTTGGACTAAAATTTTATTATACTAATTTTCTCATTTCTCAAATAAATGTCCAAAAAAATAATTCAACAAATACCTACTTTTCACTATAAAAACGAAATAATCTTAAATATATCAAAATTGTTTATACCTATAAAGTTAAATTTAAAAAACGTAAACAATGATATCCTCTTACAATAAATGTAATATTGGCATTTGTTTAATATATTTCTGACAATGAAGATAGGAAACGTAATTTTCACTAAAAATATATTGAAAAATTATTATTATTATTATTATTATCATTTATAATTTAAAATAAATAATTCACACTTAATTAATTTTTACTAAATATATATTGAGAAAAAAAAATTAACAAAGGATAATTAAGAAATTTATATTAAATTTTTTTTTTGTGTTCAAATCAAATGAAAATAGTCTCTATTTGAAGAGAAAAAAAATTAAGAATTTTGGTGTAAACAAAATTTAAAAAAAAGAGTAATTTATTATGAGACAAAAAAAAAATTAAAAAAATTGTCAAGTTAAATACTAAAAAAATAAGTACATGAACATAGCATGACAAATGTATTTAATGTAGGTAGAATTTAAAAACTCCAGTTCCCCATTCCTCTCAAGTTTTTGATAATTAACTATATAAAAATATTAATTTTTTTTTTCAGTGTCCAAATCAAATTCAAATGAAAATAGTCTCTATTTGAAAAGAAAAAAAAATTAAGAATTTTGGTGTAAAAAAAATTAAAAAAAATAAATTTATTATAAAATAATTTAGGTAAAAGAAATGGGTGGAAAATAAAAAATCTAAATCGAACCAGCCAATAGGACAACGCCATGTGTCCAAACCAAAAAAAAATCAGCTTCATTCTTCACGCGCCGTTATCGGCGCGTGTCCTACACGTGCTTGTGAAATGTCCGAAATGCCCTTAACTAAACGGAGGACATGTGTCCAAACTACCAAAAAAAAAATTTAAAAAAAATTAAACCCCAATCACTGCTTGCCATGTGTCATTTTAGTCAGTTTTTTTTGCCATTTTGCCATGGCATGAAAAGACGAAAATGCCCCTAATACCCCCTTTAATTACCACTATCTTGTTATTATATATATATAGATATAGATATTGGTGAGATACATATAAATTCATTGTGTAGGTTCTTTTTCTCCTGATTTCGATAATCCCTTACATTGTTATGTTATTTCTTGATTTAGTTATAATTGATTTTAATAGGCTAAGTTGTCAATAAAAACCAAAATAAAAATCAGTCTTTTACTTTACTGTTGAGAATTGAATTGTTGATAACACAAGTACTTGTGGGATCGAGCCTCACATTGCGCGTTACTACTACGATAACTAGTGCGATTGCTAGGTTTTATTACAAGTGGAGTTTTTCTCTATCAATCACCGCCATCAATCTACATATACACCACACACGCTACACAAATATGCACATATACACACAAAAAAGAATCTGCACTCACACAAAGAAGGCACACATAAGCCACACAAATTTGTTGGGAATATGGGGGAGAGAGAGGTTCGATTCTTTCTCTTGCCTCCTAAGATATCATTTTGCCTCCTAAGATATCATTATTATAAGGGGGAAAGTGAGAAACTACTATTGACCCTCTTAAAAATAAAAAAAAGGATTGATACGTTTTGAAACATAAATTGGAGATTGCAAATATGTGTAAAAGTCAGGTTACTTAATTGCAATTTCCCTCGATTATACAAATAATGAATAAAAAAGTAAAATACATTTTTAAAAGTGCTAACAAGACAAATACAACATTCTTTAGGGAACGAAGGGGGTAATATGACGAATATGGGGTCATATACGGTTAGACTGTGTAACAATCTCATTTAATACTATGTGTTTATTGACAATTTACACCAACAAAGGTCACTCATTTGATTACAGTTAAAATATACAGTAGTCTCATTTTCTTGATTTTCTTGAGTTTGATCTTTTAATAAATATATTATTATTTTTTTGACCTTCTGTCAACAAGGTCATTCATTTGAACATAATTAAATCTGAATCGATCGAAACCGACCCGCATATTGTAATCTGACTACTAGTCCTACTAAGCATGCCCGGATCCATATATGAATGGATGGGAAAATAAAGCGAGTTGGCCAACATGAGTTCTCAGTCATCAAACTACCTACGTTTACTCTCATACACAAAGCTCTTAACTTCTCACGTAAACAAGGGTCATCACCAGCAAGCCATCGCTCTCTTTCACCAACTCCACTCTGACACCACCCTTTCTCTCGACCCCTTTGTCTTCCCCTTACTCCTCAAATCCTGCGCTGCCACCCGCCGCCCCCAGCTCGGCGCAACCACTCACGCCCACATCACCAAATCTTCCTTTCTCTCAAACCCATTTGTCGCCTGCGCTCTTATTGATATGTATGGTAAATGCGGCTCTATTTCTTCCGCACGCCAACTGTTCGATGAAATTCCCAACAGAAATGTAGTTGTGTGGAATGCTATGATTTCGATCTATGCTCATTGTAAGGATGTTGGTAATGCTTTGACGTTGTTTGGGGTTATGGACGTTGATCCGAATGCTGCGACTTTTAATTCGATTATTGGTGGTCTGTCAGAGACCGCGGAAGGGGGGTTTGAGGGGATACGGTTGTACAGGAGAATGCTGGGTATGGGGTTGAAGGCTGGTTTGATTACTGTTCTTGCTTTGTTGAAATCTTGTGTGGGTATTGGGGTTTTAAGTATGATCAAGGAAATTCATGGATTTTCGATTAGGAATGGTATTGATCCGAACATGCAGTTGAGGAGTGGGTTAGTAGAAGCGTATGGTCGTTGTGGCAGTCTTGGTTATGGATGCTCTGTGTTTTGGACTATGAGTGAAAGGGATGTGGTTGCATGGAGCAGCTTAATATCTGCCTATGCGCTTCATGGAGAAGCTAAAATTGCATTGCAAATGTTTGACCGGATGGAGTTGGATGGAGTGAAGCCAGATGGGATCACTTTTCTTGCGGTTTTAAAAGCATGTAGTCATGCAGGATTGGCTAATGAAGCACGAAAGTATTTTACTCGAATGTATAATGTTTATAGTTTGGAACCAAGTAGTGAACATTATTCATGTTTAGTGGACGCTTTGAGTAGAGTGGGGAGATTGTACGAGGCATATGAGGTTATAAAAGAAATGCCTGTTAAAGTGACTGCGAGCACTTGGGGAGCCATTCTTGGGGCTTGTCAAACGCATGGAGAGGTAGAGCTTGCAGAGATTGCTGGTAAAGCTTTGTTAGAAGTAGAGCCTCATAATGTTGCTAATTATGTGTTATTGGCAAGAATTTATGCAAGTGGGGGTAGACATGAGGAAGCCCAGAGAATGAGAAGAGAAATGACTGTGAGGGGTTTGAAGGCTGCCCCTGGTAGTAGTTGGTTTATGCATCAAGACTAATTTTTTAGCAGCTGCATCGATCTGATATGCATTGGCATTGCAGCTCATCACGGTAGCTTGGAAGAAACAAAGGATTAATGCAATAGTCACCAGTAAAGTTCTTTTTGCGTGCTCGATCAGAACTCAAAAGTGGTATGAGGAAACTCAAGACCTGATTATTCATTTCCTTCATTGACAGAGGTTCTTGGCATCGACTCATGTTCTGTGACTTGTATTTATGGTTTGAGAACCCATTCACTCTATGCCATTTTGAAAACCCGATGCTTTTCACCTGGGGCTCCGGTTCTGAGGCTGGCTACTGAGAACTCGAAGCGAACTCATTATTCAATCATGTCAAGTGTAGCATTCCTTAATTTGAAGTAGGATGACAAAATGGGTGTTTCAGTTGCGAATAAGTTTTATTTATTTGAAATATAATGTTTTAGATTATTGTGCATGAAACAGTGTATAATAAAGCATTATAAAATTTTAATGAGTGTATTCATTGGTAATTGAAAATGATATGAGTTTACTTGGAGTGGATGAAAGTATGGTGTTGAAGAGGCCGGAGTGAAGGGCAAAAATCCATGTGGGGGTTGATTTTTTTTTTTTTTTTGCTTTTTATTTGTATGTTTATTTATTTATTTTTTATTTATTTATATATTTATTTTCAACAACCTTTTTCACGATGACATATGAGGATTCATGTTAGCCGACCCCAAATTATTTTGGGACTAAGGCTTTGTTTTGTTGTTGTTGTATTCATTGGTAAGAAATTGCCACCCTAATTTAAAGCATTTCTCTCACTGATTGTCAAACACAACAAGGGAGAAAATTAATTTGTTTGGATGCACTCTTTTTTCATGATTTTTATTAATATATAATTTTGTAATACTTTATCTTTACCAAAATTAATATGAATGTCTATTTTCTACACACCTTTATCCATAAATATTTTTTTACTATCAAACTCTATAATTATTTTTTAACCAATGTTTAATATATACTTGAAAAACTAAAAACTTAGCAAGAATGTGTATGCATCTTTTATCATTAATTTTTATAAAAGCAATCGATTTTAATGTCCTTTAAATAGAAAAATAGATATTTATTTTTGGAAATAAATGAGTAATCACTTAAAAGTAGGGATGGCAACGACTCAGGTTGGATCAAGCCTCACATATACACATGGTTGACCCTAATTCATCCGACAAGTAGGAAAATTGGGTTGGGTTCGGATCAGGTTTGCTTTAAAATTTTAAGTTGTATATAACAAACTACAGGAAATCTGAGTCGTGAAAAGAGAGAAAGAGAGTGCTCACCTTGGTTGGAGTCCCCGTCGTTGAAGAGGATAGATAGAGGTGTATTAATTGTTGTCGAAGGGACAATGTCGAAGAACAAACCATATCGGAGTGGAGAGATTGCTAGATAAGAGATATCGTTGAAGAGGAGAGAGCAGAGGGAGGTCGACGGATGTTCTCATTCAAGCGACGATACATTAGGAGAATGAAACAAAGTGAGTGTCACGTGACGAGGTCGATGATCATATGTACTCCCTCCGTCCCATTACAAACCACAAACTTTCCTTTTTGGTCGTCCCATTACAAACCACAAACTTCCTAAAATGGAAAGGAATCTTTACTATTCCCTCCACTCATTCTCTCTCCTACATTATTTTAATACTCACAACACCATTATAATTCACTATTCTCTCCACTATAATTCACTTTTCCTTAATTCCCGTGTCTACAGTAAATTTCCTCTTACTAATGGGACGGAGGGAGTATATGTATATGTATATGTATATGTATATGTATATGTAGGGCATGTTTCGTAAAACTGAAAATTAAGCTCTGAAAAAATAGAGCTGAAAAATAAGGGGTGTAATAATTAATTTGTTGCATTTTAAGAATTTATATTTGTTTGTTAATAACAAGTCACATATATCTGAATTTAATCAACATTTCAACATACACTCAAGAATTTTGTTTGAATAATTTTCTTCCCACTTATGTTTTTCTCCATATATTTTCAAATAAATAGTGTTATTTTTTTAATTAACAAAAATTAAATTCCAATAGTTTAAAAAATACAAATAAATAAATTATCATTTATAAAATAAATATTATGAGTTTAATTATCAAACTATATTAAAACTATTTTATTTATGACAAGCAAAATAGTATTTAAATATTTCTTATTGATACTTCATTAGTCCAATGTTAGTTTGATTTTTTTACTCAACTTAAGTAAGCTTTAGAAAAAAAATAAAGACCATAAGTATTTTAAACATGACCTACAAATGAAAAAAAATATATCCGAAAAAAAAAACTTTAAATATAGTTTATATGAGAGAATAAAATATCACAACAAAATAAAGTTTTAGATATAGCAAAATATAAAATATAAAATATGTTGATAGATGGATTTGAACGCGTTCCCTTTTTTTTCTTCCCCCTCTCACCGTGTTAAGACACCCATTCCAAGCTTAAAATTAATAGCTATTTTTAAGACATTCTTAATTGTTTAATTGATTTGATATTTTCTTACTAAATAAAATTAATTTTAAAATATTTTAAATTAATAGCTTAATTTGATTATCAAACACAACAACCGTAGACACGTTAAAAAAATGAAAAAGGATAATTGTTATGGGTATAAAAATTGGGTTTTTCTATTTTGTGATTTTGTTTATTACTTTTGATGTTAGAACATGGATTAATTAATACTCCCTCCGTCCCAGCAAAAATGATACCAACTTTTTGGGCACGGGGATTAAGGAAAAGTAAGAAAGAGAAAAAGTGAAAGAAAATGTTGTGAGTATGAAGAATTAAATAGGAGAGAGAATGAGTGAGAGGAATAGTTAGGAGAGAGAATGTTGTGAGTGTAAAAGTGAAATAGGAGAGAGAATGAGTGGGGAATATAGTAAAGATTCCCTTCCATTTTAGGCAGTATCAATTTTGCTGGGACGGACCAAAAAGGAAATAAGTATCAGTTTTGGTGGGACGGAGGGAGTATGTGTTATTTAGTTCCATTTGTTATTGTAACGACCCTAACCCTAGGCACTAATTTTTAAATATCATAAAATGTGTTTTAATATTTATGATTAACTTATGTGTCTATTTTATGTCTTTACATTCTTATGTCAATATTAATTGGGTGGAAAATAATTTAGGACCCTTAGAATTTCTAAAGAAATAAAATAAAGCATTGAGGAAGTATAATAATAGGAAATGAATAAATTGTAGAATAAATAATTTAGTAGGAGAATATTTATTTAAAATGCTTTGAAAATATTTAAAGGAAATTGATGAAAGCTTTGGAAGGATGGTTAGGGAGGGGGGACCATCCTCCCTAAATTACTCTCTATTCCCCTCCCAAGTCAAAGCAAGCCATACTCTCCCCATGCTCTCTTTTTCCCCTTCCCATACTTCCCCTAGTCATCCCTTCCTCCTCCTCATTTCATTCTTTCATTTTCCTCCATGGAAAGAGCTTAGAGAAAGCCTTCATCTCTCAAACTCATACCAAGTGAAATTCTTGTCCAACTTCAAATCCAAGTGTCCTTTTGTGAGTAGTTCATCCAAGGGAATTGATCAAGCCTAGAAAATCATCATTTTATCTTGTATTGGCTCAGGTGAGTTATTATGAACCTTCCCTTCTTTAAATGTTCATGAAGATTTAATGTTGTTATTGTTGTTCTAATGACTATTTGATGCTTGGGAAAACCTTCTTGGATTGAGGAATTTGTTAGTTTATAGAAAATGTGGTGTTATTGTTCAAGGAAGTGATAAAGAGTAAAATGATATGGTTTAAGTAAAGATAAGAATGTTAAAAATGAAATGTAGTAGTGTAATGGGTAGAATAACTAAGTTGTAAGTGGGTTAAATCCATCTTACTTGGATTAGAATGGTTTAGAATGAGCTTTGGTGAAGTTAGCAACCCCCTTTTTATGCCTTTGTTCGCCCATACCAGGCGCGCGCCAGGGACCGGGTGTGCGCCCGCTTTCATTCTGGTCACTTCCAGGCGCGCGCCCACCAGGACCGGGTGTGCGCCCACTAGGACCAGGCGCGCGCCCACCAGGACCGGGTGCGCACCCACTCTGTTTTTCAGCATTTACCCATTTTTCTTTCGTAATTCCCATTAGGTCCTCCAATAAATTGAACCTTTGATTTCTTAAAATACCGCACAAGTCCTTTTTACTCTCAAAAGGTCTCCGCTCCATTCCATTCCACTTTTGCTTCCTTTCTTCACTATAATCTACCATTTTTTTCCACCTAATTAACCGGTAGTCATAAAGACACTAGAAAATGCTTGGTAGCCTTGGTTGGCAACGTAACCAATGTGACTCCAACTTGGTAAATTGAGCTTGAACCTTCATAGAGGCCTTGTATTATTGTATAATGACCTTGTAGGATGGATGGATGATACTTCCTTGCCTTACCTTGAGTTCATATACATTGTTTATATTATGCATAGTGTGTTGATCAAATGTGGCACTATGATATTGGTTGGACATGAGTATAATTTACCATGTTGCTATATTGTTATCCCTTTTTGTGGATTTTATTCAAGTATCTATTATGTGCTTGATAATGTGTTAATCAGCTGACATTGGGGGTATAACATAATACGATCAATTATGGAAGTGTGACCTAATGTGATCGGATTATGTTATATTCATGGCGTCCCCTCACTGTGGCCGCGGGATGGGGTATAGCATCTGTATTGAGCCGAAAGCCTTACAGAGTTGCTCTTGTCTTATTTGGTTCCCTGAAAAACGGGTCTTATAAGACGTGAGTATTGCTTAAGCAGCTCACTGTAAGATTGGAGTATGATTATACCCAATGTTGTACGACTACTGTTCAGACGGGAAAAGGTAAACCAAGGTAATGGAATGTGTTTATAGCTTTCCCAAGGTGTTATGTGCGACTTGTTATATGTTGCATTTATTTGGCATATTGCTGCATTCATAATAGCTTGCTGAGATTTATTCTCACCCCTCTCCCTTTAATGTTTTTAGATTCCGAGACAGGAGGACCGGCCAAGTAAGGACGGAAAGGAGTTTGGAAGTGAGCTTTTGGGGATTGTCGGGGTATGTTAGGTTGGCGTAGAAAATATTTTGTCATAATTCCTTTTGGGAGTTTGTAATTATAAACTTTATTTTTCTACGTTAAAACCAATATCTTTTGTAACTAAACAGGTGAATGTTTCAAAGTTGGTTAACTCCTCCTTCCAAGTGGAGAGGAGTGGAGTTATTTTGAAATGAACATGTTAATGATGTTTTTAGTTGGAAGTTTAATTAAAAGTTTTAAAAGTTTAGTGATATTTGGGTTAGTTTGAGGACGCTCCAACTCGGGACACGTGTAGGTTCCGGGTCGGGGTCCTCACGGTTAATATCGAGCTCGGTTAGAGTTCTCGGGTAGAGTCTAGGCGAGTGAGAGTGTGTGATAAGCGACGTCGAGTGTTTAATGCAGGAGTTTGTACTAATGGTGGGTAATGATGGAGATCAAGATCGGGCTTTGGGTAATGTTGGTAATCCGAATGCAGAGATGATGGATATGTTCCGAGTATTTCTTCAGAATATGGCAGCTCAGAATAATGGTAGGGGACAACAACAACCTGAAGGTAGGCAAGGACACCATGGGTTAGAGAAGTTTGTGAAGATGTCTCCTCCTAGCTTCAACGGAGATCCGGATCCGGTGAAGGCGGAAAGATGGCTTGAAGCGATGAACAAGATTTTCTTAGCTATGGAGAGTTCGGATGCGTAAAAGGTGAGATGTGCCGTATTCAAGTTAGAGGGACCCGCGAGCAACTTTGGTGGCGAGTGGTAAAGGATGGTTGGGACCGGATTTGACACCGCAAACTTGGGAGAATTTCACACGTAAGTTTCGGGATCATTTCGTGCCGATGGTTACTAGAGACAAGAAGGAAGTTGAGTTTCTGAAACTGGAGCAAGGTACCATGACTATAGCGCAGTATTCAGCAAAGTTTACGGAGTTGGCCCGATATTGTCCTCACTTGGTACCGGATGAAGAGAGGCGTATCTACAGGTTTGTGAAGGGTTTAAGGGTGGAGTTCCTGGAAGCGGCTTTTGACTCGTGACTTCGCCAACTTCCAAGCGGCGGTGAACATGGCGTATCGGATTGAGAATGACATAGAGGAGCATCGTGGTAAAAATGAAGGTGGGAAACGAAACGAGATTCCAAGGTCAAGGTTCGGGACGAACGAGAGGGCAACCAAGGACTTTCACTCCGGGAGCGAATAGAGGAGGAAGCGTAGCGGCTCAGGCAAATCGTTCGACTTAGGTCGGTTTGGGGCAACGTGTGGTTATTGCGAGGCAAGGGCATTCGGAGGATAAGTGTTGGAGCAAGCAAGGCAAGTGTTTAGAGTGTGGTTCGACAAGTCATCTCGGAGGAATTGTCCTAAGTGGCGAGTAAGCAAGCTTCGGGTAGTGGTCAAGGGGACAAGGTAGTGGTGTGAAAAGGGATGTTGACGGGAAACCCGAGGATAGAGTCCAAGGTCGAGTGTTTGCTTTGGGTCGAGGAGAGGTCGATCCTAATGCCGTCATTAGAGGTATAGTTCTGTCTCGGGAGTTAAGGCCCGCATTCTTATAGATCCCGGGTCTTCCCATTCATTTGTGGCATCTCATTTTGCTTTCTCATTGCACATTTTGCACGAATCTATGCCTTATGTGTTGGAGGTCTCTACTCCTATGGGAGAGTGCCTTGCATCTTCTTTAATATATCGTGGTTGTGATGTGACTATATGTGGGCATGTATTGCGGTGGATTTGGTCGAGTTACCAATCCGTGATTTTGATGTGATCCTTGGGATGGATTGGTTGAGTCGGTGCCATGCTTTGGTAGTATCGTAGGAAGCGAGTCTCATTTGCTATGCACGATGTGCCTACTTTTATATTTGATGCCGATAAATCTATGTTCGGTTTACATGTTATTTACGCCTTAAAAGCTAGAAAGATGCTATCTAAGGGGTGTGCGGGTTACTTAGCTTATGTGGTAGATTCCAATAAGAAGTCTCCCGAGTTAGCTCATGTTCCGGTTGTGAATGAGTTTAGTGATGTGTTTTCTAGTGAGTACTCTATGCCTCCAGGATCGTGAGGTAGAGTTTTGTATTGATTTAGTGCCGGTACCACCCCTATCTCTAAAGCACCCTATAGAATGGCTCCGGCCGAGTTAAAAGAGTTGAAGGTCCAATTGCAAGAATTGTTAGACCGAGGTTTTATTCGTCTAGTGTGTCTCCGTGGGGAGCACCGGTCTTGTTTGTTAGGAAGAAGGATGGTACCTTACGATTGTGTATTGACTATCGTTTGTGGAACCAAGCCACCATTACGAATAAATATCCTCTTCCGCATATAGATGATTTGTTTGACCAACTCCAAGGTTCCGTTATCTACTCAAAGCTTGATTTGAGAAGCGGATACCATCGATTGAAGATTAGGCCGGATGATATTGCTAAGACGGCTTTAGAACTAGATATGGTCACTATGAGTTTGTTGTGATGCCTTTTGGGTTGACTAATGCTCAGCCGTGTTTATGGATATGATGAACCGTGTTTTCAAGCCTTATCTTGATAGTTTCGTGGTGGTATTCATTGATGATATCCTTGTGTATTCTAAGTCCGGGAAGAGCACGAAAATCATTTGAGGATTGTTTTGTCGGTTCTTCGTGAGAAGCGGTTGTACGCCAAGTTTAGCAAGTGTGAGTTTTGGCTTGAGCGAGTTTCTTTCTTGGGGCATGTTGTGTCGAGTTCGGGGATTTCCGTGGATCCCTCAGATTGAAGCCGTGGTTAATTGGAAGCAACCTTCGGCTATCGAGGTTCGTAGTTTCCTTGGTTTAGCGGGTTATTCTCGGAGGTTCATTGAGGGTTTTCTCGGATTGCTACTCCGTTGACGAGGTTGACTCGAAAAGATGTTTCGTTTGTATGGGATTCCAAGTGTGAGGAAAGTTTCAATGAATTGAAGAAGAGGTTGACGACGGCTCCTGTTCTTACACTTAGGATGGTTGTGAGAATTTTGTGATCTATAGTGATGCCTCGAAGGCGGGTTTGGGTTGTGTCCTCATGCGAGAATGGGAAGGTTATCGCGTATGCCTCTAGGAAGTTATCACCGGCGGAACAGAATTATCCTACTCATGATATGGAATTGGCGGCGATTGTTTTTGCGTTGCATAAGTGGAAGCACTACCTTTATGGGGCGAAGTTTGAGATTTTCACCGATCATAAGAGTTTGAAGTATCTATTTACTCAAAAGGAGTTGAACAACCGACAAAGGAGATGTCTTGAGTTCTTGAAGGATTTTGATTGTGTCATTTCCTATCACCCGGGGAAGGCCAATGTAGTGGCGGATGCGATTAGCCGAAAGGCGTATGTGACAGCTCTGAGTTCCCGTGAATTGAAGAGTGAGGTAATCATTGCGAATGTTCGAGCCGTTCCTACATTGTATGGAGATTTGAAGGAAGCTCAACAAAGTGATCCGGAGTTGAAGAAAATTTTCGATCAAATGCAAGATGGGAAAGTCGGGGAATTTGCGTTGAATAGAGATGGAATTTTAACCTTTCAAGGGAGAATTTGCGTTCCTTCATCATCAGAAATCAAGAGGCGTGTCTTAGAGGATGGCCATAAGTCCAAGTTTGCGATTCATCCGGGTAGTACCAAAATGTATCAAGACTTGAAGCGTGGGTATTGGTGGAATGGTATGAAGAGGGAAATAGCGGATTATGTATCTAAGTGTTTGACTTGTCAACAGATTAAGGCAGAACATCAAAGACCGGCGGGACTACTTCAACCATTAGATATCCCGGAATGGAAATGGGAAGGAATTTCGATGGATTTTGTTTCGGGTTTGCCTCTCACCGCGAAGAAGATGGATGCTATTTGGGTTATTGTGGATCGGTTGACAAAGTCGGCTCATTTTCTTCCGGTATCAACCAAGTTTTCGTTAGAAAAGTTAGCTCAGTTGTACATGAAGGAGATTGTAAGACTTCACGGGGTTCCGGTTAGTATTGTGTCTGACAGGGATCCGAGGTTTACATCTAAATTTTGGAGAGCATTGCATGAAGCCTTGGGTTCTAAATTGTGTTTCAGTACGGCGTTTCATCCTCAAACCGATGGTCGATCAGAGAACTATTCGAATACTTGAGGATATGTTACGGGCTTGTGTGATGGATTTCCAATTGTCATGGGAGGATCATCTACCTTTAGTGGAGTTTGCCTACAACAACAGTTATCAGTCTAGTATTGAGATGGCTCCGTATGAAGCGTTGTATGGTAGGAAGTGTCGATCTCCGATGTGTTGGGACGAGGTTGGTGAAGCGAGACTTTGGGGCCCGGATTTGGTTCGAGATTCTACGGAGAAGATCAATGTGATTCGGGATAGATTGAAGACGGCTCGAGTAGACGGAAAAGCTACGCCGACAATAGAAGACGAGATTTATCTTTTCGGGTTGGTGACTTTGTGTTCTTGAAGGTCTCTCAGAGGACGGGAATCAAGAGGTTTGGTAACAAGGGTAAATTGGCTCAGAGGTTCGTTGGCCCGTTTGAGATCTTAGAGAAGATTGGGGATTTGGCTTATCGTTTGGCTTTACCTCCGTCTCTTTCCTTACTCCATGATGTTTTCCATGTCTCGATGTTGAGGAAGTATTGTCATGATCCTTCCCACGTCTTGAGTTCTCCCCGATGATGTCAGCGGACATGTCTTATGTTGAGGAACCCTTGAGAGTCCTAGAGTTCCAAGTTAAGGAGTTAAGGTCTAAGAGTATTCCTATAGTGAAGGTCCTTTGGAAGAACCACACCGTAGAGGAAGCGACGTGGGAGCTAGAGTCGGAGATGAGAGCAAAATACCCGTGGTTGTTTGAAAATCCAAGTAAGTTTTCTTTTAAAATTCGGGACGAATTTTCTTTAAGGGGGAGTGAGTGTAACGACCCTAACCCTAGGCACTAATTTTTAAATATCATAAAATGTGTTTTAATATTTATGATTAACTTATGTGTCTATTTTATGTCTTTACATTCTTATGTCAATATTAATTGGGTGGAAAATAATTTAGGACCCTTAGAATTTCTAAAGAAATAAAATAAAGCATTGAGGAAGTATAATAATAGGAAATGAATAAATTGTAGAATAAATAATTTAGTAGGAGGATATTTATTTAAAATGCTTTGAAAATATTTAAAGGAAATTGATGAAAGCTTTGGAAGGATGGTTAGGGAGGGGGGACCATCCTCCCTAAATTACTCTCTATTCCCCTCCCAAGTCAAAGCAAGCCATACTCTCCCCATGCTCTCTTTTTCCCCTTCCCATACTTCCCCTAGTCATCCCTTCCTCCTCCTCATTTCATTCTTTCATTTTCCTCCATGGAAAGAGCTTAGAGAAAGCCTTCATCTCTCAAACTCATACCAAGTGAAATTCTTGTCCAACTTCAAATCCAAGTGTCCTTTTGTGAGTAGTTCATCCAAGGGAATTGATCAAGCCTAGAAAATCATCATTTTATCTTGTATTGGCTCAGGTGAGTTATTATGAACCTTCCCTTCTTTAAATGTTCATGAAGATTTAATGTTGTTATTGTTGTTCTAATGACTATTTGATGCTTGGGAAAACCTTCTTGGATTGAGGAATTTGTTAGTTTATAGAAAATGTGGTGTTATTGTTCAAGGAAGTGATAAAGAGTAAAATGATATGGTTTAAGTAAAGATAAGAATGTTAAAAATGAAATGTAGTAGTGTAATGGGTAGAATAACTAAGTTGTAAGTGGGTTAAATCCATCTTACTTGGATTAGAATGGTTTAGAATGAGTTTTGGTGAAGTTAGCAACCCCCTTTTTATGCCTTTGTTCGCCCATACCAGGCGCGCGCCCACCAGGACCGGGTGTGCGCCCGCTTTCATTCTGGTCACTTCCAGCGCGCGCCACTGGGACCGGGTGTGCGCCCACTAGGACCGAGCGCGCGCCCGCGGGACCGGGTGCGCACCCACTCTGTTTTTCAGCATTTACCCATTTTTCTTCCGTAATTCCCATTAGGTCCTCCAATAAATTGAACCTTTGATTTCTTAAAATACCGCACAAGTCCTTTTTACTCTCAAAAGGTCTCCGCTCCATTCCATTCCACTTTTGCTTCCTTTCTTCACTATAATCTACCATTTTTTCCACCTAATTAACCTGTAGTCATAAAGACACTAGAAAATGCTTGGTAGCCTTGGTTGTGACGTAACCAATGTGACTCCAACTTGGTAAATTGAGCTTGAACCTTCATAGAGGCCTTGTATTATTGTATAATGACCTTGTAGGATGGATGGATGATACTTCCTTGCCTTACCTTGAGTTCATATACATTGTTTATATTATGCATAGTGTGTTGATCAAATGTGGCACTATGATATTGGTTGGACATGAGTATAATTTACCATGTTGCTATATTGTTATCCCTTTTTGTGGATTTTATTCAAGTATCTATTATGTGCTTGATAATGTGTTAATCAGCTGACATTGGGGGTATAACATAATACGATCAATTATGGAAGTGTGACCTAATGTGATCGGATTATGTTATATCTGTGGCCGTCCCCTCCTGTGGCCACAGGATGGGGTATAGCATCTGTATTGAGCCAAAAGCCTTACAGAGTTGCTACTGTCTTATTTGGTTCCCTGAAAAACGGGTCTTATAAGACGTGAGTATTGCTTAAGCAGCTCACTGTAAGATTGGAGTATGATTATACCCAATGTTGTACGACTACTTTTGTTCGAGACGGGAAAAGGTAAACCGAGGTAATGGAATGTGTTTATAGCTTTCCCAAGGTGTTATGTGCGACTTGTTATATGTTGCATTTATTTGGCATATTCTTTGCATTCATAATAGCTTGCTGAGATTTATTCTCACCCCTCTCCCTTTAATGTTTTTAGATTCCGAGACAGGAGGACCGGCCAAGTAAGGACGGAAAGGAGTTTGGAAGTGAGCTTTTGGGGATTGTCGGGGTATGTTAGGTTGGCGTAGAAAATATTTTGTCATAATTCCTTTTGGGAGTTTGTAATTATAAACTTTATTTTTCTACGTTAAAACCAATATCTTTTGTAACTAAACAGGTGAATGTTTCAAAGTTGGTTAACTCCTCCTTTCAAGTGGAGAGGAGTGGAGTTATTTTGAAATGAACATGTTAATGATGTTTTTAGTTGGAAGTTTAATTAAAAGTTTTAAAAGTTTAGTGATATTTGGGTTAGTTTGAGGACGCTCCAACTCGGGACACGTGTAGGTTCCGGGTCGGGGTCCTCACAGTTATAATCATTTAATAATGTTAAAGTATAGACAAAATGTGTAGAATTCCATTAGGTGTAAGTACCATTAAATGATGGGCATAATGGTAACTTCACACCATCATCTTTATGAAAGGGTGTAGTCCCTAAATGAAGTGCCCCTTCTCTATCTATATAAAGGCTATCCATCAGCCATTTAGAGACACTTAACATCATTTTACAATTCAGTCAAAACATTCTTCATTCATCTAAGAAGAACAAGTGTGGGCACTATCATTTAGAAGTATTATCTCCCTACTCTCTTCTTTCATTCAAGAACAAGATCAAGAACACAATCATGGATTCTTCAGGTACACGCTTCCGTCTTCATCTTCTTCTCATTCTTAATCTAGTTGTGAGTCGGTTCATGGTTTGATGAATCGTTTTTGTTCCATCAATTGGTATCAGAGCCTACTCATATACTAGATTGAGTTTGAAATTATTATAGAGCCTTGTGCTTTAATTTATTTCATATTTGTAATCCTTGTGTGATTTCATTTGGTTTTGTTCTTGTTAATGATACTCATCTTGTCTAAGAGTATCATATTCATAACTTCATTCTATTTCTGATTTTTTGGTTTTACTCAAAAGGCTTTCAACCCTTAATGTAAGATTATCCCATTTTTTGAACATAGCCACCATCCTTGGATGCGTTGTGAGTTTGTTCATATGCATAGCCACGCATTTTTAAAATGTGTTGTGAGTATGCGGATCTACTTACTTTGGTTGAAAATTGAGTCACCATTAAATTAAGAACTTCATTCAATTTCTGGAAATAATGGTAAATTCAAGAGGCACAATGGTTCATACAAGATTACCCCAAGGTTTATACTCGATGTCCTGGCAAAGGGCCCGGGGCCCTCCGAGGGCGTGGGCCTAGCCGACGTATAGACTGGTATCGGACCACAAAGGGGGGTGCGGGGGGCGTAGCCCCCCGCGGTATGGTATGGCTCTCTCTATTTGGTTCAAACCTGTTCATAAAAGGGTGTTAAAACTGATGACTTTTCACCAATCTGGACAGTGGGCACGAGTCGTGCTATTGGGCACGAGTCGTGCCCTTTGATTCCTGTCGTTTAATGGTGACTTTTCAAGATTCTGGGCATTGGGCACGAGTCGTGCCCTTTTGGTCATTCGTGCCCACGACTCGTTTCCCAGCTTCCAAGTCGTTCTGATTAAAACCAAGCAATTCATTTCCACTCGTGCCCCATTCGTGCTTGTGGGCACGAGTCGTGCTCTGGCTAGGGAAGAGAGACTTTTTGAGTTTCGCCCAGAATTTTGTGAAAATTTATTAGTAAATTATAGTATCTGGACACCAGTCGCGCTTCGGTGGTTCTTAGAGTTATCAAACTTTAAGAACGGACGGGTAGAACAAAAGGATACTATATTTTAATAACACATTTCACTTGTTTGTTTACCTTTAAATTTTCAGAAATTACCTTAAAGTCTTAAATGCCCTAAAGTATGATTAATTATATGCTTAAACAAATTTATTCATTGTTTAAATAATATTGTTGCCAAAGCAATTTACGTTATTTAAATACAAATTTGTTAAAGTGATGAATGTAAATATTGATATGTGATAACATGCTTGTTTCCCAAAGGAGACCTTGTTATTGACTAAGTATTTACATTCATGGGGTAATAATTGAACTAAACTTTTGGTCATTTTAAATGCTGTGAACCATCCCAAAGGAAGGCGGGTGTTTAAAGTGAATTGTTTATATTCTTTATTGCCGGGGAACAAGTACCTTAAACTTTAGGACACTTTTTGTACTTGATCCGGCCCAAAGGAAGGCAAGTATTTAAAGTGTGTTGTTTAAGCTATTTGTTTACCTTAAGATAAATCAAATTGTGAGTCAATTCGCAATCCAAAGATTAGTCTTGATGTCATGTTGATTATCTTTTATTTTGATGGAATTCATTTGATATAATTAATCATTATGTAGTTTCTTATATATGTTTTGTTTCATTCTTGTTCTTCTCCTTGATTTGATTAATGCTTCATCCGTAACTCTTTGCTATAAATGATGCACCTTTGCTTACTGGGACTAAACTTAAAACTTGGAAAAATAATATAACGATGATCTTAGGCAATATGGACATCGATCACGCATTTGGGGAATCAAGTCCCGCTGCTCTCACTAAAGGAAATACCGTTATAGAACGGAAAAATGTTGAGCAATGGGAACGGTCCAACCGCGTGAGTCTAATGATAATGGAAAATTCAGTTTCAGAGACATTTTTGGACAATGTCTCTGAAATCGAAAAATGCTGAGTTTTTTCTTGAATTCTTGTGGAAACTTGTTTCTATTCGGTACAAGGGTGACGAAAATCTTCGAGAGTACATTATCGAATTATTTCATCTTTCGATCAAACTAAAAGCACTTAAGTTAGAGATTTCGGAAGATTTGCTCGTGCACTTAGTTTTGATCTATCTTCCTCCTCAATTTGGTCCTTTTGAAGTGACCTATAAATGTCAAAAGAAAAAATGGAATATTAATGGATTGCTTTCACATATGACATTAGAGGAAGATAGGATGAAATATCTCAAATTAGAAAGTACTCACTCAGCATTTACTTCTTCTCGTGGGATTAAGAGAAGAGGGAAGGAAATTGCGGTTGCAAGTAAGAAGCATAAGGGACCATTTAAAGATCATAAAGTCAAGAAATGCTTCTTTTGCAAGGACCTTACTCGCATGAAGAACGACTACCATAAGTATCGTGAATGGCGAATTCAGGATGGTATGTCATTTGGTCTTGTTTGTACTAAGGCAAATTTGGTTTCAATTCCTTAATATACATAGTGGTTGTATTTGGTGTAACAACTCACATTAGTTCATGTATGCAGGGTTGCCTGAATTACCGAATCCCCAGTGAAGATGAGAAATACATCTATATGGAAGCTGGAAATCCGGTTGAAGTTATAGGCATAGGGACTTTTAGATTAATGATAAGTCGGCTATTATTTTGTATTAAATAATACATTAATTGTACCATCTTTTGATGGAATTTAATAGCTATCACAATTTTGGACAAGGAAGGTTACTCTTGTTCTTTTGGAAATAATAAATGTGATCTTTATTTTAAATTCCAAATTTGTCGGTACTAGTACTTTGTCATATATCGATAATCTTAATTTACTTGACACAGTCAAGAAAATGAATGAGTCCCATAATAATGAAATCAAAATTAAAGGCACTAAGCAAAAGTTATCAAGTGAAAATTATTGTATTCTATGGCATAGGCGTTTGGGTCATATCTCCAAAGGGAGAATTGATAAAGCTTATGTCGGAGAGAATCCTAAAACAACTTGATACTCCGGATAAAACTTTTGCATTAAGTGTTTTAAAGAATAAATTTACAAACATTAAAGGAAATAAAATTTTGAGAATATCAAACGTCTTGGAACTAATTCGTATGGACATTTGTGGACCATTCATTAATCCTTCATGGAATGGTCAACAATATTTCATTACGTTCATGGATGATTACTCTCGTTATGGATACATTATTTTCTTCATGTAAAAGTTTCAATCATTGGACGTTTTCAAGTCTTTTAAGGCATAAGAAAGACTATTAAGAACGTTAAATCCGATCATGGTAGTGAAAACTACGGACGGTATAACGTATTGGGTGAATAACGTCCGGGTCCTTTATACTCGCTATTTTTGAAGAGTGTAGGATTGTCCCTCACTACACCATGCCAGGTAAACCTAGCATAGTGTATTGGAGAGACATAATAAAATCCTTAAGGATATGATAAGAAGTATGTTTTCTTGTACTTCTTTACCTCACTCATTATGGGCGAAGCATTAAAAACCGCAGCTTATATTCTCAATAGAGCACCTTCAAAAGCTATCGACAAAACCCCTTATGAGTTATGGACGAATAAGAAACCGTCCTTAAATCATCTTTATTTATGGGGGTGTCCAGCAGATGCTAGACCTTATAAGGTCTAATGAGGGCAAACTGGACCTAAATACTGTTAGTAGCTATTTTGTAGGGTATGCCGAGAGATCTAGGGGATAAAAATTTTATGACCCGAAAACTAGAACATTTTTCGAGACTGGCAATGTTAGGTTCCTTGAGGATGTTGAATTTAGTGAGAGAAATAGTAATGATTTTGAATTTGAAGAGTTACAGGAACCACTCTTTATTCCTCAAACTTTAGTTCCTGTTGGAAATCAAGTAATTGTACCTGAAATTCAACAAAGAACATACAATTCAAAATAATATAGAGACTCTCGTAAATAACGGACAACATGAAAATGTTGGACATAATGAAATTCAACAACCTCAAAATGAGGATGAACCGGTGCCCTTAAGGAGATCTACTAGAGAAAGAAGAAATGTTATTCCGAATATTTATGATATGTATCTTGCGGAGAATAAGGACACCTTAGGTTTAGTGGGAGATGATCTAATCACCTTCTATGAAGCCATTAATAGTTCTAAATTCTCATAAGTGGATCAATGCCATTAATGAGGAGTTAAAATCAATGAAAAGACGATGACATTTGGGATCTTGTCCCATTACCTGAAGGTGTAAAACCTATTGGTTATAAATTGATATTTAAAACCAAAAGGGATTAGCAAGGTAATATGAAAAGATATAAGGCACGTCTTGTTACTAAATGATTTACTCAAAAGGAAGGCATTGATTATAAAGAAATATTTTTCCGGTATTTTTTAAAACCTCTTTTATGATCATTATGGCATTAGTGGCACATTATGATCTTGAGCTTCATCAAATGGATGTTAAGACAGCTTTTCTCAATGACAACATTGAGGAAACTATCTATATGAAGAAACCAGAAATGGTGACTAATTCGGATCAAACTAGTCAACTGGTTTGTAAATTTAAGAAATCCATTTATGGGCTTAAGCAAGCGTCTCGTCAATGGTACTTAAAATTTAACCAAGTTATTCTTTCATTTGGATTTGAAATGAATCTTGGTGAAGATTGTGTGTACCATAAGTTCAGTGGGAGTAGATTTATTATTTTGGTCTTATATGTGGATTTGGATGATATTTTTCTTGCTAGTAATGATAAGGACCTTCTAAAAGAAACTAAGAAATTTCTCAAATCAAATTTGAGATGAAAGATCTTGGTAAGGCATCTTTTGTATTGGGAATCCAAATTCATCGTGATCATTCACGAGGTATTTTAGGATTATCACAAAAGAGCTATATAGAGAAGGTATTACAAAGATTTAGCATGGAAAATTATAAACCACATGACACCCATGTCTCTAAGGGAGATAAATTCAGTTTAAAGTAAATGTCCTAAAATTAATTTTTAATCCAAGTATATGGAAAATATCCCTTATGCACCGGCAGACGGCAGTAGGAAGCTTAATGTATGCGCAAGTCTGTACTCGTACAGGCCTTGTATTTATTATTGGGATGCTTGGTCAATACCAAAGCAATTCGGAAAGAAGAACATTAAGTCGCATCCAAAAGAATGATGAAGTACCTATAAAACATTAAACTACATGCTTATGTATATAAAATCGGATCATTTTGAGATCATTAAGTATTCTGATTATGTTTTAGTGGATGCAAAGATGTCGAAAGACATCCTATGGTTATGTCTCTTGTTGAAGAGAAATAAGTATAAAATGAACAAATAGATATACAACTTATAGGATCAAACTCCATGTTATTGGATCCATTTTGTAAAGTGTAATCTCTTTTGATGTTTCACGAGCATACTGCTCATATGGGTGAAATGACTTTTGATAATGCTTAAATCAGTGGGAGTTTGTGTTGTTATCTATTTCTTTGTGTTGTTATTATTTATATTGATCTCATTTGGTTAAGTAGGACTAGTTGGAGAATATATATATGCGTTCTTCATATATATTCATTAATATTCCATGCTACATATCTATACTTAATCTATGTCGTTTAGTTGGATATATATATGTGATTAATGTGGGTTTAGTTGCGAATCAATTACAACGACTGCCCCTTTAGTCCCTATACTTATAAGACTAATGGACGGGATTGTGTTGGATGACAATAAACGTGCACATAAGGGTTGTCATTCATATTATAAATGATTAAGGAATTTATTTAGTAAAGATACATATTAATATTAATCCAAGTGGGAGATTGTTAGAACATGGATTAATTAATATGTGTTATTTAGTTCCATTTGTTATAATCATTTAATAATGTTAAAGTATAGACAAAATGTGTAGAATTCCATTAGGTGTAAGTACCATTAAATGATGGGCATAATGGTAACTTCACACCATCATCTTTATGAAAGGGTGTAGTCCCTAAATGAAGTGCCCCTTCTCTATCTATATAAAGGCTATCCATCAGCCATTTAGAGACACTTAACATCATTTTACAATTCAGTCAAAACATTCTTCATTCATCTAAGAAGAACAAGTGTGGGCACTATCATTTAGAAGTATTATCTCCCTACTCTCTTCTTTCATTCAAGAACAAGATCAAGAACACAATCATGAATTCTTCAGGTACACGCTTCCGTCTTCATCTTCTTCTCATTCTTAATCTAATTGTGAGTCGGTTCATGGTTTGATGGATCGTTTTTTGTTCCAACATTTGAAACCAATATGTGTCTTTTTGCGATTATTATGGAACGAAGGGAGTATATATTTATAAAATTTAAACTTCACCTATAATCATATAGCGGGGTCGCGCCAATCCGGGACATATCGGTCCAAAACTGAATGTGCCCCTAAACCGCTCGGGTTATGAAAAATGCTTACCAAATCCTCAAAAATGCTTACCAAACCCTCAATTTTTTGGGACGATCGACCTCGTATTCGATCGGATTCAGACAAATGATCATCCCTAGTTAAAAGGAAAATTAAAAGGAAAATTAAAAGAAAAATTTGGAAGAGAAAGAGGAAAAAAGAGAAAAATAAAATTATGTATTAAAAACCCCAACCCAGAAAATATCGAGAATTCAAGTAAAAATTATATAATGTCTCCGTTCCAAAATTAATGATCGTTTTTAGAAAGAAAAAAATGTTAATAAATGAATAACCTTTTGAAAAAAAAAATTGTACATAAATGTTTTTCATCATTTTTTCCCATTATTCATTATATACTTGCAAAATTAAAAGTTAAAAAGTGAATAAGAAATATTTTTATACACCTTAGTTACTAAAATTTACAAAAATTTGAAGTTCTTAAATATTAGACACGTGATTTATTATCCCTAACTAACTGATACGTTCAAATTGGGATAAGGGGAATTTGGAGGATAAGTTAAATAGAGACTCTTATGTGAATGAGACTCTATGACTTAATCCAACCAGTATTCTATAAATCAGGTCTCTATGGGAACCAACATAGATACAACACGTAATATTCCATATACTCCTCAGACTGAGAAATACTGTCTCTGGCAACCATCAAGTGCCTGGGATTTGAGAGTGGAACAACATTCAATATCCATCTTGTGATATTGAATCGGACGAGAAGAGGTGGTGATTGCAGAATCAAGACGATCGTGGTTCGTAGCACAAGCGAAATCTTCCGCACAACGAGCTTCGGATTTAATCTATAAGATATTCCGAGAACTCGTAGATAACTTATGTGTTTTCCTTCATTGATATCAGAGCCTCAAAGCTTGATGCTCACCATTGATGTCTTGATTGCATGGTTTTTTTTTTTTTTTGAATTTTTCGAATCTATTTTTTCACCAACTGGGTTTGATGATTCGAAATTCAAATCTTATCCCTTTTTTGCGTTTTTGATATCCATGCGTAGATAATAATGTGTAGAATAACATACTAAAAATTCATCGAATTCGGCCATGTCAATTTTGAGTAATTGCCGTTTTTTAGTTTCGGAAATTATGTTTTTTTTTTTCGGGATTTTTAAGGCCATTTTTGTCACTGTTAAATCCAGATTCAATAAAAATTGTTAACATGAGTCTTGTTTTACTCTGCGAGATCTTTCTATAGCCACTTTATTTGTTTAATTTGGTCCAATATTGAAAGAGTTATGTTTTTTTTAAAGTTAGGACGATGAACAAGTAAAATGACGAAATATGCGCTGGTTGTTGTGCCTTTGCGGCACTCGCCTGGGTAGAAAAGAAAAGGTCAAACAAACTTGCAGAGTGTTTTGGTGTTTTTGGTGTATGTGGCTGTTTCATTCATGGGCCTTATTCAATATTATCCATTTAATTTGAGTATTTTATGGATTTATTTTAATCATGTTATTTCATTAAAAATATTTTAACAGCTCAGAAAATTATGAAATTTTTATTGTATGGATATGATGGTGTTATACACTGTAGAAAATAATTTCATAATTTTTTTAGTGTAACAGAAATAAGTTTTCTGTATTTTTCATGTGTATTAAAATCATTAAAAATAATTATAATTTCCAGAAAATTATGTAAATTTTACTGTAAGTTTAATATGATGTGACAACATGCTGAGATATTTTTCATAATTTGTTTATGATCAGAATATATTTTTCTGAAATTTTAAAGTATTCTGCTGCATGATTAATTCAGGAAAAATAGTTTTACTGTCCAAAAAAATATGAAATTTTTTCTGTATGTTTAGAATAATGTTATACAAATCACTATATTTTTTCATAATTTTTTGAAGAGCATTAATCTGTTTCATGTATTTTTGTATGTGTTTTCGTGTAAATTTTATTTATCAGAGTGGAAAATATTAGTCAGAAAATCATTAATTTTTTTCTGTGGTATAGTTACATGATAATGCACTGTTCATCGTCTCAACTTTAAAAAAACATAACTCTTTTCATGTATGATATAAGTATATTTATTGTTGAGTTTTTATGATAAAAGTCAATTAAAATTGTATGCTTAATATCTCTATTGTAATATGTTATAGTGAAATGGCATCAAACAACGTAATTGCTGATTTGAATAAGGGTGAGAAATTGGATGACAAAAATTATAGTGTTTGGCAAAGGAAGATCACATACTTGCTAAACGAGCAAGAGGTTCTTGAGAACCTTGACACTGTGATGCTTGAGCCAGAGATGGGTAGCAATATCATTGCCCAACACCGTCAGAACATGCAGGCTTTTCAGTCATGGGTCAAGAAGGACCGTTGTGCTCGCTTTACTATGTTGAGCAGCATGCACAACGACCTGATTGGGCAGTTTGAGAACTGCTCTACTGCTAAGGACATATGGGACCAAATTAAGGCTGCATTTGGTAACAAATCTGCAACAAGGCTTCATACCTTGACATACAAGTTTGAATCGTATAAGATTGACCAAAAATGATCCATTCCTGATCAGCTACGTGAGTTGTCTGGTATGATTCGTGAGCTTACGTCTTCTTTGGTAGTATCTTGTCGATGAGCGGCAAGTCCAAGCCGTGATTCGTTCACCGTCGGACTCGTGGAGTAATTTGAGGCGAGATCGACTCATACGGACTCCATTCGGACTTTTGCAGATGTTTCCCGTCATGTTGAGCTTGAGGCAGAGCGCCATGAGGCAAGTCGCGTGATGAGTGCTGCGACTCGTGACCTTGCTCTTGTTACTCTTGATGATCAGCGCAAGCCAAATGGGCAGCGTAAAAATCAGGGTAATAAAGGCAAGAAGGCTCAGAAACTGGGGCCAAAGGCTGGCAAGATTGCTAAACGCAGAGGCAAGAAGAATATTGCTAAGCAAAAGTGCTAAAACTGTGGAACCTTGGGTCATTTTGCTCGGACTTGTCCTGAGCCCAAGAAGGTACCTCCAAATCCTAGATCTATGCAACTTTGTGTTTGCTCTCATGTTTTATTAGCTGACTCTCTCCCTGAATGGATTGTAGACTCAGGCTCCACAAAACATGTGACGTGGGATCGTGCGGGATTTGTAGATTATAGGAAGATTCTAGCTGGTACACGAAGCATTTTCATGGGAAATAGCTCGACCGTGGAAGTCAAAGGGGTTGGCTCATACCAGCTCCTTTTGCGGAATGGACGCAGTTTGACTTTGCATGAAGTACTTTACGCACCTGGAGTTCGCTATAATCTACTTTCGCAGTACAATTGCTAGAAATAGGATATTCTTTTAATTTTAGCGGTAGTCAGTCGGATATTTGCTTTGACAATATGGTTTTGGTACATGGTTTTTTGTCAGACAATTTCTTTAAATTAGATTTATTGGATTCTTTATCTTACGGTAATGCTACTTCTTGTGTGGTATATGATACTTCTAATTACGAGTTGTGGCATGCTAGACTTGGACATATAGGAAAGGACAGAATGAGTAGATTGGCTAGAGAAGGACTATTGGGTTCTCTCCCAAAAGTTAATTTACTTGTGTGTGAGCCTTGTTTGGCGGGAAAAGCCTGCCGAAAGCCTTTTGGTAAGGCTAAAAGGGTCGCATGACCATTAGAGTTAGTCCATTCGGATATTGCGGACCTATGAATGTAAAAGCACGCCGTGGTGCTTCCTATTTTCTCACTTTTATCGATGACTACACGCGCTATGGTTATGTTTACCTTATTTCTCACCGTCATGAAGCACTTAATTGTTTTGAGCGCTTCTTGGCGGAAGGTAGAGAATCGAAGGATAAAAGCCTAAAAACTTTAAGAAGCGGCGGGGCCGCGAGTACTTGTCGATCAATTTAAGAGAGTGTGTGAGAAAAAGGGGATAGTAAGGCAGTTAACGATTCCTGGAACTCCGCAACAAAATGGTGTTGCAGAACGAAGGAATCGTACCTTGTTATAGATGGTTAGGTCGATGATGGCACAAGCAAATCTCCCGATTTCGTTTTGGGGTGATGCGCTTATGACTGCCACGTATATCCTTAACCGAGTGCCTTCTAAATCAGTCTCTACAATCCCCTACCAATTGTGGAAAGGTGAGAAGCCTAATTTGGGGCATCTACACCCTTGGGGTAGTGCAGGTTATGTCCACAGTACTTCCAATAAGTTTGGAAAACTTGGCCCTAGAGGAAACAAGTGTGTTTTCATAAGGTATTCTAATACCTCTAAGGGTTATGTAATGTACGGTGGAAAACCTGAAGTTGGGATGACTGAAATAGAGTCTCGTGATATCGATTTCATTGAGAATGATTTCCCACAAATCGGTGAAGTCAGAAAGGATTTCGAAATTTTTGAGATGGAGGAAGAACATTTGACATCTCTTGGCGTAGGTGGGAAATTGTCTCAACCTAATGATCAAATGGATCAACATACGGTTGAGCCTGTGGTCGCCAATGAGAGTCAAGATGATCATCCAAGTAGGAATGTTGATTCCAGTGGGAGTCTTCCACCATAGCGAAGAAGTCAACGTGGAAAAATTCCTCGTCGTCGATTTGAGATCGAAGGGGAATATTTTCTATGTGAAGCTTTAGACGCTTGTGAACCTACTTCATTCAAAGAAGCAATTTCTTCACCTAAGAGTGATGAATGGACATCTGCTATGAAAGATGAAATTTCCTCTATGTACAAGAATTAGGTTTGGGAGTTGGTTGATCTTCCGCCTGGGCGTAAGGCAATTGGAAACAAGTGGGTTTTCAAGGTCAAGCGCAAGGCAGACGGATCAATTGACAAGTATAAGGCACGCCTTGTGGCGAAAGGCTATACCCAAAAGGAGGGTCTAGACTATGAAGAGACATTCTCCCCGGTGGTGAGATTTTCTTCAGTTCGCCTTATTCTCGCTATAGTAGCACATATGGATTTAGAACTTTTCCAAATGAAGTTAAAACTGCATTTCTCAATGGGGAACTAGGTGAAGAGATCTATATGACTCAACCAGAGGGTTTTGAAGTCAAGGAACATGAGCACAAAATGTGTCGCCTCAAACGTTCCATATATGGACTCAAGCAATCATCTAGACAGTGGTATATTCGCTTTCACCAAGCAATAACCTCAATTGACTTTGTGATGATTGAGGAAGACCATTGTGTGTACGTTAAACGGTCCAAGGGAAAGATCTTAATCTTATCATTATACGTTGATGATATACTACTTGCCGGGAATGACATGGAGATGATAAATGCCACTAAAGAGTGGTTATCTTCATCATTCGAGATGAAAGACTTGGGTAAAGCAAATTATGTGCTTGGAGTTAAGGTCATTAGGGATCGTTCAAAGAAACTTCTTGGTTTGTCTCAAGAGACTTACGTAAAGAGAGTTTTAGAACGTTTTGGTATGACTAACTCAAAATCCGTTGTCACTCCAATGGAAAAAGGTTGTATCCTTAGTACAAGCCAATGCCCTAAGAATGAAGAAGAAAAGAGAAGAATGACTAACACCCCTTATGCAGTGGCAGTTGGGTGCTTGATGTATGCGATGTTATGCACCCGTCCTAACCTTTGTCATGCAGTTGGAATTTTAAGTAGATTCCAAAGCAACCCTGGCCCCGCACATTGGCAGGCGGTCAAGAGGGTTCTTCGCTATTTGAGCGGATCAGCAAATATGGTTCTTTGTTATCAAGGTGGAGACTTGAGCCTAAAAGGGTACACTGATGCGGATTGGGCTGGAGATGTAGATGAACGTAAATCTACTTCAGGCTATGCATTTCTGCTTGGTGGTGGAGCTATTTCTTGGAGTAGCAAGAAACAGGAAAACATATCCCTTTCCACGATGGAGTCAGAATACATTGCTTGCTCAGCAGCTGTTCAGGAAGTTGTTTGGTTAAGGAGGTTCTTACAACATCTTGATGTCACACCTAATGTGAATGGCCCTGTACTTATTAACTGTGATAGCATGGCTTCTTTAGGGTTTGCCAAGGACCCTAAGTACCATAGTAGGACCAAACACATTGACATTAAGTACCATTTCACTAGAGACATGATTACAGAAGGAAAGGTGGTTCTTAAGTATATTCCTACTGAAAGCATGTTAGCTGACCCTATGACTAAGCCTCTGACCAGAGAGACTTTTCAGAAACATATGACGTGTTTAGGGCTTCGTATGATTTGATTAGTTATTTTTGAACACCTTGCAGACATTATTATATTCATTATTGTTTTGAATTTAATACATTTTTTTCTTTTTCATTCCTTGTTGAGTTTATGGAATGTTTATTGATTGAAAATTATGTGGTATACATTTTAATTAAAAAGATGTCTGAAGGACTAGAATTGGCCCTCTCACACGGGTAATTCGCTTTGTCGTTATATGAGCGAGCAAGATGAGATAATAATGTATTTGACACTTAAAGGGGGTGGCAAATGACATTATAATATATCGCCTTAACATACGGTTAAGATTAGACCTATTTTATATAGATCAATTCGAAGTGTTTGGTTCATAACTTCGAATGTCCTTGTGAAAGTCCGAATGTGAGACCTTAAAGAGGCACTATGAGAGTGACTGCTTTCGAGGACTCAGGTTAGATGCCATGAGGGCAACTAGACTAAGATTCGTACGATGTTAGAGTATGACATGCCCAATTCGAGTGAGAGTTCCATCGTAGCATACACTCATCGTATGTGACTATAATTCGACCTCGAGAAAGTGATTGAATGATCCTGCTTCATCCTTTGTGTGAGTTCTAGTGATCAATATGTGATCACATTTATGCCCTATGTGACTTAGAACTATGTCGAGAATCCAAAGATTAATGATGCTACTTTGACAAGCCGACCTAAGGGCTTTGCACTTACGATCGGCCTCGCGGAGCATTGTTGGGAAAAGTTTGTTAATCTAAAGATAATTGGCATGAGGTTCTAAGGAAGACAATTATGATATACATCTCTGTTTAGTGACTCGATGTCAGGACGATCATATTGAACACACGGTTCAAAAGGTTGATCTTGAGCACGTAAAGCGGTGGGGTTTAAACATCGTTTATGAGGGTTAAAGATGTTTAAATTGATGTAATCATAATGTCTGGGGCATAGACGAGTTTTTGACTAACGAGGATGTGCTATGTTGGTAGATGGTATTTGATATAGCACTCCCACCCTTTTATACTTTTCTCATCTGGTCACACGCCTCACTTCCTGTATGAAGAGATGAGTATTCAAAGAGTCTTGAGAATGTATATCGCATATCCCATTTGACCGAGTGGGAGATGTTAGACACGTGATTTATTATCCCTAACTAAGCGATACGTTGGCTGGGATAAGGGGAATTTGGAGGATAAGTCAAATAGAGACTCTTATGTGAATGAGACTCTATGACTTAATCCAACCATATTCTATAAATCAGGTCTCTATGGGAACCAACATAGATATAACACGTAATATTCCATATACTCTTCAGACTGAGAAATACTATCTCTGGCAACCATCAAGTGCCTGGGATTTGAGAGTGGAACAACATTCAATATCCATCTTGTGATATTGAATCGGACGAGAAGAGGTGGTGATTGTAGAATCAAGACGATCGTGGTTCGTAGTACAAGCGAAATCTTCCGCACAACGAGCTTCGGATTTAATCTATAAGGTATTCCGAGAATTCGTAGATAACTTATGTATTTTCCTTCATTAAATATGTCCAAAATGAAATATTAAAATTCAGGACTAGTAAGTGGTATATACTACAATTTTATTTTATTTTATTTTATTTTATTTTTTTTTCAGGGGAGGGCGTGATGGTCTGGTGGTGGGCTTTTTTAAGGGGATAGGAAAGTAACAACCCTTAAAAAATTGGGACGGAGGGAGTATCAAATTTACATTTAGGGGAAATGAGGTGACATTTATTATAATATTAAGATCATAATTAATGGTGTATTAAAATTGGTTCATTTTTTGCAATTTGGTGAACCAAATTTGGTTATTGGCAATTAGTGGTGAGCCAAATTTTGTTCATTTCATAAATGAATTCGTGAATAAAAATTGGTTCGAGCTATAAGTATATTTTTTAATTTTGTCATTTTAAAACTTACATTATTTGAATAAAAATATTTAAAATGTTTATAAACTCTTTTTCTCTATAATTAGAGTGTAATTTTATATATATTTGACATAATTTTAATATTTTACTATTAAAAAATGATTATAATATTTTATTATTGTATATATATGACACAATTTTCATATTTTATATATTTAATTTTTCACTTGCGGCGAACGGCGTTGTTTATGTCAAATTATGAAAAATGTTCATATTTTTTCCCTATAAATAAATAGAGCTCAATATTGCCTAGGTTATGTAAATTTCTTCTTCCATACTTTTTCTCTTTATAATTAGCAAAAAAAATCAAGACTTTTTATTATTATTATTATTATTATTATGGATAATTGCGGAAATAGTTCTCATAATTTCTAAGACAATCCTAATCATGCTTGGTTAGAGTGAATTTTGGGCGGACAAAAAAAAAATAAGTCCACCCTGATTGCAAAAGATAATACATTCATGTACACAAAAGAAAATTCACGTTTAAAATAGTATCGTTAAATACATGACAGGTAAGCAGAATGTTCAAAACAAAGCTATACAATTGGCATTCATAGCAGAACTAATTGAGCATATATATGCAAATAACAACTCTTGAGATCGTATGCATCATTTTACTTATTATCGTTGCTGTTTTTTATTCGTTCGTTTGTGTTGTATTTTAGTTTTTTTTTCATGTGTGTAATTTTAAATTATCGTATTTTGACGTTTGTTTATGAGTGTTTATTTTTTCAAAATTTTTCAATTAAGTAAAATAATAAAATAATTAATTAATAATTTTTCATTCTTAATGATGTTGATAAAAAAATAATATTTTGAAAATTAAATTATTAATTTAATAACATCGAATCACTATTTAAAAAATATATTGGCCAATCAAAATTCGTTCATCACTATAAAATGTAAGCTAATGTGAACGAAATTTCGTTCATGTGGGGAACGAATTTTTCATTTATCATTGTGCGTGCTTTAAGGGAATATATAAATATAGTTTCATTCCTTTCGCCCAAATAAATATTAAAAAATTAAATATGTTCCTGATCAAAATCCAATTTGATATTTATTTTATTTTATTTTATTTTATTTTATTTTATTTTATTTTATTTTATTTTATTTTATTTTATTTTATTTTATCAGGTGAGGGGGTGTTGGTGGTTGGGCTTATATGGGGATATGGACTGGACTTTTGTGTAGGAACTTTGTATTTGTATTGAGTCCAATGTTCAACTGGGTTGAATTTACCCCATTTCATGCCCAAGGCCTGCAGGCTACAACCCCCTCTCTCTCTCTCTCTCTCTCTCTCTATCCCTCCCTCACACACACACACACCTCAACAGCAGTCTACTGATAATGGCAGAAGCTCAATAGCCATGGCAATATCAATGACAATTTCAACCCTAAACTCTTACCCATCCCTCAAACCTTCTCCAATCCCCTTCAAAACACACAAATTTCGAAACCATTTCCCCCAATTTACATCTTCTTTCCCCAAATCAACCACCCAATCCTTCAATTCAAGACTTACACATGCTTTCCCTTCAAAGAAATTCGGGAATTCGCTATTCGGTAGCAGGAATAACAATTTAGGGTATTGTTTGAATTCCAAAAATGGAAAAGCACAAGGAGAAAGTTGGGAAGGGTCGAGTGAAGCTGAAATTAGAGATTTTAGTCGAAGTAGTCTTCCTGAAAAGTTCAAATACACCCCTCGTTGGAAACCCCGTTGGTGGATTTATGTTCTTGGTAAATTTATTTCCTATAACCCTTACTCCATTTGATTTTATTATGGTTATTGTATTCCCTTTGTTTGTGTTTCGTTAATACTCCCTCCGTCTCATAATAGCTTACTCGTTTACTGTTGAGAACGGAAAATAAGGAATAATGTTATTAAAGTAGGAGTTGTGAGCGGGTAGGAGAGAGAATGAGTGAAGATAATGGTAAATTTGAAAAGTGTTGTGAGTATGACAAGTGGGTCCCATGAATAGAAAAGTATTGAAAAGTTTTCTTTTTAGGAAAGTGTGACTTTAAAGTGGGACGTCCAAAATAGCAAAATGGGTAAGGTAATATGGGACGGAGGGAGTATATGGTTTTGATTATACTGTTTATGGAATTATTACCCCTATATATATATATATACACTCTATATGACATGCGATATTAGCACACTAGTAGATGTTGAAGTAGCTCTATTTTATCCCTTGAAGCAAGACCATCCATTTACATCCTACCTGGCTGCGAACAGGGGCGGAGCCAGGAATTGGCCGAGGGGGGGGCAAGATTACACGGGGGTTCGGGGGCAGCGCCCCCGAAAAAATTTTTTTGGGTCGGACAAGTAAAAAATGGGTCGGATCCATGAAATACAATGTATTTTAGTTAACAAAAATGATAAAAGTAAATAATTCAAAGAACGATTGAAATAATGTTGAAGTATTTAACGCAAACAATTTATTAAAATATATTACTCGTACAAAAAAGAAAATCAAATTTGCTAATTAAACTTGGGATAATAGGAAGAAAGACCAAAAACAAAAAAAATGGAAAAAGCCTAACTAATTAATTAAGATTGAAAAAATGTGAGGAAATTAGGAGAAAGAGAAAAACAAAACTGTTAAGAGAAAGAATAGCAAAGATGGAAGACAAATAAAATTAATTGAAAATGTAGGTAGCAGGGTTCGAACATGGACCAAAGACTTTAACTTCACCCCTTCTACCACTGAACCACACCACTCACTGGTATTAATCTTGAAGTTAATTATATATATACATATATAACAAAAATATGGGGGGGGCAAAAAAAAAATTTTTCCACTGCATTTCCGCCGCTGGGGGGGGCGAGTGCCCCCTCCTGCCCCCCCCTGGCTCCGCCCCTGGCTGCGAATGAGAGAGAGAAGTAATAGATTGCAGAAACAAACTTCTCTGAAGATAAACTAGACGTAATGGGTTTCACCAATGATTCTCTTTGCTCACTTTATAACTTCTTTACGAAATGAAGTAGGACTTTATGGATCTCAATCCGCTGCATAGCCATGGTGAGTACAGCCAGTAGAAGATTTAGTGGCCAATATCCATCCACATTTCCGTGGTGTGTTGTACATTTGCCAAGCCAGAGTTTTGCTGGTGGCCAGAATCATTAAGATGAAGCAAGACAAAAGGAAACTTATTCAAGTATGAAATCCGCGTTTCCAAGGGAAGGAGAAGATGGAATTATATACCGATGACAATTTTTGTTGGGATGTGGAGTCAAAACCACGAAGAAAGGAGTCGAAACCACGAAGGAAGGAGTCGAAATTGTGCTTATAAGGAAGAAAACGAAAAGGCTGGAATCTGAACACTATGCGGCCGCATAAAGCGACCACATAGGTTCGGTCGATAGTTGACAGATAGTCTTTTACGTTTAGGAATCTTTTCTTGTGGAAAGACTTTTCCTTTTAGGAAAAGTAATCCTTTTGTCTCGTTGCAGTCAAATTGAAATGTGATTCCTTCAGGGTTTTGGTTCGTATCATATTTAAGCCAAGTGATGGCCTGGAATATTGTGACGAACTGGGTGAACAAATCGTGTGTTTCTTTCTTGGTTGTTGCTTTCGTATGGATATTGCGTGTGTGTTGTTTCTCACAATTGGTTACTACTTACTAGTATGAGCTAGAGTCTGCTCTTGATAGACACAATTCCACAACAATTGTCACCAATAACACTTCATATCATCGGTATGTTAACCATGCATAGAGTGTGTTTCTGAAGTGCACTATGCATGTTGAGATATAAACAAATAGAATGGAGAGTGAGTCTTCAACAAAGGAATTATATGGATAAACATTCACCACAAACTACAACAAACTGAAGCTATATGTGTCAATCGCTATTGAGCCATCTATGGGCTTGTGAGATAATATTTGGTTATGATTTATATTTGTTGTTTTTATTGGTCCTTTTGTTAAGTGAAAAAGCAAAGGAATTCATGTCAATCAAAATAGTTTCTAAGATAACTCGGTGGCTCTAGCTCTTTTGGTGTGTCCTGGACCTAAGAACTATATTTGATTTAAAAGAAGTTTGGTTTTTATAATTAAGTTTGTTTCCCCTCAAAAATGCATTTGAAATCCTTGGAGTTACCCCGGGGTTCTACTTGCTTTTTCTTTTATACAAGAGGAACACTAAGCCATATGGTGTGTTGAACAACTGAATATATTTGGAACTGAAATTTTGTTCTGAATTTGCATATCGTTCTAAGTACTGTGCAGTCGATGTCTGGGTTGTTAAAATGGTATATGATGTTCTTTTGTAGAAATCTGGGATATGATAATATTCTACTAGTAAGTTGCATCCCATGTTATTTAAGTTGGGCCGACCCAACTAAGTGGAAATATGGAATGAAAAGGCCAAGCTTAGTTGAGAAGATTTTATTGTTCTTGCTTTAGTGCTTTTTCAAGCCATTTGATTTTGCCGGTGACTCCAATAAAGTGAGAATTTAATGTGCCTAGTGAAAACATGTGAACTTTTTTCTGATACATCTCTGAACACTAAATTGATTTATTCTGTTCACAGTGAGGCTTAATTGCACACTATTCATTACTGATGAGTGCTATTGGACTATACTTTTCCTTTGACCTCTTCCAGAATACAATCTATCTATATATAATAATAAGATAGTGGTAATTTAAGAGGGCTTGAGGGGCATTTTCGTCATTTCACATGGTGGCAAATTGGAAAAAAAATCTCCTCAAATAACACGTGTCAATCTGTGATTAGGCTTCATATAGTTTTTATTTTATTTTTAGAAAATATGGCCACGTGTCGTAATTTGGGTGAAGGGCGTTTGGGACATTTCAGTGGCGCGTGGGGGCACACGCCAACAAGAGCGCATGGCATGAAGGCAGCTTGGTTTTTTTAATTTTTTTTTGTTTGGACACGTGTCGTCCTGTGGTTGTTTTACGTTTTTTTTTTTTCACCCATTTCTTTTATCTAAATTATTTTATAATAAATTAATTTTATTTAAAAAAAAAATTACACCAAAATTCATAATTTTTTTTCATCTTTAAATAGAGACTATTTTTATTTGATTTGGACACAGAAAAAAAAACCATTTTTTTTATATACTCCCTCCGTCCCGACAGAAGCGTCACCATTTTTAGCCCGGCACACAAATTAAGGAAATATGTGAGAAGAAAAAATGTTGTGAGTGTAATTTGAAAATAGGAGAGAGAATTAGTGGAGGAAAGAGTGAATTTAAAAAGTGTTGTGAGTGTAGAGGAGAGAGAATTAGTGGAGGAAATAGTGGATGGGATAATAGAATATTAATAAAATATTTCCTTTTTAAGAAAGGTGACGCTTCAAACGGGACGCCATTTTGGGTAAAAAGTGACACTTCTAGCGGGACGGAGGGAGTATAAATTTCTTATTTATTCTTTGTTAATTTTCCTTTTTAATTTTTCAATATGTTTTTAATCAAAATTAATTAAATGTCAAGTTTATTTTAATTATAAATGATAATGATAATAATAATATTTTTACTCATTAGAGTTGGAAGGGGTAATATGGTTATTGAGTTTTTTTTTAGTTCGATACATCAAACAATTTATTTATTTTATTTAAAAAAAGTGAATCATAGTAAATAAAGTCTTAATAAAGACGAATATTAGTATTTTTTTAGATGTACGAGCATGAGTTAAGGGAAAGTTTTGATTTGAAAAAAATGTTTGTATTTTTTATGTAATTTTTATCAAAAATAAAATACTTCGGAATTGTATGATAATATATTTTCCATTTGATGTTTTCTTTATTTCTATTTGATTTTTTTCTACTTTTTAATATTTTATTCTCTTCCTTTCAAGATATATGTATATTTAATATTAATAATTATATATGTATATAAATATAATTACACATGCCTTGAACTTGAAGCCTCATTATATACCAAGGCCAAGACCATTTTTGATTCGTTATATATGTATATAAATATAATTACACCTACCTTGAACTTGAAGGCTCATTATATACCAAGGCGAAGGCCATTTTTGATTCGTTTTCTTTCGATGTGGGAAATCTGCCTTGCCCTTAACCTTGCCTCGGCTGGCCTTTGTCTTGGCCTTGCCTTGGCTCGGTCCTTGGCCTTCCCTTGACCGGCCTTGGCCTTACCTTGGCCTTGGCCTTTATCCCACATGGAAAAAAAAAACAAAGTAAGCTGACTTGCCTTGGTTATATAATGAGGATGAAGCTTAACCAAGCATGCATGATTCGTCTGTGGCATTATCAATGGTCGGCTTAGCATTGGCCGGCCGTTCGCCTTTTTGATTCGTTTTCTTTCGATGTGGGAAATCTGCCTTGCCCTTGACCTTGCCTCGGCTGGCCTTTGTCTTGGCCTTGCCTTGGCTCGGTCCTTGGCCTTCCCTTGACCGGCCTTGGCCTTACCTTGGCCTTGACCTTTATCCCACATGGAAAAAAAACCAAAGTAAGCTGACTTGCCTTGGTTATATAATGAGGATGAAGCTTAACCAAGCATGCATGATTCGTCTGTGGCATTATCAATGGTCGGCTTAGCATTGGCCGGCCGTGGCCTTGCAGGCACTGACTTTTATATTTTTCCAAAAAATAGGTCAAATCGAATACTCGAATCGAATAATTCGAATATCAATTTTGAATCGTATATGTATCAATTTTTATATTCGAATACGAATCTAATACGAATAAAAATCAAATTTTATATTCGAATACAAATCGAATATGATGATATTCGATTCGATTACGCCCCTAATTGTGATGAATGTGGGTTTTGATATATTTAATAAGTGAGATGGGGTAATATGGTTATTGTTTTTATTTTAGTTCGATACATCAAACAATTATTTAATTTTTTTATAAAAAACTATTTGAATCATAGTAAATAAAGTATTACTCCCTCCGTCCCACCTCAATTGGTCCATTGAGGTGGGACACGGTTTTTAAGAAAAATTATTAAAGTGGGTAGAAATTAGAGGAGAGAATGTAAAAGTTAAATGTGTGGTAGGGAATAGGAGAGAGAATGTAAAAATTAAAAATATTTAATAGGAGAGAGAATGAGTGGGAGGAATAATAAGTTAAAATGGGTATAATGAATGGTTTTTTTGTAAATATATGGAAATGATAAGGGTATTAATATAGGAAAAACTTTCCATTTAAGGAATGGACCAATTGAGGTGGGACGTCCCAAAAAGGAAAGTGGACCAATTGAGGTGGGACGGAGGGAGTATTAAATTTGTCGATTTTTCTATTCGTTTCAAAATATTGTTTATTTATAAAGACAAATAACGGGAAAAATGGCCATCATTTTTAAAATTTTGATTGAACTGTATGTCAATATTATAAGAAATAAAAATAGTATAAATTGATATTTTAAAAGAGGAAGATAAAGAAGTGGGTTGGGTTTGATGAGGAAGTGGGGGGTTTGGGGAATTTTTTTTTCATTTAACGAAATTGTTAGTATTTTTATTTTTCTTCTAAAAATTAAATAAGTTTAATGAAAATAAATATCATAATTATGTTCATAATGAGTTAATGTAAATAATTATGACATTATTTTTTAGATATACGAGCATGAGTTAATTGAAAGTTTCCATTTGAAAAAGAATGATATTAATTTTTATTAGATAACTGTACTATCCTTTTGGTATGATCAAAGCTTTTGTTTTTATTTAAAAAATTCTCTTTATCAAAAAGAAATAAAATATTACCTTTCTTTTAACTAGATTTTCAATTTTCATCTTTTTTTTAAATGATTTCAATAACTTATTTCGTATTTGATAAACATGTTCGTGTGTTTTATTTAATTTTTTAAAATGATAAAATACTACAGAATTGTATATAGAGAAATGCATATTCCTTATAATTTTTTTTTCTATTTTATTGTTTTCTAATTTTTATGTACTGATAATGTAGTCTTTAAGAAAATATTCCATAATGTATAAACGAATTGAGTTCTTGGTTTATTTAAGTTCAATTTTTGTCTTTTGAATATATAGTAACGCCCCGTGCATCGCACGGGAGTCGATCTAGTTCTTATATAATTAGTCATGCTGTCATATTTAAAAATATATTACTACTAATTACATTTTTCTTAAACAAGGGTATACTTGTACATCTTCTCCAATATTATACGGAAGCCTTTCAATTTAGTTGGGACCAGGCCCTCATATTTCTTGTTACTTGTATCAGCAGTATTTATCCTTCTAAATCATCTCCTTCCTTTTCCCTTGATTAGCATCTTTTTATGCTCTCTTTGCCTTTAGTTCCAGAAAAAAAAACTTATGGAAAAATAGAACGAAAATGAACGGAAACTGATTTGTTGAGAAAAAGAGTAATCTTGTTTGGCTGAATCATGGAATAATTGAAGGATTCACCTTTTTCTAGTTCATAGTGACTGTAATTGTATTAAGTTCTTTTATACTCGTATGAGTAACAACATGTAGCTTTCTAGAGTACTTTTGGTAATCTAAGTTTCTTGTTTGATTGGACCATATTCTTATCACTTATGATCAAAAGCGAAATTGAAATTTGTTGGACATTCATTTTGGGACGGAGGGTGTACAAGATTGTCAGCCCTTGGAATTGTTGACATAACAGTTGATCTTTCTTTATATCAATGAGGCTCTTATTTTTTCCCAGCTTCCTTGTCTATATACTATTACCTATTGATCAGTATTTTATATTTTTCTCTGCTTCCTTGCCTATATATCAATGAAGACTCTTATTTAGTTATTTTTTTTTTTATTTTTTACTTGTGCTTGTTCCCATTGGATGGAAAAAAAGAAAGAAAAAGATACTGACTTTATGTTCTTGTATTGTCAATAACATCCAGCATTGTCTTTCTTGGCATATTCTCGGGAAATCATCGCATTGGAAATGGGTAACTGGAGAAAGTGGGCAATCATCGCATTGGAAATGGGTAACCGGAGAAAGTGGGCATCACCCATCGTTTCTTTCTTAACTGACTGTTTAGAAGTCGTAAACATCCGAGATTTCTACAAAGGAATTATCACATCCGCTCCAATCGGTGACCTCACATTGATTATCGTGCTGGCATCAATCGTACTTGCCATAGCTGAAGCAGCGGTTCCAGATTCCATGAACAGCCAACCATATATAATGACAATTGCTGGTTTAGCTGGCTATGCTGCCGTTAAAGGCTTCATTACTGCAACATTTTTCTCGACTATTCTAATGGGTTTGTTTCTTTTTTCTCGGTTTATTAAGAAGAAAGATTATGTTTCATCAACTTTACCCGTTGCAGCTGTTCTTGCTGCTGTTGCAGAGCCATGGGCTCGGTTTGTAGTGATAGTTTCCTTTTTGGCTCTAGCCATTAGTCACCATTGGAAATATCCTTCGGAAGAAAAGGAACGGGAAGCTAATTCAATGGGTAATAGTCTTCCGTTTCCTTTAGTGTGTGCTGGATTAGCTATTGGTTTACGCGTTGCTGTTAAATGGGCTCATTATAGGCATTTGACATGGATGATTGTTTAATTTTCTTCCTTTCTTGATACCCCTAAATTGTAATGTATTTGTGAGTTGTAACTGTCAATCTGCTTTTGGGATAACTAAGCGTGTTTTGTAGGGATCAAAGTGATCAATTTGAGTTTTATGAGGACCTCTAGTTTCTTTTGGCTTTTCTGTATGTTGTAGCTTATAATTAAATGGATGGAATTTTGTAAAGTGTTCCTTGTGTTTGATGGTGTTCTTCAATGTCCATTGTTGATTGGAAAGGTTTGTTGTTCTTTCAGTTCTAATGGTGAAGTGTATTTGTGTGTCTGTGCATGCACACCCAAATTTGGCATCGCTCTCTATGTTTCGTAATAGTAAGGACACAAATTTCCTTTGAGTTGGTCTCTTGTGAGAACAACGATACCCGTTTCATGGATCCTGTGAAAACAACAATACCCGTTTCATGGATGAGACGGGTCGGAATAACCCAAAGCCCGGACCCATGACCCAGACTCTTTCCCCTCGTGTAAATCAAAGAAGCAAAAGGGTCACGTCCCAATGCCCCATCCCACCATCTACATCTACCGTCGTACATGGAAATGGAAGATTACTATGCGTACTTTCTCTTTCTAGTTTTTTTATTATTTCTTTTCTTTTTGCTTTTTTTATTATTTTTTTCTTTTTATTATTTTTTTCTTTTTGCTTTTTTTATTATTTTATCTTTTTGCTTTTTTTATTATTTTTTTTTATTATGTACTAGGATTTGTTATTTTTTTATATTATTATTTTTTTTCTTTTTGCTTATTTTTTTAGTTTTTATATTATTTTTTCGGCTATTCAGTGGTTTAAAAAAAGTAATAGTTACCATCTCTTAATGTAATGATTGTATACATATAAAGTAACATTGTTCATAAGTAAACGTAATATCTGTTTTAAAAAAGACAAAAGCTCGTTTTCACCCATTTTTTCAAATGTAATACAAACTATATGTATTACATTTGAAATGTAATAACTTATGTATATGAATGTAATAGTTTATACAAGTAAATGTAACACTTTGATAGATGAAATTGTAACATATTTCTATAGATAATGTAATACTTTTACATTATTACTTTATAATGTAATACTTACCATCTCTTAATATAATGACTGAATGTATTATTACTTTAAGTCATTGATAATGTAATACTTAAAAAAAAAACACTATTACTTCACAAGTGTAGTACTATTACTTATAGCAATACCAACTATTACTTAAACAAATGAGAAGTATTACTCAAAATTAAAACAGTTCCTAACATTATTATTAGTTAAAAAAAAAACACTATTACTTCACAAGTGTAGTACTATTATTTATAACAATACCAACTATTACTTAAATAAATGAGAAGTATTACTCAAAATGAAAACAGTTCCTAAACTTTTATTAGTTAAAAAAAAAAAAAAACACTATTACTTCACAAGTGTAGTACTATTACTTATAGCAATATCAATTATTACTTAAACAAATAAGAAGTATTACTCAAAATAAAAACAATTATAAAAACTATTATTAGCTTTAGGATGAACACATGATCCTCACACACATAACACGCACAAACTCACCACTCTCAGCCTCTCTCTCTCTCTAAACTCTCCCTATCTCTCTCTATCCGCAGAACCCACCGTTCTCTCTCTCCTCTCTCTCTCTCTAAACGCCATCTTCGTTCTCAACCAAGCTTCCCTCACCAAACCATCGCCGGCGACCAAGTTCCTTTCTCCGGCTACGTGTCCTGAGACCCACCACCTCAGATCCGGACAATCTCCCTCTCCTCCTCATCTTCACTCTCATCCACCAAACCCAGGTACCGCCTCCTTTTAAACGCAATCAGAGCAGGTGGTGGCGATGGGCTCCGGCGAACTTTCAGTTTAGAACCAACTGGGACGGAATCGACGGTGGGTTTGACGACGGCGCTGTTATGGGTCTTTTCCTTCTGGAATTTCTCACGCTCGACACGGAGCTTTTTGACGCTGCCTTCGATGCGGCCTTGAAGGTAGGCTTGGCGGGAGAAGACGATTGGAGGTGGATTGGGTCTCTCTGTAATTTGCGTTTAGAGAGAGAGACCCTCCCTTCTCCATTTGCGTTTAGTGAGAGAAAGCGGCTAGAGAGAGAATCTGAGTAGTGAGAGTTGTTGTGGTTGGGAAATTGGTGATGGCGTTGGCTTTGGGTCGCCGGTGTGTAGGTTGAAGGTAGGCTTGGCCGGAGAAGACGATTGGGGAGGGGGATCCTGTTTGTTATTGCGTATAGAGAGAGAGACGGGTATTCTTGCGGGTCATGGTCATGGATCCAACCCGTCTCATGGATGAGACGGGTATTGTTGTTCTCACATGAGTTTTTGTCATTTCTTTTTGGGCATCATTTTCATTTCACAAGTCATATTATTCAAAATAAATTTTTTATAGTATTTATTTATTCGATGAAACTCATTTGTCATACTCACAACAATCATTCAGTCACTTTTTTCTACTTCACATATGTTCTCGTACTTCACTTTCTTGCTAACAGTAACAACACTTCCTTTACTACCAAAATTCCAAATTATAATCCCTCAATTCCTTCACTTTCTTGCTAACAGCACTTGCTTTACTACCAAAATTCCAAATTGTAATCCCTCAATTCCAGTTTAATGTTCATAGTTTGACTTTGGACAGATTGCACAGAGATTAAAAGAAAATAAATATTGCGAGTATAAAAAGTAAAACAGAAAAGAGAAAATTAGTAGAAAATAGTAAATTGGTTGTTATTACAAGTATAGTAAGTGAGTTTTATTATCCATTTTAAAAAATAAAGCAAAAAAAAAAAAAAACTTAAATCATGACATACTAAAAAGAAAAGTAAAAATTATAAAACAGAATGAAGGGAGTATATAGTTTTTCCTTGCTTCTCTTATATTTTCATTTTTGTGCCATTATTATAATGAGTCATGAAAAATATAACTTTTGTAATGGATATAGAGGACGATTTGTATAGACATATCCGGTTGGATCAGATCAGACTGTCGGTTCACGATGTCAAACCGTCGGTATACGGTTTGATGAAAAGGCCGATCGAAATTGGATCGCCGACTTACGGTTCACGGTTTCGGTTTCCGGTTTGTCGGCTCGGTCTGTTTTGCCGATTTTAGACGGTTTTTGTTTTTTATTGTTTTTTTTTTTACCAAAGGATATTTTTTAAAAAAAAATCTAGTTTTTTTTTTTGTTTACGTGAGAAAAAATAAAATGAATTGAAATGTTCTATCTATACACCCAAAAACATTTTTCATTTTTTTTACTGCTCATTCTTCAATTTTAATAAGGAGACAAGGGATTAAAAAGAAAAGACAAGACTTAAATAATTGACAACACTCTTACACAATTACATAACACACTACATACGCGTCAAACATACACATACGTTACACACAGCTTGACGTCACACGTACTCTGTACACACGCATTAGAAACGGTAATATTGTTTGATAATGGGCCGGTCGAACCGTCGGTTTGAACCGCCAGTTTGACCGCCAGTCCGCGGTTTGACGATTGGCGATTTCAACGGTTTGGTCAACGGTTTTAAACTGTCCGCCCGACGATTTGTACCGTACCGTACGGCGAGTATAGGTTTGGACTTTGGATATCCATTTTCTTATGAATATGTAGCTAGGGGAAAAAGTCAAATAAGTTATAGAAATCCATTTTTTTAAAGCAAACAAAATAGCAATTTTATTAATAAAAGTTTAACAAAATATCGCTCTACAACAATCGAAAATAACCTCACAAATGAAAATTTCTATGAAGACGTATAATCGCCAACAAACTTTCCGCCATAATAAAAGAGCCTAATACATCTCAACAGTGCATATTTTTTTAAAATTTAATGCAAGTGCATAGGATTTTTTATTTTTATTTTTTAAAAGCAAACAATATATAATTGCATTAATAAAATATAATAAAACGGCGCTCCACAACAGTCGCAGACTCGTCCAAAATGTAATAATTATAATTAATATGTACACATTAATAGTCTAACACATCTTGAATAGTGATTGCCAAACCCGAACCAAATCTCCAATTAATGTCCTTGTTAACAATAAGTTGTGATACCCAAATGCTTCTCCAAATAAAATTTGGACACAACTCAAGATAGGCATTTAGTAAACCCCCAAACGATAAGAATTTGATTTTGAAAACAGGACAAATTTATGCATTTGAGTCGACGGTAAATGAGCAACTAAATGTCTGAAACATTGCATCAAGAAAAAATCTTAACATCATTTTAAAGCCCTCAAATCGGAGAGTAGGCAAAGGCTCCCAATAAAGGAAAAAAAGACAAAGGCTCCCAACAAATGGGAGAAGACATAATAGAGAACGAGAAGTAAGACAACTTATTCAACATTATTACAACAACAAATGACAAAAAAATCTATAAATTAATCCCTAATTTTGTATTTATTAATTGATAAATTGACAATTAATAAATGCAAAATTGAGAGTTTACAAATGAATCAAACCAAGAAAAGGAGAAATGGAAGAAGATAAGGAAATTGAAGAAGATAAAGGCAATGAAAGATGAGGCAATCATTAGTCGACCCATTTTTTTGTGCCAGTCATTTTTTTTTTTTTTTGCCATTTTTTTTTATTAACAAATGTAACACTTAATATAAAGAGTTGATCTTATAAAAAACTAGTTTTTTCTTAAGATAAGAAAAAATGTATTTTCAAAATAAACGGTGGCAATTTTGTAATTACTAGCAACCATGTTCAAAATAAACGATGGCATTTTTGTAATTACTGGCAACCATGATAAATGCCAGTGTTAATATTACAAATGACCAGTGATTTCGTACTGGCATTTTATAAACATGAAACTGGCACTTTTTACACGGGCACTTTTAAATACATGAACTGGCACTCTTCACACTGGCACTCTGTTACACTAACACTGGCACTTTGTTACACTAATATTTTGTTGGCTTTCAAAAATACAAGCACTGGCATTCAAAAATACACTGACTGACATTTGAAAACACATTTACTGGCACTCAAAAATGCATATACTGGCACTCAAAAACACTGATAATTATTTTTGCTGATATTCAAAAAAACATGAACTGGCATTCAAAAAAACATGGACTGGCATTCAAAATTACAAGAACTGGCATTCAAAAAATACATTGACACTCAGTTACACACTTACTGGCACTCTATTATACACTAACTGGCACTCCAAAATACATGGACTGGCACTCCAAAACACATACATTGGTATCTAATTACCCAGTCCACCAATGCATCAAATTCTCAAATTGGTACTCAAATACTTATAAACTGGCATTAATTTACACTAAAACTGGCACATAAAATCCCTAACACTGGCACGTAAATAACACGGCAAATCAAAACTCTCTCACTAAACGCAAATGGAGAATCCATTCCGCCCAGTTATTTCAACCAACGCCTCAGCAAATCTTCCTACGCCATCTCCGCCGCCCTCACGCACCTTGTAACCTCCAATTGGGTAGATTCAATGCACCTACTGTAACCTCCAATTGGGTAAAGCACATCCAATTTTAATGACCTGAAATTTCCCGGCAAGAACCCTAGAAGAAAACTAGTGATTCCAGCGAAATTTGCACCCACGGCAACTACAGAAGCCGATCCAATCCCGGTGAGAAGCCGCCGTCCGAACACAGTTGCTAGCTGCGAAAATTGTTCAGCGGAAGATTGATTGGAGGGGATTGATATCTCTGTGTAAGGTTCTCATTCCGGATAGAGAGAGAAGAGAGAAAGTAATTCCGGATAGAGAGAGAAAGAGAGGTAAAACACGTTTTTTGTTAAGTTAACAAAAAACGCGTTTTTTATAAGTTTTTGGCAAATATAAAGGAATATAACATTATTTTTCTCCAAAATGTAACAGTTTTTATTTTACAATGTAACTATAGTTTTGTAAAAAATGGATTAAGGACAACATAGTTATTATTAATATTATTTATATTTTGTAGAAAATGGATTAAGGATTAAGGGTAACATAAGATTTTATATTTTATAATAAATTAACAAAATTTTTGGTTAAAAAATGAGTTGACGATATTTTATCGGTTGTAAGTGTTCTAAAAAAAAGATCCCGCCTAAGGGTGCCTAGGCCCCGCCTAGGCGCTAGGCCCCTCTCCAACGCCTAATTCTAAGCCCCGCCTAGGTCCCGACTAATCCCGACTAATCCTGACTAGTCCCCGCCTAGGCGCTAGGCCCGGCTCCGCCGCCTAACATTCGTCTAGCGCTTTTTAGAACCTTGTCGATAGTAAGACGCTACATTATAATTAAAAAAACCAATAAAATTATTACAACTATAATTTTGTAAACAATTTTTTTTTATTATTTTGTTTCCCTAGTGTTGGACTTTTGGTAGGCTTCTCAAGAACTTAACTGAAAACTTAACAGAAAATGTAACGGAGAAAGAACGGAGATTGAAAACAAATGAAAAACAAGTCGAGTCTTGTATTAAATACAATCTCTGTAAGAGTTATTTATCCCGCACAGGTGCTTACGGTTGAATAACAAAACTCTCGTAAGATAAAACGACTTTACTATTAGTTATAAGGAGCACTCCAATATAACTAATCTAATGAACAACACAATGTTTTGAACTTTGGACTTGAAAGGATTTGATGCAACAAGATGATATGATTTGGCTATGTTAATCTATCTCACTAGAGGGTAAAGAGGCTCAAATGACTGTATGTATATATTGAAATTCGAAGGGGGAAGTATATAAAGAGAATCAAAAGGTTTTGTGCCTTTTGCCTTGAAAAGGTGTGATTTTTCGAACAGCAGTGAAGGGCACGAGTCGTGCTAATTGGCACGAGTCGTGCCCATGACTCGTTCCCAAGCATTCCACTCGTTCTGATCAGATTTGAGCAAATGGTCATCAGAATCCCATTCGTGCTCACGACTCGTGCTCAGAGTCCCCATTCGTTCTGATCAGTTTTGAGCCAAATCTCATCACCCTAAAACACTGTTCAAAACCAATTTGATCCAAACGACCAAATTGACCCTTTTAACCAACTTTGTTAAGTTACAAAAGACCTTTGTCATTAATTCTCATTCACCCTAAATGGTTTTGAGACATTAAATGAGTTTAATAATCTACAACAAATGTAGAATACATTTTGTAACTAGTTTCGTTAACAAATAACGAACTTCCGTTAGAAACTAGATCAACGTTAAGTCAAACTTAACTTTCCGTTATCTATTTCCAACAATCCCCCACATGAATGACAATTAATGCATGAATGCAATTTCGTCCAAAGTTCCGGCGAACTATTATTACATCGGGATAGATAGCTTGTGGCCTTGAATCTTCCCTAGTGAAATATTATCGGATATACTAGCCATTTGGTAGCGAGTCGCTTTGAACCAGTGACTGTCGTGTTGGGTTTCGAGGGTCCATGCGCAGCGGAATAATGCAATAACTCGAAAAACCCCAAGCCCTAGAATCCGTTCTAGATGATTAATTAAGAAAGATGAAATAGAAATACCAACCTTGAGTGCTTTTGCCTTTGATAAACTTGACCCAACTCCAGATTGACGATCTTGCGAATCCTTGATGAACGATTGTTGAATCACGAACGGAAGATCTTGAAGAGCGAAGATCCTCTATGAGTATCCACGCGATGAACGAACCCTAGAACTCTTCTAGGAGGATTGCTAGATCCCTCGATTGAAACTCCTTTCAATCTATGAAGTGTTATGGAATTGGTGTGATGATTTCAATTCACAATTGAAAAATCTCTCGATTTTGTGTTTCTATAAACTCAAAATTCTTGACTGGTTGTTAGGGTAGAAGAGGGATACTATTTATACCCTATAAATATTATACCCTATTAAAACCCAAAACAGAAACGGTTTCTGCACAGTTCGGCACATGGGCGGTCGCCCACAAGGACCTGGGTGGTCGCCCATGAGTACAGTGCTTAAACCCCTTATACGAAATACCACATGGGCGGTCGCCCACAAGGGGCTGGGCGGTCGCCCATCAAGACAGTTTCTGAGGTGCGGTTTTCGTATAAACATGAGCGGTCGCCTATAGCCACGAGGGCCACCCAAGTCAACAGTTGACTTATGGGCGGTCGCCCATGGCACACTTGGGCGGTCGCCCATCACGCCAGAATCCATAATTCCATTTTTGACAATTCGTTCGATGCGTGTGACCCCATAGGACTATACTATGTTGGCAATGAGTCCGATCACATCGATCCTCATAAGACATGAGCGGACTCTAGCAAGCCATCATGCCTACCCAAATAGTATAATATCAAGTTCGATTTTTCCTACATAGAACATATCACAATCCCATTGTCACACGATGTTATATTGAACATGAGTCATGGTCCACGTCAACTCATATTGTTCAATGCTTTCTCGTTACCAAGTAAATTGATTTAATCGAATGATATTAATCACATTAATTCATTCGGGCGTAGCATGTCACACTACATCAATCTTACTTACGAGTGGCCTAGCAAACATCTCTCTTTACGAGGGACAATTTTCCATCTTGACTTATCATTCTTCCCAACAAGAATCATACCATGCCAATGATAGCCCTTATTGTCATCCGGTTAAAGACAACGTTAAACTATATCAAACATGATATTCATCGAGCGGAAGACGATGATAATCTCAGGTCAAAGGATATCAATGATATGACTATATGAGATTTAATTATGACATTTTGACCATGACATAAATCTCATAATGGGTCAAGTCCAGTACCTTGTTCTCTAACAAGTACCCATGAATCTAATGTGCATCTCCATGCATATAATCATCACATGATTATCCATTAGACTTCATACTAGTGCTTCATAAGTACTAGGGACACGATTATTATAATAAAACATGCAAACATATATAACAATCAAAGAAACAATCTCATATATAAATGAACAATGACATTACATAAAGGTCTATCTCTATAGGCCTAGGGCACTAACACCTACAGTCTCCCACTTGCACTAGGCCCAATCATTCATGTATCTTATACCCATGGACCTAACATGACCATCATGTTTAGCTTGTGGTAAAGGCTTGGTGAGAGGGTCCGAGATGTTGTCATCCGTTGGTACCTTGCATATCTTGACGTCCTCCCTTTCACGCATTTCTCGAATGAGGTGGAAACGTCTCAAAATGTGTTTGGATCGCCGATGTGACCTTGGTTCTTTTGCTTGGGCAATAGCACCATTGTTGTCACTGAAACGGCTCTATCGGGTTAGTGATGCTCGGAACGACTTCTAAGTCACTAACGAACTTCTTGATCCAAACCGACTCCTTAGCCGCATCCGTCTTTGCTATGTATTCGGCTTCGTTGTAGAATCGACAACGGTGCTGCTTGGAACTCTTCCAACAAACAAGACCTCCATTTAGCATAAACACAAAACTGGCTCGCGATCTATAGTCATCTTTGTCGGTTTGGAAGCTTGCATCTGTGTAACCCTTTACAAACCGGATCATCTTCCATTCCTCCAAATACCAAGAATACATCCTTAGTCCTTCTCAAGTACTTAAGGATATTCTTGGCCTATCCAATGGTTCTCACCAGATCGGGCGGTATCTACTCGTTGCGCTTAGAGCATACGAGACATCGGGTCTAGTACATAACATGGCATACATGATAGACCCAATTGCCGAAGCATATGGTATATCATTCATCCTCTTTCGCTCATCATTTGTCTTAGGACAATGAATCTTGCTAAGAGTAATGCCATGTCCCATTGACAAGTTCCCTCTCTTAGAATTTTCCATGCGGAATCTTCTAAGGACCTTGTCAATATATGTACTCTGACTCAAACCAATCATCCTTCTTGATCTATCTCTATAGATCTTGATACCAAGGATATAAGCCGCTTCACCCATATCTTTCATTGAGAAACATTTTCCTAACCAGGACTTTACAGTCTCAAGTGCAGGAACATTGTTTCCAATGAGTAAGATGTCATCGACATACAACACCAGAAATAGCACTATGCTCCCACTTATATTCTTGTATACACAAGGTTCATCTTCGTTTTTGATGAAGCCAAACTCTTTAGTGATTCATCAAAACGTAGATTCCGGCTCAGGAAGCTTGCTTCAATCCATAAATGGATCTCTGCAACTTACACACTTTGTTAGAATCCTTTGGATCGACAAACCCTTCAGCGTATCATGTATACATCCTCAGTAGGTTTCCGTTAAGAAACGCCGTTATGACGTCCATTTGCCATATCTCATAGTCGTAATATGCGGCTATGGCAATTAGGATTCTAATAGACTTAAGCATTGCTACGGGCGAAAAGGTTTCATCATAGTCAACGCCATGAATCTGCCTATACCCCTTAGAAACTAGCCTAGCCTTATAAGTATGTACCTTCCCATCCATGTCGGTTTTCTTTTTGAAAACCCATTTGCACCCTATGGTTTTTACACCTTCGGGTGGATCAATCAAGTTCCAAACTTGATTATCGTACATGGATTTGATTTCGGATTCCATGGCTCCTAGCCACTTATCCGAATCAGGAGTGGACATCGCCTCTTGATAGGAAGTAGGTTCATCATTCTCAATGATTTCCACTTCGTTACTTTCCGTCATGAGAAATCCATATCTCTCAGGTTCGGATCGTATCCTATCCGATCTGCGAAGAACTTGTGTATCTTGAACCGGTTCCACAATAGCTTGTGAATTTGGTTCCGTCTCTACCATTGGCTCTATGTCATTTTCAGGTTCTTGAATTTCTTCAAAATCAATTTTACTCCCACTAGTTTCTTTAGAGAGAAACTCTTTCTCTAGAAAGACACCGTGTCGAGCAACAAACACTTTATTCTTGGATTGGTTGTAAAATTGATATCCTTTCGTTTCCTTAGGATAACCAACGAAAATACATTTATCAGATCTAGGTGCAAGTTTATGTTCAGAAACCAATTTCTTTACATAAGCCTCACAACCCCAAATCTTCATGAAAGATAAGCTAGGCTTTCTTCCATGCCACATCTCATGTGGGGTTTTAGGAGCCGATTTAGTAGGGACCTTATTAAGTGTGAAAGCAGCTGTTTCCAGTGCATGTCCCCAAAAAGAAATAGGAAGGTTAACTTGACTCATCATCGATCGAACCATATCTAATAGGGTTCGATTTCTCCTCTCGGACACACCATTCCATTGTGGTGTTCAGGGTGGAGTAAGTTCTGAAACAATTCCACAACTTTTCAGATGATCGTCAAATTCTTGGCTCAAATATTCACCACCTCGATCGGATCGAAGTGTTTTAATAGTTTTGCCAAGTTAATTTTGTACTTCACTTTGAAATATTCTAAATATCTCAAATGCTTCACTTTTGTGCTTCATCAGATAGACGTAGCCATATCTTGATAAGTCATCAGTGAACGTTATGAAGTACCGAAATCCTCCCCTAGCAATGCTATTCATTGGTCCACATACATCAGTATGTACGAGAGCCAACAAATCACCAGCCCTTTCACTACTCTTAGTAAAGGTGCTTTAGTCATCTTGCCCAATAAACAAGACTCGCAAACATCATATGATTCATAATCATATGAGTCTAAATATCCATCTTTATGGAGTTTAGAGATGCGTTTCTCGTTTATGTGCCCAAGACGTCAATGCCATTTATATGTGTCATTCACATTATTTGGTTTGGATTTCTTACTAACATGATAGATATTATCAACATTATTCTCAACATCCAAGACATAAAGTCCATTAAAAGAATGAGCAACACAATAAAGCATGTCATTCAAATAAATTGAAAATTTCTTATTCGCAATAAGAAAATTGTAACCCTCATTGTCTAAACATGAAATAGAAATAATGTTTCTGCTCAAATCCGGAACATAATAACAGTTATTTAAAACTAAAATTAATCCGCTTGGTAAAGTGACTTTGTAAGTCCCTACGGCCAATGCAGCAACTCTTGCTCCATTTTCAACCCGTAGATCTACTTCACCCTCTTTGAGCAACCTTCTATTCTTTAGTCCCTGCACATTTAGGCAAATGTGAGATCCACATCCGGTATCTAATACCCAAGAACTAGAGGTAGAAAGTAAAATATCTATCATATAGATACCTGAAGTCATGGCAATCTCATTGCCCTTCTTCTTCAGTCCTTCCTGATAAAGCTTGCAGTTACGCCTCCAATGCCCAGTTTCCTTGCAATGGTAGCATACCGCATCCTTTTGGGATTTGGGTTTAGGCTTCTCAGCAACGGCAACCTTTGCCTCCGGTTTAGCAACTTTTGCTTTACCCTTGTTTTTGAACCCCTTTCCTTTATTCACTATCAACACTTGATTGGTTTTCTTGGTAATATTGTTCTCCGCATTCTTTAGCATCCCATGCAATTCAGACAGAGATTTATTCATCCCATTCATGTTATAATTCAGAACAAACTGATTATAACTTTCAGGGAGTGAATGTAATATCATATTCGTAGCCAGCTCTAACTGGATAGGATATCCAAGCCTCTCAAGGTGTTCGAGGTGACCCTTCATTTTCAACACATGAGGCCCAACAGGTTGTCCTTCAATCATCTTGCATGAATGAAGAGCCTTCATAGTGTCAAACCTTTCCTGACGTGCTTGCAACTGGAACATTTCCTTCAAATGATTTCCCAAATCATAGGCTTCCATGTGTACAAGGTCCTTCTGAAGGGCCTTACACATGGTAGCAAGCATCAAGCAACCAACATCAATAGAATCATCTACATGCTTCTTATGTTGGTCCCTTTCCGCTTTAGTTGCATTAGCAACAGGCTCGGGTGGAACGGGTCCATCGAGAATGTACAACTTCCTTTCTTGTTTGAGAACAATTCCCAAACTGCGGATCCAATCCACATAGTTGTTGCCATTCTCCTCTATTGTCCTTCTCAAGGACTGATCGCAGTGACATGTTTTGATTAGTGTTTACAGCCATTGATCTACAAATATATGCAACAAGATATGAACACATATAAGTACCAATTCATTTAAGAGATTAATTAACGTATTTCACAAATACTCCCACTAAATTATATAACCTTCTTATACAAACATGTATAATATAATTTAATAGGCTAAGACCCAACTTTAATTTAATTTCAAGTCGGCTATGGCACGACTGCTCAAAATTAAACTAAAAAGGTAGATAACATTTATCAATCATATCTATATATGACTCTTAGATCATTATGAGATTATAGACATCATATGTCACATGTTTCAATCTCATCTTATGCCTTAGGCCCAAAACTGTTTTGATAGCCTAATTGAGTTCAACCATGTTAAACGTATAGCAATCACTGTTTGCTCATCTTGATCATACAAAGATAGAATCAATGTACCTCGCTGTGGCGTAGCCTACATGAAACTATACGTGTACTCACAAGTGTTTAAACATGGGTGGCATAAAACAAACTCAAATTATAAAGAAGGTTCAATTTTTCATGCTTATCAATTACATGCCAAGGTTGATTCATGAAAACTATATGAGCATAATTATGAACATGGAATGATGCAACACAAATCACATTTGATCAGTAATTACTAGTACACGGCCACGTGCTCCAAGTTTATCCCACACTTCCATCGAAGTGCACACGTGGGGAAAGGTTTTGGTGTCCAGCCAATATACTAAGTAACACTTCACAAATATCCTAGATTAATCACATTAATCATATTAATGAAATTGACATCCCATAATCTAGATTAATCATATTAATCATATATTTCAATTTCATAATCATGGTACATCATTATATACAATTACTTCACAAGCAAAACTCATACAATTTCACATTCTAAATCATATTCATCATGAAAATTCATATAATCACATTACATAATTATCATGATTATCTAACTAAACATCATGAACGGGGCTCTGATACCACTGTTGGATTTCGAGGGTCCATGCGCAGCGGAATAATGCAATAACTCGAAAAACCCCAAGCCCTAGAATCCGTTCTAGATGATTAATTAAGAAAGATGAAATAGAAATACCAACCTTGAGTGCTTTTGCCTTTGATAAACTTGACCCAACTCTAGATTGACGATCTTGCGAATCCTTGATGAACGATTGTTGAATCACGAACAGAAGATCTTGAAGAGCGAAGATCCTCTATGAGTATCCACGCGATGAACGAACCCTAGAACTCTTCTAGGAGGATTGCTAGATCCCTCGATTGAAACTCCTTTCAATCTATGAAGTGTTATGGAATTGGTGTGATGATTTCAATTCACAATTGAAAAATCTCTCGATTTTGTGTTTCTATAAACTCAAAATTCGTGACTGGCTGCTAGGGTAGAAGAGGGATACTATTTATACCCTATAAATATTATACCCTATTAAAACCCTAAACAGAAACGGTTTCTGCACAGTTCGGCACATGGGCGGTCGCCCACAAAGGACAGGCGGTTGCCCGTAGTACGGTGCTTAAACCCCCTTATACGAAATACCACATGGGCGGTCGCCACAAGGGCGGGCGGTCGCCCATCAAGACGATCTTCGAGGTGCGGTTTTCGTATAAACATGAGCGGTCACCTATAGCCATTGAGCAGTCGCCCAAGTCAACAGTTGACTTATGGGCGGTCGCCCATGGCACACTTGGGCGGTCGCCCATCACGCCAGAATCCATAATTCCATTTTTGACAATTCGTTCGATGCGTGTGACCCCATAGGACTATACTATGTTGGCAATGAGTCCGATCACATCGATCCTCATAAGACATGAGCGGACTCTAGCAAGCCATCATGCCTACCCAAATAGTATAATATCAAGTTAGATTTTTCCTACATAGAACATTTCACAATCCCATTGTCACACGATGTTATATTGAACATGAGTCATGGTCCACGTCAACTCATATTGTTCAATGCTTTCTCGTTACCAAGTAAATTGATTTAATCGAATGATATTAATCACATTAATTCATTCGGGCATGGCCATGCACTACATCAATCTTACTTACGAGTGGCCTAGCAAACATCTCTCTTTACGAGGGACAATTTTCCATCTTGACTTATCATTCTTCCCAACAAGAATCATACCATGCCAATGATAGCCCTTATTGTCATCCGGTTAAAGACAACGTTAAACTATATCAAACATGATATTCATCGAGCGGAAGACGATGATAATCTCAGGTCAAAGGATATCAATGATATGACTATATGAGATTTAATTATGACATTTTGACCATGACATAAATCTCATAATGGGTCAAGTCCAGTACCTTGTTCTCTAACAAGTACCCATGAATCTAATGTGCATCTCCATGCATATAATCATCACATAATTATCCATTAGACTTCATACTAGTGCTTCATAAGTACTAGGGACACGATTATTATAATAAAACATGCAAACATATATAACAATCAAAGAAACAATCTCATATATAAATGAACAATGACATTACATAAAGGTCTATCTCTATAGGCCTAGGGCACTAACACCTACATGTCGGATGTATACCAAGACAATAATACTCACATAATAACAGCTCTAACAATTGTTGTTCTCACGTTTTGTCCATTTCGGCCTTGGACCGTATCTCATTCATAAGCGTTCATTTAGAGGTGGCCTAGTTACCTCTCGCTTATATAGGTGATTCTCACTATAAGGAGTATCATGCACTACTCCACCCGTAGGTATAGAAATCATTAAAAGTTTTCTCAACTTATCCTTACCACTGCTGCATGTGCTTGTACTTGGATGTTCTGGGAATGAGTATTCAACATCTCCGGGTTAATAAACCGAGTTGTTGTTTCCAAGTAACTCTACTAGAACTTATAACTTGGTTGTCTCATTGAACCAAGGGCCTGGGATCTCCATTTCTCAAGGTTGAGTGTCCGCTATAAGTCCTTTTGTTGTGGGTTTTAGACCCATTTCCCTTAACAGTTTATACAGTTGATCTCGATTACTACCCTTAGGTAGACGGATCCGATTTTGACTTCACATGGCTAGTTGTGACAGTCACATTTTGAGATCAATTGTACTATGGTAGTGTGTCTAATACCATTGTGTCTTGACTTACCACTATGTTCTACACCTTTTCCTATTTTCCATTGTCGTCACAATGCCTTAGGTCATGCAGACATAAACTTATTCCACAAAGGAATATCTTTTCCAAGAATTTATTAGACCAATAAGCTTTTTCCTAAGCTTTGTCTAATTCTATCAACTCATATTCTTTACAAGATTGAGTTAGCTATATTATCTTGGAAAGTGACACCTTTACTCCAACTAATGTGAGTGTATTCTAGTGTCGAATATTCAATCAGTATACTCTTTCCATACTATTGAATATCATAGGTATTGTAATCTTTAATCATAAGTATATCTTTAAGTACACCAAGTACTATGACTATACTATTCCGGTGATTGATTACAATTACATTTAGACTTTTAGTCTATCTAGAATAATCAGTCCCTTCGAGTGATCAAATTCTTCTATCTGGCCGCTTCTTCAAGTGGTTATTATCTGCGTACCGTTCGAATTCCTAAGTATTCGGTGATCTCTAAGTGGTTTGACCTCCTGTAGAGTCTACCTTTCAGGAATCTACTTTACAGAGATTACCTCTCAAGATTCTACCTTACTAGAGTACACCTCTCAAGAATCTATTTGAACTTTCAAAGTACTTTTTCAAGATAATGGGATTGTGATAGGACTATTCCTTCTGATGTTCTAGAAATCTTTATTTCTAATATGACATCGGCTAATCCCCTATCTTTCATGTCAAAGTTCTTCTTTAACATGTCTTTGGTATTCATGATCAATTCATGACTACCATTATTAGCATGTTATCCACGTAAGGACAGATCGTTAACAAATGATTCGTATGTTCCTTTAATGTAGACACATTTGTCACATTCATTAATCTTGAATCCATTTGATAACATAGTTCTATCGAACTTTTCATGCCACTGTTTAGTTGCTTGTTTTAGTCCATATAAATACACAAGTAGATCCAACACGGTTGTGCGACATAGAACGCTCTGTTGTGTCAATGGGATAATCTTGCATAAATCATCATGTCCTTTTGACAACTAGCCTGGCTTTATACTTTTCAACAGATCCATCGGCTTTATACTTTCTTTTAAGAATCCATTTGCAACCTAATGGTTTGCAACTTGGAGGGAGATCTAACAATTCCCAAGTATTTATTAAGCATTATGGATTTTATCTCACTGTTAATAACTTCTTTCCAGAACAAACTATCCGGACCAGATAACGCTTCCATAACAGTTGCTGGTTCGTTTTCCAACATAAATAATAGAAAATCAGGACCAAAAGACTTTTCCACTCTTTCCCTTTTACTGCGTCTAAGTCCTATCATTTCAAGGAAGTATATTCTTAAAGAATATAACGTGTCTTGCTTAAGTATTACTACTTTAGCCGAATACCCCCACATTTGAGGTATTTATAAAACGGCTTATGAATATTTCATAATTCGTCATCATTGAATATTTCCTTTCTAAGGATCCATTTGTAACCCATGGTTAGCATTATGGAGGAAGATCAAATAACTTTCAAATATATGATGATCCATTCTTTTAACTGTTAACAGTTTAACAGTTTCTGTTAATACTAGAAGTTCATATCAATAGAACTTATGTATTTAGCATGTACCCCCACACTTGAGGTGTACCTCCACATATCAAATATTTTATGAATATCCTAATTCATATTTAATATTTTCCTTTTATGTGAAGTCATTTAATTGTAACAACCATGTTGTCTCTTGACAACATAGTCATAACTATGTTCAAGTGAGGTCTCTTCAACCTTGGTCTCTTCAATCATTTGATTTCGAAGAATACCGTATTGCCAATGGAAACGTAATCCATGGTTTTGGATCCTATCTTAACCTCTTTAGGTTTAGATATTTCTACCTTTGCTAGGTATACCCATGTTTTGTCGAGTAAGACGGAACTTTTCAATATCTCTTTATAAGTTCTATTCTTACTCTCTAATGATTCAATTGATTTGGGTGTGTAAGAAGCATTCGTTTGATAAATAAGTGCCAGCGTCCCAACAATTATTTTTCCGAACGGTACTACATACTAACCACCTCTATCACTATGAAATTCTTAATTGTTAATTAAGATGAATCACAAACCTTATTGTTTACTTAAAACTTTAAGGTTTTACTTTTCCAAAAGATGAACTTTGCATTATCAAATGCAATCATAAATAGAAGTAATGAACTATCTATTTACTATCTCTAGTTTGAACTGATTTCTACAAAAGAAATCACAATTGATTTGCGAATCAAACTTCATCTTAGGTAGTAATTTTAAATTAACTCGTCGACTTAGTGAATTTAAATTTACACAACCTAATTGAACATGCCATAACAATTGGAACAATTCAAACCAAGTAAATAAAATTTAAAATTTTATTCTTCGCACTTAGGCGGATAAAACATTTACAATTCAAGTTAAGGAGTCCTTCAACAAGGTACCCTTTACTAACACAATAACCACATTTGGTCAGTTCAAACTTATCCCGATAGACTAAGTTGCTCGAAGTTCAATGGAACATTTCTATCTTCATTCACATTGGCTTGAAGAGGGTTTCCACCTTGGTTGTTGATTCTAGGATGTCGACATTCCCTAGCCATATGCCCGGGTTTGCCGCAATTAAAACAACTACCTTTAACCTTCTTGGCGGTCCTCTTCACTTTCCCGGTGTTCTTTCTCTTGTTTCCGGTACTTCTTTCCACCAAGTTCACTTGCGGTCTTTTAGTCACAATACACATAGTATTGTGCATCTCGAGAAAGTCCCAAAGTTCTCTCGCGGTCTTTATGCCACAACACACTTTGTATTGTGCATAATCCAAGCCATTAAGAATATAATTGCGACACAAGAAATCGCTGTGATTCCATGTGTCCAAATCATTCTTTGCTTTGTATTCATCCTCGTCGGATATCAATGGTGGATATTTCCAAAGAAATCGCACCAATTTTAATGTTGTCAAATAGACCAACATTTTCTGTTGCCACCTCTTAAAGTTCATCCCGGTAAGAATACCCGGTCTTTCCGCATGTACGAACACATGTGACGGAGGGAGAGCATTATGAGGTGCAACCCTTGAGGTTGTACCAGAAGGAGGTTTCTTACCATGAACCGAGTGAGATGGTGTAGTAGCGGGTGCAACATTTTTGAACGCAGCGTCACCTTGAGAAGGAGGCGTTACATTCCCTTGACTAGAAGCGGTGGTGTCTTTCTCGGTTGCCATCTTGAAGATCTTGAAGAAGCGTCAAATAACTCTTACGATTGTTGGACTTTTGGTAGGCTTCTCAAGAACTTAACTGAAAACTTAACAGAAAATGTAACGGAGAAAGAACGGAGATTGAAAACAAATGAAAAACAAGTCGAGTCTTGTATTAAATACAATCTCCGTAAGAGTTATTTGTCCCGCACAGGTGCTTACGGTTGAATAACAAAACTCTCGTAAGATAAAATGACTTTACTATTAGTTATAAGGAGCACTCCAATATAACTAATCTAACGAACAACACAATATTTTGAACTTTGGACTTGAAAGGATTTGATGCAACAAGATGATATGATTTGGCTATGTTAATCTATCTCACTAGAGGGTAAAGAGGCTCAAATGACTGTATGTATATATTGAAATTCGGAGGGGGAAGTATATAAAGAGAATCAAAAGGTTTTGTGCCTTTTCCCTTGAAAAGGTGTGATTTTTTGAACAGCAGTGAAGGGCACGAGTCGTGCTAATTGGCACGAGTCGTGCCCACGACTCGTTCCCAAGCATTCCACTCGTTCTGATCAGATTTGAGCAAATGGTCATCAGAATCCCATTCGTGCTCACGACTCGTGCTCAGAGTCCCCATTCATTCTGATCAGTTTTGAGCAAAATCTCATCACCCAAAAACACTGTTCAAAACCAATTTGATCCAAACGACCAAATTGACCATTTTAACCAACTTTGTTAAGTTACAAAAGACCTTTGTCATTAATTCTCATTCACCCTAAATGGTTTTGAGACATTAAATGAGTTTATGTAGAATACATTTTGTAACTAGTTTCGTTAACAAATAACGAACTTCCGTTAGAAACTAGATCAACGTTAAGTCAAACTTAACTTTCCGTTATCTATTTCCAACACCTAGTATTATTCGTACCCAAATAAGAAAAACAATCAGATTTCATCAACCCTCATCTCCCCAACACCATCTAACCACCCCTTACCGCCTGTCACATGATCATATTTCATCCTAAATTAATTCAAAACCTAGAAAATTCAAAAATCCATAACCATCGCCAAAATTTTGAGATGGAGCTTCGATTGCCGGAATTTCTGGATTTGGATGTTGAGGGTCGAGAAAGATGAAGGAAAGGGTCGAGTAGGGGGAAGAGAGAGAGGAGGAGAGATGGCATGGGGTTGAAGGCAGTGTGGAGGGGGGGGGGGAATGGGAGAAGGAGGGGGATGCCATGGGTATGACAACATTGATGGGTGTATGGGGGTTTATTTGTAATTAACATTTTAATTTTTTAGATCATTTTTTTAGTGTGAAATAATTGTTAGGGTCTAAGATTTAATAATTTATAACTTCACCCCTTTAAAGATGCTTGTTAGATTTTTTCGTTCATTTTATTAACTTTCATTCATTGGCATTAAAAAAAGAACAATTTTCTACAAAATATAAATATTAAACATTAAATTGCTAAAATTATAACGTTAAAATCATTCGTGTAAAACTTTAGCGGTACTATTGTGTTATTTGCCCCCCAAAACCACGTATCCAAATATAGGTGGACATTTTTGAGTTAAGTACCAAGTTCATAATTGAGCTATTAATATTTTTACCTATTCGTCACTGAAATATTTTTTTTTACAATTTCGTCCTTAACCTAAGTGATTAGTTTATAATGTCATCATTCTGTATCATGTCCATCCAAACTGCCGTTAAATATGACTATGTGGCATGCTGACATCATAAAAATGCTGACATGGCTTTCGACTTGTTCAAAATTTGCTGATTTAAAAATAAAAAGGGAGAAATTGTAAAATAACAAACTATAGTCTTGAAAATTGAAAATTTAAAGTTATAAGCACCACCTTCTCTTCCCTTACAAACTCATTAACCCAAACTTAAAATATTATAAACATTTTTTAACTTATAACCATAAAGTATAATTATATTATTATTATTTTATTGTAAAAGTTAAAAGGTTTTTTAATAATTAGTCAATTTATTTTAAAATAAATAATAATTAGTCAAATAACCCCCTCACCCACCATCCAACCATACCATAACCACCATTCAACCATCCATCACCACTATTCAACAACTTTATCACTACCATCTAAATATCGCCTCTGTCCCATCTCACCACCATTACGGCCCATCCACATCCATGAAATTCAAAAATCAGATGATGAAACTCACAATTCAACAACCCATCTCCACCCATGCAATGCTCAATAGATCCATGATCAATCATTAATACAAGAAACCATAAATTCAAAATCAAAATAAAAAATGGATACAATCAGCAACTATTGGCGTCGAAAAATGGTAAAGAAGCCGAAATCATAGTCAGCGCAAATCAACTATATCTTTTAAAAAAAAAATTAGCTGCTCAAATAATTTCGATGGAATCGAAAAATGATTCCACATAAATAAAATAAGAAAGAGCAGCACGATTACTCTTGCTTCAAGGGAACGAGTCGGTCAGGTAATGATATTCATGCCGACCAGATTAAGAAGCCTCTCTCAACTAGATTCATCAAACAAATTTCAAAATTGATAAGATCCATAACCTATGGATGAGAAAACACACAGATCTACAGATGAGGTTAACTTATGATTTACGCCGGCGAAGAACAAGCGAGAAATTTGCAGCCAGAATGCAGAGGCTGATGAGATATTTAGCGCCATCGATGGGAGATGAAGAGGGAAGGATTTTCTAGCCCTAAATCTAGATAAATCTAGAACTAAGTCTGAAAGAAGGAGAGGGCGAGAGAGCAGAAGAGGTAGAGGCATTGAGGGAGATAGAGATTAAGACAGAAGACTATTGTTTGTTGGGTGTTAATGGAGAAGAAAAAGAAGGCCCACTTCCTCTAGGGCCCCTCATGTGAGATTTAAACCCAATTTAGGAAATAACATTTTGAAAATCCCAAAGACACCCCTTCTTGACACAATGACGTTAATGCCCTTCTTGCACATGCACTGTTCAACGTTACAGCCTCTGAACCACAAGTCCAAAATTCAAAATTATACTTTAGTCACTGAAAGTTTGGGAATTATATATTGGTCACTAGATATTCACATATTTTAGATCAATCATTAGAATCAGAATAGTTTCAATTTGGTCACTTCAGTCTCAAAAAATATAGATTAAAAATTGACTTATAAGACAATTTTCAGATCATCACAATATTCTTTAGCCTTTCCAAAAACACTTCCATTTTTTATATTTTTCACATTATAAGACTACTTTGTCTCTTATAATTGACTTATAAAATAATTTTTTCAACCAAAAAAATTAAAAATTTCAATAATAACAACGAATTACTCTCATAATTTACACATTTACAATTCTTATAAGTTAATTATAAGACTATTTTGTCTTTTATAATTGACTTATATAAGACAAATTTTTCAATAAAAAAAATCAAAAATTTCAATAATAACAACGAATTACTCTCATAATAACAACGAATTACTCTTATAATTGACTTATAAGACAATTAACTTATAAGACTACTTTAAAATGTCTTATAAGTAAAATATAAGAGTTTTTAAAAAAGTCTTATAAGCAACATATAAAACTTTTTAATAAGTCTTATAAGCAACTTATAAGACTTTTTAAAAAGTCTTATAAGTTACTTATAAAACCTATTTGAACATTGGGAACGATGTTGTAAAAAAGTTTTATAAGTAGTAACTTATAAGATTTATTAAAAAAGTCTTATAAGTTACTTATAGACTTAAAGTCTTATAAGTTACTTATAAGACCTATTTGAACATTGGGAACTGTGTTGTAAAAAAATCTTATAAGTAGTAACTTATAAGACTTTTTTTAATAAGTCTTTTTACTTATAAGACTTGTTAAAAAAGTTTTATAAGTTACTTATAAGACTTATTAATAAGTCTTATATGTAACATATAAGACTTTTTAAAAAAGTCTTTATATAAGCAACATATAAGACTTTTTAAAAAGTCTTATAAGTTACTTATAAGGCTTTTTTAAAAGTCTTATAATAAGTAACAAAAAAAAATAAAAAATTTCAATAATAACAACGAATTACTCTCATAATTTACACATTTACAACTCTTATAAGTTAATTATAAGACTACTTTCTCAAAAATAAAAAATTTCAATAATAACAACGAATTACTCTCATAATTTACACATTTACAACTCTTATAAGTTAATTATAAGACTACTTTCTCAGTTTAACTCTAATCAAAATCAGCTTCAGATCATATTTGATCAATTCAATAAAATAAAATGTGATGATAAAAATGAAATACACCATAAAGTACGATAAATAAAAATGAACATGATTTGGTGCAGAGGAATAGAGGATTAACGGTTCCTTTTCATGCCAAGTGGTAGGATTACTGCCTGAAGTTCGAGTACTTCGACAAAGCCTTATTTGGGGGTCAACTAACTTGAATTGAATCGTAAGGAAATAAGAAAACAATGAAAAATTTGAGAAGTGGTGAAATAAAACTAAATATATGAAAATAAGAAAATAATGTAAAAAGAAATATGTATGAAGAAAATCATGAGAAATAGAAATACAAAACTATTTTTTAAAAAGAAAAAAAAATCAAAAGGTGGAGTAAAAGTAAAAATTAAATATGATCATAACAAAGCACCCTGGATAATCAGGTAAATGTCTGAAAGACTACCTTTTGTTCTTTGGTAAATCGAAAATCTACTCAAATCTATTAGAATAACATAAATAATTTCCTGCAGAAGGAAAAAAAACATCAGGAATGGGATTTTCAGTAAATTAATAAACAAAATTATATGTTATAAGCATGTTATATGAATATCAAGTTTTACAAAATTTTGGCGAGGGGATTGAAGTTGACGAATGGTTTCCCGTAATATTGGTTTCTCTTCCGAACACCTGTAGTTGCCGGAGGTAGCCGCACCGAAATGAGCAGATCTAGCCGGGGATGGAGTTGAGGCTTGTCTGACCTTGCCGAAGAAGATGATGGGATGGGAGAGAGATGAGGCGGTTGTTTGCATTGCCGGAGAAGAAGGTGCATCGACGGTGAGGGGCGTCTGATGTGGTGACGACGTCGGAATTGGAGCTACAACATGGATTTTTGTCAGATCTCTGGCTCAGATCTAAGTAGAAAAAGACGCCGGAGTTGAGAGATACAACGGTGCAAGTGAGAGAGATGGAAGAGAGAGGTGGGAGGAGGTCATCGTCGGTCGGCGGAGATGGTTAGGGAGAGAAAGAACCGTGAGTGTGTGTGTTGTTTTAGAGAGAGAATGAAATGATAAAAATATGAGAAGAGATAGTAGGGAGGTGAGGGTGTCTGAAGAATTTATATTTGGGGAGAACTCTTTATTTAGAATTTACAAAAAGTTTTCTTTAAAAGGAAAAAAATATGGGAGAGAGGCCCTAGGGTCATTTTTCCGAAAAAGAATGACGGTGTGGAGAGAAGGTGGCGGCCATGGTAGTGAGAAGGGTGGTCTAACGGTGGGTTGGGAGCGGGAAGGGTGGCTCATGGGTTGTGGCTTAGATTGGAGTTAAGGATTGCATTGTTGACGGTGAAAAAGAAGAAAAAGGCGGCAACATAGAGAGAGAAACGGAGAATAAGATATTTTTTTGAGTTTTCTGATATGATATTAGGTTAATAAAGTTATAAGGGGGTGATTGTAAATTAAAAATTCAATTTTCAGTAATTATAGTTTAATCTTTTACAGGTTTACCCCCTTTTATTTTTAAATCAACAAGTTTTGACAAAGTCTCGTGCTAATTCAGCATTTTTATGATGTCACTGTGCCACATATGCATATTTAATGGCAGTTTGGACGAAATGAAACGAAAGAATGACATGATAAATTAAGTAATTAGATTAAGGATGAAATCGCAAAAATAAATATTTTAGTGAAGAAATTGGAATTTAACTCAAACATTTTTCAACATAAATCTACGCCTTTAGTCCAAGTGAAACCAAAATGGGCTTCTAAAGGATCGACTCACCCGACCCTTAAAACCACCTCTCCTGGCCTCTTTAGGACCGGGCCCTTAACTTGACCTAGCCCTAAATCAAAAAACAGTGTCGCCCCCGCAAATGCGAGATTTACTAGGGTTCTTAACTTTTTAGGGTTCCAAAACAAACCAATTTTGCCTATATAAACAAATTAATCCTCGACCCTTTCCCTCAATCACAGCCAGCCTCCTCCCTAATCCATTATCCTATTCAAAATCACTACTTTTTTCTTTCGATTTTTCTCCTCTTTGATCGTTTTCCCAATCTACTGTGTGAGATAGTGTGTGAAATTATCGATTTTTTCTGCACGTTGCACCCCGGGCTTCTCCGAAACAATTCAAACAATGAAGAACAAAGCCCCAATGCTCGTGCTAGATCAATTTCGCCTTCAAGTGTTGCAGATCCGCCGCTGTACCAAAATTTCCACGGCTTTTCTGTGTCAAATCGACGGCTACATCTGTTCTAGTTCGTGATTTCTTAATTCTAATTTTTATTATGATTTTCAATTAATTTTGATTTTGATTTGCCTCGACACACCTTAAGCTCTTTTCTTGTATCAAATCAATAGAAAAATTGCTAGTCATGGAGGCAAATAATTAATTCGGCGGTGTTAAACGTGGGGGCTTAATTTTTTCCATTCTTTTGCCTCTAAAAACGTCCGTCATATCTTTTCAATCGTTGATTTTCATTGAAATTAATTGTTTTTTTTGGTTTATTTAATTTTTTTTAATGAAATTAGGGCGATGATATTTAATTTATCCGCGCTTCTGAGAGCAATCTGTGAAGTACACAGGATAAAAAATGGTTGAATTTCTTGATATGAGCCTAATATAATTATTTAATTTTTTATTCAAATTTGACTAATTTATTAAAATTTTGGCGGTGATGATTGAATTATACAGCTTAATGCCAGTTCTGCTACTGAAAATTCTTGATTGATAGAGCTGTTTCATATTCTGAGCCTTTATTTATTTAATATTATTTCGCATTTTTTGTAATCTTATTTAATTTAATTTTTGATATTATTTATTTAGTTTTCAATTATAATCAGTGATGATTTAATCCAAGTAATTGAGGTGTAGATGACTCTGAGACCCTGTTTACAGGGAGAACCCCTTGGAGCTCTACATCTTCATGAAAATTCTGGATTCAACTGAGATTTTACAATAAATTTTTAATTTTTTAATGTGGGATTTATCAAAAAATTATTTTTATTTTTAAAATTTTAAAATGTGGGATTTTTATTTTTTTTTTGTTGAAGATTAATGCCAGTGATGGTACAATCCAACTATGAGATGTAGTGTAGCCAAGGATGAACCTTCTTGGTCAAACTATATTAACTTGATTAACTGGTTTAGACTGAGGCTTAATCAATTATTTTATTGATAGCTTTATTCAACTTTGTTAATTTGATTTTTAAAAACTCTGGCTTCTTTATAAATTCTTATTTTTTTAATTATATTTGTTTTGAGTTTTAACTATACTCTTTGCCTTGAAAATAAAAATGGGTGTAGAGTCTGAAAAACTCAGATATTGTTGGTGTTGTCATCAGCTTCTTCTTTCGATTTTTTACGAGATTGGAGTTAAATAACAGCACTAGATTTATTATTTTCAAATTTTCTTAATTCCCCTTCGGGGCTATCCGCATCCCCCTTGGGGATTACTAGCGATAGAAATTGCATCCCCTTTGTTGCCTTCATGCCTCTCTATCCTTCTCGAGAAATTTGTGAAATTAATGAATAAAAAAAATATCAATGAAATTGATTTTTATTGAACAATCAGAATTGCCACTCAGTCTGTTCATGTTCATATTCATATTCAGATTCATGTCATAATAATGTGACAGTCCAGATAAAAATTGTCACGTTATCATGATATGAGTTTGAATATGAATATCGTTGGGCTGTTCCTCAGCAGGGACACGCTACACTTTAAAGATCTGGGTATAGTGATAATTATGCGAAGGTTGTTAGGTTGTTGTCCGAAAGCGACGCGCCAGCTGGGGGTGGTGTCAAATGGGGGCGGTGTCAAATGTGCGAGGGTTTCCCGCGTTGCGGACGAGTGATGGTACAATCCAACTACGAGATGTAGTGTAGCGAAGGTGAACCTTCTTGGTCAAACTATATACTCCCTCCGTTCCACGTGAATGCAAATTTATTTCTATTTTGGTCCGTCCCACGTGAATGTAAACTTTCCAAAATAGCAAAGAATATTCATTATTCCACCCATTCTCTCTCCTACTTCACTTTTACACTCACAACATTCTCTTTCCTCACTATTTCTCCCACTTGTTTTCTCTCCTAATTAATTTTTTATACTCGCAATATTTAATTTTTCTCTTTTACATTACTTTTCTTTAATTCCCACATTCAAAAAGTTAGTCTTCATTCACGTGGGACGGAGGGAGTATACTTGATTAACTGGTTTAGACTGAGGCTTAATCAATTATTTTATTGATAGCTTTATTCTACTTTGTTATTTTGATTTTTAAAAACTCTGGTTCTTTATAAATTGTAATTTTTTTTTATTATGATTGTTTTGAGTTTTAACTAGTAATACATTTTGCCTCGAAAATAAAAATGGGTGTATAGTCTGAAAAACTCGGATATTGTTGGTGTTGTCATCAGCTTCTTCTTTCGATTTTTTACGAGATTGGATTTGGAGTTAAATAACAGCACAAGATTTATTATTTGAGCTACGGCGTGGATAGCAAGTCAGCTCTCCCTCTCCCTCTCCGGCGGCTTCTGTCTATTTAACAATCACCGGCGCACGCCCTGTTTCTCTCTCTCTATTGTGTTGATTTTTCTTCTTTTTTATTTAATTTGATGTTGTAAGCAAGTCAGCTTCTTGATTGGAACGAATTTATCAACGATCCAACCAATTAATTTACTTTTAAACTTGCAAAAAGAAACCCTAGCCAGTATCACTCGCCTGAATCTGATGACTCTGTGATTCTTCAGGCCCTTTTATTACTGACACATTCATTTCCATTTGCCTATCTTTTTTTTAAATAATTTTTTTTTCTTGTTTAATTAGTTATTTTTTCTTTAGTATGAAAGCAAACGCACTCTGTCCCAAGATCAAGTTAATATTTTGAGGCAATTTCTACGCTTGCGAAATTGATGTATAATCCAGTTGTACTCGCCTTTATGATCTCAATGTTATTCATGCTCATAGCTGGCACATGATTGGATTACATTTATGGCTATTTCTGCTCTCGGAACTGCATCCCCGGGATTACTACCGCACCCCCTTCGTTGCCTTTACGCCCCTCTATCCTACATAAACTGCTTGAATAGATGTTATTTGGGATTACTAGTGATAGGTACTGCACCCCCTTCGTTGCCTTTACGCCCCCCTATCCTACATAAACTGCTTGAATAGACGTTATTTGTGGTTTAAGTTTGTTTGCTTTTCAGGTGGCTTAGATCTTCTAAATGTTACCATCCAGATTTGGACCTTGATTGTTTTAATTGCACTTTAGTTCCACTTCTTTAGAATAGTTCAAATTGGTGCGTGATTGTAATGAGGATTATAATTTTTTGAGGGTTTCTATTGGAAGCATTAGTCAAATTTTTGTAATTTATTAATATAAATTACTACTTATTTGATTGCTCTATTACATCCCATTATTTATTTCCTTGTTAAGGCCACTTGTAACATTTTTTGTGTAGAAATTGTACTACTATATCCGTCCTACTTCAATTCATGGCATTCTTGCATGTTTTTAAGATTTTTTTTTAAAAAAATGAGTAAAGAATTGAAGGTGGGTAGAAGATTAGAGGAGAGAAAATGTAAAAGTAACATTTAATAGGAGAGAGAATGAGTGGGAGGAATAGTAAGTTAATGATTGATTTTTTTGTAAATATGTTAAAATTATGAGGGTATAAATGTCTGAAACACTGTTCACTTCTTTCCATTTATGGAATGACTCATTTAAAGTGGGACGTCCCAAAAAGGAAAGTGGGATAAGTGAGATGTCCCAAAAAGGAAAGTGGGATGGAGGGAGTATTTATAAGTTTTACCTTCTCCATCTTGTTTTTAAGGTTCTTAGTTTGAATTGCATGGGAATGTAAATATTGTGAATATAAAAAGTACTTCCTCCGTCCTATAAAACACTAATGTCAAAGGCCCAGCGCGTTTTTTTTTTTTTTTTTTTTTTTAATTTTTTAATTTAATTTTTTTTTTTAAATATGCCCGTGTCCAAGGCCACATTTTTTTAAAACTATATTTTTTTTAATTTTTTTTAATTTAATTTAAAATAATTTTTTTTTAAGGGCGAAATGGGAAAGGGAGTGAATAGTGAGGGCAAAATGGTCATTTTCGCGGATGGAACTATTCACACCACTGTTCAAAACAATGGTGTGATTTATAATATAGATTATCCTTTTACTGTTGAGAACGAAAAATAAGGAATAATGTTATTAAAGTAGGTGTTGTGAGTGGGAGGAGAGAGAATAAGTGGAGAGAATAGTTAATTTGAAAAGTGTTTGTAAGTATGACAAATGAGTTCCATGAATAAAGAAGTATTAAAAAATTTTCTTTTTAGAAAAGTGAGACTTTAAAGTGGGACGTCCAAAATAGTAAATGTTTTGGTCAAATTTCAACAAGTGTATTTCGATGAGAAGAAAAATGACTAAAGTGATATGAATCTAGGTACAATGATTATCAAGTTGAATAGAAATGGACACAAGATGTTTGTTGACTAGGGAAAGCCCTTGAACAACTTGTTCAACGGCATAAAACCCCGGAAGGTTTTGGTACCTGCCTTGACCGAAAGTTTACTAAGTATCTCGGTGATTACAGAGCTATGAGCATATCAAAAGGGAACTTAAGCTAGGGTGAAAGTGTGTGCAAAAATACAGTGTTTGATCCCTATTATACCTCAATTAACGGCTAATTCATAAAGAGAAAAATAGGCCTAAAATCTCGGGAGTAACGCCGATCTTGGTGAGATATATTCGCAGTTGTTGTTGAGGGAGGAGATAACGATCTGTTGCTGAGGAAACGTCTTTGAATCAGTCTTTGCTTCCTTTGACACGTTCCCTGAAAAATAGGATTAACGTAATTGTGTTCCAACCTGCAGAAAGATCAAGTTGTAATAGAACAACTCAAGTTTGTTAGTACCAAGTTGTTTGATGCAAGTTGTAAATAAATTTATTTAAAAACGCAGGGCCTAACAATTGCCCCCAAACTTTTTGAATTTTAAAATGTAGAATGTAAAGAGACAAAAAGATTCAAAAAGTTTGCCAAAAACAGATGAAAGGAACGGCGGTTTTTAAATGAAGAGGGACGTGATGGGACGGTTTAAGTAGTTTTCCAAAGTAAAAAGGCATGATCGTTTTAGAGTCCCAACCACTTTTAATCTCTCCACAAATAAATACACTCCTTTTCCAACTCTCCTTTTCACCAAATCAAAAACGTAGCTTTCACAGAGGTTTCTAGAGGAAGGATCAAGGAAGACGGTCGGAGAGGAAAACCAAGTAGAAATTTCCGGTGAGTTTTTCGCTTCAACTTAATTTTCTCTCTGTAATTCGTTGTTTCGTTTTTTGAAAAAATGGGTCGAAAGAAATTTGTCGTGATTGAGAGTGACGAGGGTTTGCCCAAGGGTTTCATAACCCAAAATTTCTTTGAAGGAACACGATAACGAAAAATGTTTGATTCCCAAGGCTAACCTAGAAATTATTAAGAAGAATCATGCCATGCCCTACGAAACTATCTTCTTCACCCACCCCGATTTGACTTCCGAATGTTATTCCCCTACTTGGGTATGCTTCCCGGAATATCCCTTTGTTATAGGCTTAAAATTTCCTTTCCCCGACTTGATCACCAAATTCTTCTCCTACACCAAACTCAACTATGCCAAACTGATGCCTCAAGGTTGGAGATATTTGCAAACCCTAGTTAAATTAGGAGAGAGGGCTGATTTGACTGTTGATTTAGAAGAATTGGCGTACACTATGGATTTAAGGGGTTTTGGTCCAGGAAGGTTCTGTTTTAGGGTCAAGAGTGGTGAGCCCATTTTGATCTCCAACAATGATCCCGCGGATAGAGGGTGGAAGAATAAGTTTTTCTTTGCCAGGAGAGACACCTTGGGTCACGAGGAGGGTGTTATTTCCAAATGGAGGTTTCAAGGTAGTGAAAATAATTTTTCTTATTCTACTAATGCTTCTTAATACTCTGATAGCTAACCACTAAAATTCCCTTTGTAGAGGTTGCTAAGTTGTCAGACTTATTTCCGGGGCAAGAAGGAACGAAAGAAAACGTAAACCAGCTTCTCAAATTGGGTGCATCTGACAGGGCCTTTAAGGCATTCCCTGTTGAGTTCTCGGTTGAAGGGGTTGAAGGTGAAGCAGAAGTTGAAGGCGAGGCAGAGGTTGAACCTGAAGAAAATCTACCCCCAAGCTTACAGAAATGTCTACGGGTTTGACACCCCAAAATCTATGTACCTTCGCAAGTCTTCCGGTTATCTCAACTTCTTATCTCCTTATTGCGGCTACACGATCCAAATCCAGCGTGAGTCTTTCTTGACTTGATAGGCTGCGGCTAAGGCAAAGAGGATTGCCAAGAAGGAAAGTAAACCTCCAACTCCAATGTCTATGGCCTCTAGTTCTGATTTGAATGCTTCCAAGAAGAAGGAGGAAGTGAAGAAAAGGAAGCTATCAGAAACTGAGGCTACGGATGCGAATGAGGTTTGTGATATGGTGATAGCAAGGAAGAAGTTAAAAGATGCAATAGCATGTTTTGTTGACAAGGTAAAATGAGGAAACCTGAACCTTGCTCAAGATTTTGATGAATGCTAACATTTCTTTTACTCAGGTTGCGGATATTATGTGTCCTATCATGGACCAATTTGATGCTTTGAAGATCAAAGCAGCCAAGTACAACTATGAAGCTGAGGAATACAAGAAACAAGCTAACAAGAATGCTGGGGAGGTAGACAAGTTGAAGGAAAACATTGAGACTGTGAAGAAGGAGTTGGAAGTTGCTAGGGCCGAGAAAGTGAAGGAGAATGAAGCCCACGAAAAGGAACTTGACGCTGCAAAAGAGGACTTCAAGTTCAATGCTACCAAAGCGGTGTTCGAAGCCAGAATCGAACTTATGGAAGAGTATAAAAATGGGTTGGCTCCGGATTGGGATGTGGAGGAAGAAAAAAGATCTTTGGAAGACTTTATTGGTGAACCAGCAGATGTGGGAGAGGTGAACTCCTCGGCTCTTGAAGCTTTGGTCGATGATGCTAGCAAAGTTTTGAGCACCATAGTGGTAGCTCGAGTTGAAGAGAATGAACACGGGAAGGAGAACCATACAACACCGGCGGCAGCAGGCCTAGAAGTTTAAAAACAATTCGAAACTTTTTTGAGTATTTTGGATGGGTAAACAAAAACAATATCTCTTTTGGTTTTTATTCGTCATACCTTTATTGGTATGCACAGAAAATGGGGGGTATGTCCCCAAAACAAGTTTTATTTTGGCATGTAATGGCTCATAAGAGCCCAAAACAATTTATTTGAGAGTACTAGGTTGGTCTAGTACTCCAAGCTTTCTTAGGTTTTTAGGGACTGGTTGGCTTACCCAACTTGTCCTCTAGTTGCAAAAATCTTTTGGAAACACGTAACGGTTTTTAACAAAGTATTTTATGCCTTTAAGAGATACTTGTTTGTTCTTTAGATAACATGTAGATGTTATACAACCAGTAGTTCACAACTTGAATAAGTGTGAAATCGTGCGCCCAGGCGAAGGTGTCAAAACCTTAATTCGTAAGAAAAGATGAATATCTTTTAACCATATGTAAATTGTACCTTTGATAGAGGTATCCGTTTGAAGAGATAGAACAAGTATCAGCCGTCCTGGCGTGTCAACAAGTTCTATCCCTCTCCAGCTAGAGTTTCAACATGTATCAACCGTACTGGCGTGTCAACATGTTGAAAATCTTCTTCTTAGATCTAAACATGTTGGAGCCGTACTGGCGTGTTAACATGCTTAGACCTACTCCAACTTTAGGTCCCAACAAGCATCAGCCGTACTGGCGTGTCAACATGTTGGGACTACTTTTTTTTATCAAGTTGCACCTTGCAAAACAGATTCATGTTAGGGTTGGGCGTTAGCATAGCTAACGCCTATGCTAACGCCCCTCCGATGCTTAAGTTAGTAAGGATTCTCAATAAAACTTGATAACTTGAAATATATGAATGAACTGGACAACTAAAAATAAATCGTACCTGAGAAGTCTAGTTGTAAATAACTGGACTTACGTGAAATAAAGTTTTAAGTGGATCGCGTTCCAACTTCTAGGGATTCTGTCTCCACTTAGGGTTGACAACCAATACGCACCCTTGCCAGCTTCAGCATCGATGAGAGATGGGCCTTCCCACTTGGGAGCTAGTTTACCTGCATTCAATTCTCTTGTATTTTGAAATACTTTTCTCAAAACTAAATCACCAACCTGGAATCTTCTGACTCTGACATTTTTGTTGTAAGATATCGCAATTCGTTGTTGATAAGCTGCCATCCTTATCTTGGCTAAATCCCTGATCTCATCAATTGTATCTAAATCTTGAGTTAGCAAGAGATTATTTTCATCTTGAGTTAATAAGCCATACCTTCTTTGTTGGGATTGTCACCTCGACTGGAATTACAGCTTCTGCTCCATACACCAAAGAATATGGAGTTCTACCTGTGGCTCCTTTTTGCAGTGGTCCTATCTGCCCAAAGTACAAGTGGTAACTCTTCAGCCCATTTTCCCTTCTTTTGATCTAGACGCTTCTTCAAGTTGTTAATGATCAACTTGTTGCTTGACTCAGCTTGACCATTGGCTTGGGGGTGGACAGGTGTAGACATGATCAACTTGATGCCCCAGCGAGTACAAAAATCTCTAGTCTTCTTACTTATGAATTGTGACCCATTGTCACATATAATCTCTGATGGCACGCCAAACCTGCTAATTATGTTTTTCTTTAGAAATGAGATTACTTCCTTATCTCTTACCTGTACATAAGCTTCTGCCTCGATCCATTTTGAGAAATAATCGGTTAATGCCAACATGAATACTTTGCCTCCGGGAGCTTTAGGCAACTTGCCCACAATGTCCATCTCCCACTGCATGAAAGGCCAAGATGAAACAATAGGGTGTAGAGGCTCAGCAGGTTGATGCAAGATGTTGTTGTGTCTTTGGCAGGCATCACATTTCTGTACATAGTTCATGGCATCCTGACGCATGGTTGGCCAATAATATCCTGTCTTGAGGGCCTTTGACGCTAACGCCTTTCCGCCAGAATGATTCCCACATATTCCTTCATGGATTTCTTTAAGCACCAGTTCGACTTGCTCATTATCGACACATCTCAAATAGTGTCCTGCAAAAGACTTCTTGAATAGCACATTATCTATCAAAACGAAAGTTGAAGTACGAATCTTAAAAGATCTAACATTCTTAATATCTGGTGGAATAGTTCCAAGTTGAAGGAACTCAATTACAGGTTGGGTCCAAGAAGGTTTAGCATCTTGTGCCCCAGTAGGTTGAGTAACCACTTGAGTTTCCTCAACTTGGTCTATTACCGGGTACTTAACATAAATGATGGGGATACTAGTATGCAACATTGATTTGCAAGTTGAACCCAAGTTGGCCAAGGCGTCCGCTTCTGTGTTCTCCTCTCTAGGGACCTGTTCCAAAGAGAATGATAGGAATTTTGAAGCTAAAGCCTTAACGTGTTGGAGATACATAGTCATCTTGGAATGCTTCGCCATATAACTGCCATTAAAATGGTTAGCTAGCAATTGAGAGTCAACAAATACATTTATATGCGTAACATTTAAACTTAAAGCTGTAGTTAAACCCATGATTAAAGCTTCATACTCAGCTTCATTATTAGTTGCACTGAATTCACAAGATACAGCTTGAGGTATGATATCACCTTGAGGGGATTTTAGGACTATTCCCAAGCCAATTCCTTTGGAATTTGAAGCTCCATCTGTAAACAGCGTCCAAAATCTAGGAATAGTTTTACCTTCAAGTTGTTGCACTTCCGGCTCCACCTCGGGTTGCAAACTTGGGTGAAGTCGGCTACGAAATCTGCTAGGGCACGAGATTTGATGGGTGTTCTTGGCTCATACGAAATATCATAGGTGCTCAACTTGACCGACCACTTGGCCAATGCGACATCTCTGGAGTTCTCAACACATTCCTTATAGGATAATTAGTTCTAACGGTTATAGAATGCGTTTCGAAATAATGACGCGGTTTTGTAGCGACGGTAGTTAAGGCTAATATTAATTTCTCAAGATGAGAGTACCTTGTTTCGGCGTCTAATAGAGACTTACTTACATAGTAAACGGGATCTTTGTTCACCTTGGATTTCCTTCACCAATCTGCACTAACGGCATTTTCGGATACGGCCAAATATAAATAAAGGTGCTCGCCATGCTCAGGTTTGGCAAGTAGGGGTGACGTCATCAAATATTCTTTAAGTTGCTTAAAAATTTGCCTCATGTTGGTCGATCCATTGAAAGAGTTTATTCTTTCTTAATACCTCGTAGAATAACTGCACTTATCGAGATGATTTAGATATAAATCTATTCAAACGGCTACTCTACTGTTAACCTTTGGACGTCTTTGATATTTTTGGGAGATTCCAAGTTGAGAATGGCTTTGATACGCTCGGGGTAGCTTCAATTCCCCTTTTAGTCACCATATATCCCAAGAATTTACACTGCTCTAACACCAAAGTTGCACTTTCTTTGGATTGAGCTTCATGTTGAAAGCTTTCAAGATGTTGAACGCCTCAGCAAGATGCTCTACATGATCTTCAATATGCTTGGACTTTACTACCATATCATCTATGTAGACTTCCATCGTCTTGCCAAGTTGATCTTTGAACATCTTGTTCACCGGCCTACAGTAAGTTGCCCCTGCATTTTTAAGACCAAATGGCATAGAAATATAACAATATATACCTTAGGAGTCATGAATGCCGTATCTTCTTGGTCCGAGGGCTCCATTTGAATTTGTTGGTACCACGAAGACGCATCCATGAGCGTCAAGATATCATGGCCAGGTGTCTCATCAACTAGAGAATCAATATGAGGAAGAGGGAATGGGTCTTTCGGACGAGGCTTTGTTCAAGTCTGTGAAGTCCACGCACACTCGCCACTTGCCATTCCTCTTCTCTACCACGCACAACATTAGCTAACCACCTTGGATATTGAACTTCCCTGATCATTTTGGATTTCAAAAGTCTCTCAACTTCATCCTTTATGATGCGGTTCCGCTCTGAGCAAACTTTCTTCTTTTACGGTGGACGGAGTCGGATGGTGGGATCTATGTTCAACTTGTGAGTAATGATGTCCTTGCTTATTCTGTCATGTCCTCGTGCTTCCATGCAAAACAACATTTCGACTTTTCAAGAACTCAATCGGCTCCTCTTCAATTTCGGATGGGAGGTCTACCCCAACTTGCACTTGGGCCTCGGGATTCGATGTATCAACGAGCACACTTTTTCGTCTCATGCTCTCTTGCTTCAAGAACATCACAGGCCTTTTTCTTTAATTGCTATGCTTGCCGAAATTTGAACTTGCTTTCATGTTGACCTTGTAGCATTCTTTGGAGACTTGTTGGTTTCCCTTCAACTTGGCCACGCCCCAGGGTGTTGGAAACTTGACGCACTGGTGATAAGTTGACGACACGGCCTTCATGTTGTGTATCCAAGGTCTTCCCAAAATGACATTGTACAAGGAAGAGCATTCGATCACGCAGAACCTTTCCATAGCATTCATACCCTCCAAATAGATAGGCAACTTAATTTCCCCGTCTGTCTGCTTTATCTCCCCACTGAACCCTACCAGCACGGATGAATTCTTCACAACTTCAGACAAAGTAATACCCATATCTTCGAGAGCATGAGTGAAGATTATGTTGAGTGAGCTCCCGCCATCAATCAGAATTCTCTTGACCACACAATTGGCAATCTGCACTTGAACGACTAGGCCATCATGATGAGGATCCAACGTGTTGTCCTTATCCTCATCTTCAAAGGAGATAACTTGACCATCTGTGAAGTCACGACGCCTTGAAGGCAATTCTGACTGATCCTCCTTAGAACTTTTAACATGACGCTTGGCTGCAGAGTAAGTTGTTCCACAAATATGAGACCCACCTGAAATAACATTCACTACCTTGGTGGCTGGAGGAGGTGCAACTTTCTCGGGTCTAGACTGCTCCCCTGAATCAGGCTCTTTAGACTCGCTTCTGACCCTCTTCTTGCCCAACAAATCTTTAAGAAGACCCTTGGACAGCAAATGAGCAATCTCCTTCCTCAAGGCAAAACAATTCTCGGTGGTATGCCCAAAATCCTCATGAAATGCGCACCACTTGGACTTGTCCTTCCAAGTTGTCGACTGATCATTCTTCTTGGGCCACCTCGCTTTATCTCCAAGATTTCCCATGGCGCACAAGATTCCTGCAATGTCCACAGAAAAGCAGTATTCAGAAATTTTTGGATAATCATTATCATCTCCTTCTTGATCATCATCTACAACATGAATTCTAGAAGATTCAGATTTAACGGGGTTTGCCTGTTGGACTTATAATGATGGGAATCCGATTTTACGTCGAGAGGGCTCAAATAGAGGAGTAGGAGTCCTCCCGAGTTGATTTCCCCATTGCCAATTTGTCCTCCTCCGATCGATGAAAGGCGGGGCCACAGTTCTAATTTCTTCAAGTTGTTTCTTTGGGGTCATCACCAACTCGTTATAGAACAATGAGCTCTTCTTCAAGCCTATACGGAATGCTTAGTAGGCGTGGATACGTCCAAGTTGGGGATAGTCACTGCCTCCTTGTTAAACTGTGCAAATACTCTTTAAGATTTTCGTTAGTACATTTGCACAATTCTATAAAGATCAATAGTCAACTTGTCAAATGCCCTATTGCACGAAAATTGGTTAATGAACATATTGACAAGTTGAGCATAAGATGAAATAGAGTTTAGAGGAAGCCACTGTTAGCCATTTTAAGGCCGGTCACGACAAGGTTGAGCAAAGCCCTGCAAAAACATGCTTCTTTAAAAATAGGGGGATACTTATGATATCCATTAATTCCCGATACGGCAACACGTGCTCTGCTTAGGGTCGGTGCTCCCATCATACTTTTTCATATGAGGGACTGAAAATTTCTTTGGGATCTCCACACTAGCTATTCTTTGGAACAAAACGAGATTCATTATAGCAAGTTGGAGAAACTTGGTGATACGGCAAGTTGACTCCAGGCACGCTTCGAAGCAACTCCTTGATGGTTTGCATTTCCTTAACGAGTTGGTTCTCTGCGAAAAGAGGAGTAGTATTAAACTGAGGTGCGAAAGTATCGAAAGTATTAAAGAAACTCCCTGTTTGCCCCATTGAGGGTGTAGCATAGGTGTAGCAAGATGACAGCGCGGTTGTCTAGGCTGGTAAATTTGAATCTTGGTTGCTCGATTGGAATGGACGCCACGATCGTGCTTTATCTTTGGCAAGGTGTTGGACATAGGGATATCTCCGGCATGGCTTGGTCTGTGCCTGCACCAAGCATATCTAGGAAGTAAAGGTGAAAACAGAGTAGATACTTGGTTTTCAACTTGCTTCCCTTTACGCAAGGCATCGATGGCATTGATCATCATGGTGTTTGTATGCTCCTGAGCGTCCAATCGGTCATTCACCTTCTTCAACATATCGGCCATGTTGGACAGTATCTCCAAATTGACGGCTTACGCATTCGGAGGTGGATTACCTTGGATGCGGAAGCCGAAGTGACCGACTCTTTCCAGCTTGACTGACGGACGATGGATTAACCATTTCTACGCAAATAATCAAAGTTTCCCACAGACGGCGCCAAATTGTTTTGGTCAAATTTCAACAAGTGTATTTCGATGAGAAGAAAAATGACTAAAGTGATATGAATCTAGGTACAATGATTATCAAGTTGAATAGAAATGGACACAAGATGTTTGTTGACTAGGGAAAGCCCTTGAACAACTTGTTCGCCGGCATAAAACCCCGGGAGGTTTTGGTACCTGCCTTGACCGAAAGTTTACTAAGTATCTCGGTGATTACAGAGCTATGAGCATATCAAAAGGGAACTTAAGCTAGGGTGAAAGTGTGTGCAAAAATACAGTGTTTGATCCCTTTTATACCTCAATTAACGGCTAATTCATAAAGAGAAAAATAGGCCTAAAATCTCGGGAGTAAGGCCAATCTTGGTGAGATATATTCGCAGTTGTTGTTGAGGGAGGAGATAACGATCTGTTGCTGAGGAAACGTCTTTGAATCAGTCTTTGCTTCCTTTGACACGTTCCCTGAAAAATAGGATTAACGTAATTGTGTTCCAACCTGCAGAAAGATCAAGTTGTAATAGAACAACTCAAGTTTGTTAGTACCAAGTTGTTTGATGCAAGTTGTAAATAAATTGATTTAAAAACGCAGGGCCCAACAGTAAAACGGGTAATGTTTATGGGATGGAGGGAGTATAATATAAAAGAGAAAGTGGATAAGAAATTTTTGTTGTGATAATGACAAATGAGTTCCATTTTCCTTTAGATAATAAAATAATTAAGAACTTTAAATCGTGAAAGAACAAAAAAAGTTATTAAAAATCTTATAATGATTACTAAATTAAGAATTGATTCGATTTTACAAGTATTCTTATTAAATTATCAGTAATTCGTTAATCACTCAACAACGTATGAAACTAGATCATATTGATTTTAGTCACGGTCTCAATTATATTTAATTATTAAAATTGCGGTCAATGTACGAATCTAGAAATTTAGCTACTCTCATGAATTGTTTGATTATAAAGGCAATTCTAGATCCCGAGTATATATATGTGGATACCATATGTGTTTCGATCCACACTAATGGCTTGATGAAGATAGGTGTATTAAATTGTACCTTTGACATTGAGGTTATAATGTATGTTGGAATTGACGGAAATTGTGTGAATCCCTTTGAATTGTAGTGCCATAATCCTTTGAAGATAATTTTAAATGTTGTCTTGACTGTATTGTACTGCAGTCCATTATAAAGTTGAATTAGCCTATCCTTATATTTTGTTATTGAAGTGTTCATTCTGGTCGTCTCTTCTTAGTACCCGAAGAGACTTCGTATGAACTTACTGAGCATTCGTTCGCTCACCCTTTCTCTATTAAATTTTTCTTTCCAGGTTCTAAATAGAAGGGAATCGGATTGGTCGCGAGAAGGGCGACGTTTGTAGAATAATTAGGGTTATTGAATAATTATTCTATTTCATTTGGTTGTAAGTACATTAATGGCTATCATACTTGGCACGAATAATAAAATTAACTAAAATTTTTATTAATACTGAATTGGTAAAAGTACATAAATTGTCTCAAAATCCTTTCTACTATAAATAAAAAATCAATCTCAACTGAAAGTTACTAGACTAAGTCTGAATCAATCTTAAATAAAATAACTCCCAGGACTTCTGATTAGCCATCGGTGCGTCCTCTCTGATCTTCCACTTGATCTCTAGATTCCACACTTCTCGTGTTCGGTTGCTAGCTCCTCATATTTGGCTTGGGTCTCTAATTTCTCTGCATATATCTGGTAGCCTGACTTCCTTAGCTCCAATTCACACTTTTCTTGTTCATCTATCTTCTTCTCGAGGTTATACACTTGCTTTTCTTCATCCATCAATTTCACACTTAGCTTGTTCCACTCCCGGTTAGCTATTTTAATATGCACCTCCATGTTTCTGACTTTCTGGTTACTCTCAGTCAACTTATTTTCTTTAAACTCCACATCTTCATTACTTATCATAAGAGCATGTTACAGACTCTCTACTTTTGTCTTTTCTTGTTTCAGCTCTTTAGTGATCAATCTTATACGGTGGTTCATGTCTGCAATTGTCTCCTTGAGTGCAGTACTATATCTCACAGACTTCCTTGGTCTCCGTGCCATGATCCTACACCTGCATCAGGATAAAGAACTTAATTAAACTAACTCCAATACATATTATATACACTTCTTTTAAAATAAGGCAAAAATATAATCCTCACAGCATACAAGTAAGTTGTTCCGCCAACTTCTTTTACTTAGCTCTAAGTTGAATTGACCTTGAGAAATGAGAGTTAGCCTATTCAACTTAGAGCTAAGTAAAAGAAGTTGGAGGAATAACTTACTTGTATGCTGTGAGGATTATATTTTTGCCTTATTTTAAAAGAAGTGTATATATTATGTATTGGAGTTAGTTTAATTAAGTTCTTTGTCTGATGTGTGTAGGATCATGGCACGGAGACCAAGGAAGTCTGTGAGATATAGTGCTGCACTCAAGGAGACAATTGCAGCCATGAATCACCGTATAAGATTGATCACTAAAGAGCTGAAACAAGAAAAGGAAAAAGTAGAGAGTTTGCAACATGCTCTTTTGATAAGTAATGAAGATGTTGAGTTTATAGAGAATAAGGCGGCGAGAGTAACTTAAAGTCGAAACATAGAGGTACATATTAAAATAGCTAACCGAGAGTGGAACAAGCTAAGTGTGAAATTGCTAGATGAAGAAAAACGAGTGTATGACCTCGAGAACAAGATAGATGAACAAGAAAAATGTGAACTGGAGCAAGGAAGTCAGGCTACCAGATATATGCAGAGAAATTAGAGATCCAAGCCAAATATGACGAGCTAGCAACCGAACACGAGAAGTGTGGAATCTAGAGATCAAGTGGAAGATCAGAGAGGACGCACTGATGGCTAATCAAGTCCCTGAAGATTATTTTATTTAAGATTGATTCAGACTTAGTCTAGTAGTTTTCAGTTGAGATTGGATTTTTATTTATAGTAGAAAGGATTTTGAGACAATTTATGTTCTTTTACCAATTTAGTATTAATAAAAGTTTTAGTTAATTTTATTACTCGTGCCAAGTATGATAATTAACTATCCCTTATAAAGAAAAGATAGAAGTTTAACTTGTTGAGAAATAACAAGAGAAGTCATAGACCAAGTGAAACGGCCTATGAAATCATGGGTCGAAGAAAGACGACCATGGAAATAAAAAGTGGAACTAGTCAAGTACAACGACTAGTAAGATAAAGTCAAACTAACTAAGTAAAACGTTAGTTGAAAAGTAAATTGTAAAGTCTTTCGGAGACGAAAAATTATGTAACTGACCAAGTAAAAGATTAGTAGGGTAATAAAAGTTAAAGTTTTCCGAGACGAAAAATCTCAAAATTAATGAACCATCTAACGAACATTAAGTTAATGGTCTAGTACCAAAGGCCAAATGAATAAAACTTTCGTCTAGAGAAGACGTGAACCAAACCGTAGTCTAGTAAAGTGACTAACGAGCGAAAGGGAAAACTAGCAAGTAAAAAGCTAGCACAAAGTGTAGAAGTTAAATACAATAGTCATGAATGTACTGGTGTACCTTATTCATGATAAGTATCAATGAAATAAGTACATATAACTGAAACAAAGTAATCCACAGATGTCATCGCGCACAAGATCCGGACAAGGCGCCAACGACGGAAATGGTGGTAACAACAATAATGGAAACGGAAATGGAGGAGGACAACTGGACTCGAACATGGCCAATCTTCTTCAGACTCTGACACAGACAGTGGCCGGAATAGGTCAAGCTGTGGATGGATTAGCTCAAGCACCACTACCGATGCAGTTACGTGACCCGTTAGAATTATTCCAGAGGAGGAACCCTGATACGTTCTCAGACATGGTGAAAGAAAAGCCAGATGACTGGATCAAAAGTACAGAAAGAATTTTTGAGACATTGACTTGCACGGAGGAACAAAAAGTGGTATTCGCGACTTTTATGCTAAGGGGAAAAGCTCAGTCGTTGTGGGAGGCAGAAAAATGAGCTGCTATGGCTTGCGGTGATGCGGCAATTACTTGGACTACGTTCAAGAATATGTTTAACGAAAAGTATTATCCTGCCAGTGTGAGGAACGCTAAAGTGGCAGAGTTTTTAACCCTAGTACAAGGAAGCAAGACCGTGGCAGAATATGGTGAGAAGTTTACTGATCTACTGAAATTTGCTCCAAGGTTCTTTGATACCGAAGCGTAAAGCAAGGAAATTCGAGCGGGGGCGAGTGATCGAATCGGGCATAGGATTACTTCGTTGGATTACGCAACGTATTCGAAGATCTTGGATAGGGCCAAGATCGTAGAGAAGGAGCGGGACGATTATCGCAACCGTCGTGAGGAAAAGGGAAAGGCGCTGACCAAGGAATCCGATGGGAACAAAGGGTCGAATGGGAATGGAGACAAGGACCGTTACAACCACAAGAGAAAGGCGGTAGATGACAGTCGCGATAAAGGCAGCTATGGGAACAAGTATTCCAACAACCACAACATCAACAATAAGAACTTCAGTAGCAACAAGAAGGAATGGAACAAGGGCGGGGCCCGAGGATTCACGAGTTACGATAAGTGCACTATCTGTGATGGAGCTCACAAGACAGAGATATGTTACTACAAGGAGCGGAAATGCCACAACTGTGACAAGGTTGGACATCCGAAGTGGAAATGTCCTGAACCCAAGAAGGATGACCCAGCCTCAGGAGCTAAAGGAAGTAATGGAGGAAATGGTGGAGGTCGTGGATGAGTGTTCACTATGACAGCGAAAGCGGCCAATGTGAACAATGATCTCGGTGACGAGTACACTTCAGTTAAATTCCTGCGATGTTTATGTGTTGATAGATACTGGAGCTACACATTCAGTAGTTAGTAAATGCGTAGCTAAGAAGTTGAAATTGCAACCCGAAGCATTACAAATACCTTTAGTGATAGACACACCTGCAAAAGAAGCTATACCTATCACCACAGTTTACAAGAATTGCACTTTGGGAATAGGAGGCACTGAGTTGACAATCGAACTCATTGAATTAGACATGTCAGAGTTCGATGTGATCTTAGGAATGGATTGGTTAGCCATGAACCGTGCTAACGTTAATTGTTACGAGAAGATAATGACCTTTGTAGGGAAGGACAGTGAAGAGTGTAAATTCTTAGGTTCGAAACCAAGGAGACAAGTAGGTTTGATAACTGCAATGAAGGCACGTAAATTGTTGAGGAAGGGATGTAGGGGATTTCTAGCATATATAGGTGAGACCGAAGGGAAGGAAGTAACTATAGATTCACTAGAAGTTGTTAGAGAATTTCAAGATGTATTTCCAGAAGATTTGTCGGGAATACCACCAGTAAGAGAAGTTGAGTTCACGATAGACCTAGTGCCGAAAATGACACCGATTTCGAGAGCACCATATAGGATGGCTCCGACGGAATTAAAGGAGTTGAAGGAGAAATTACAAGAGTTGTTGGATGTGAGGACCCCGACCCGGAACCTACACGTGTCCCGAGCTGGAGCGTCCTCAAACTAACCCCAAATATCCTAAACTTTTCTTTTTTAAAAAAACTTTGATTTAACTTTCAAACACTACACCATTAACATACCCATTTCAAAATAACTCTACTCCTTTCTACTATGGAGGAAGAGTTGACCAACTCCGAAAGTAATAAATGATTTTAGTTACAAAAAGATGTCGAATATAAAATAGAATCAAAGTTTATGAATACAAACCCTTTAAAAGAATTATGCCAAAAATACACATTCTATACCAACCTATACATAACCCGACAATTCCCAAAATACCACTTCTAAACTCCTTTCCGCCCTTACTTGGTCGGTCCACCTGTCTCGGAATCTAAAACAGTAAAGGGAGAGGGGTGAGAATAAATCTCAATGAGCTATTATGAATGCAGCAAGATGCCAAACAAGATGCAACACATAGCATGGTAGCACATAACACATTATGAAAGCGGTAAACACATTACGTTACCTCATTTTACCTTTTCCCGTCTGAACAATAAGTCGTACAACGTGGGAGTAAAACTCCACTCTTTGGTGAATTGCCTCCAGCACATTCACCTCTTATAGGACTCATACCCCAGAGATCCATATAAGAAAAGATACCTATAATAGAGTATCCAAAAATAATATATTCCCCCGGTACACCAATCGCAGCAGGTCTGTAAAGGCTTCTTCATGCTCAATACAGTCGCTAGCACAGCCCCACTCTGTGGCCACAGAGGGGGGGAGGGTCACCGGTATGATGGACCTTCAATCACTTATAGAACAAATCAATAATTGATTGACTTCCATCATACCCACCCGAACGCATTCAAGCACATAATAGTTACTTGAATTATAATCCACAAAAAGGGATAATCATATAACAACATGGTAAAATATACTCATGATTCATCCATACTATAGTGCAACAGCTTGAGTTCATGTAATACACTATGCATAATACCATTAACGAATTTAAATTCAAGTAAGGTATCCATATAAACACATAATCCACACCGGGATACCATATAACAATACCAAATAATCCACAAAGGGGATAAACAATATAGTCACATGGTAAAATATACTCATGTTCAACCAATATCATAGTGCAACAATTAATTAACACACCATGCACAATATAAACAATGTATATGAACTCAAGTAAGGCAAGGAAGTATTATCGATCCATCCTACAAGGTCACTATACAATACTACATAGCTCCTATAAAGGCTCAAGCTCAAATTACCAAGTGGGAGTCACAATTTATAAGAGATCAACTAAGATTGCCAAACAATTTCGATTCGAGACTTAACGTGCTTCCGTAGTTCCATAGTAACCCAATTAAGGTGTCATTAAAGGATACAATTGCCCTAAGTATAACTTAGGTTAAAAGGATTATTTCGTATCCGAAAGGGTCGGGTTTCAAACTTTATATTGGTTAAGGATCAAGCTAGGAGGTTACTAGTGAAAATTCGGCGAAACGGGGAACTAGGCCAAATCTGCCAACATGGGCGACCGCCCGTAACCTCTTGGGCGACCGCCCAAGAGGGATTTCCAAGCACCCTAACCACGCCAAGATGGGCGGCCGCTCATCACCACTTGGGCGACCGCCCAAGACTATTTTCAGCACATTTCGAATTTCCAACTTATTTTTACATAGATTATTTTCCCTTAAATCTTTCTTCATTTCAAGAACACCAAGGAGGATTCTAACCTTACATAACTCATCTTAAATCATCCAAACCCAAGATAATATATACTTAGATTATTTACCACTTAATTTCCCACCCATTTCACTATCACATCCTAATTATAAACTTCTTAGTTTAATCAACCCAAATAATCATAAACCTAGATTATTCCCACAAGATTTCCAACCCCTTCACCAATACATTTCAAGTTAATTCCTTTAAACTAAATTCACCCATTTCATACAATCAACTCAACCTCTAAGAACCATAACATCCTTCCATGTCATTTATCACATTCTCAAGTCCAAAAGTGGTCTAAAGCAATTAAACAACCATTATCATTACAAGAACAACATTAGCTAGTTCATGAGCATTCATAGAAGGGAAGGGTCATAATAACTCACCTTGGAATAGGAGACGGATTATGGATTTCTTGAGCTTGAAGAACTCCTCTTGGTCTCCCGATTACAAAAGTGGCCTCGGATCTAAAAATGGTGAAGGTTTGATCTTGGTAGGAGCTTGAGAAGATGAAGCTTCATCCATGGAAGGTTGAGAGAGAAAGTGAAGAGAAGAAGATGAAGAAGGAGGGAGGAGTATAAATGTGGTCAAGAGAGAGGGGGCGGCTCAAGAGGGATTTGGGGAGGGTTTTTAGGGGAGTTGTCCCCTACTAAAATTACTCCCTACCAAAACTCTTTCATTATTTTTAAATTAATTCTCCCAACCCAACATTTTATTTGTCCAATTTATTACCACTCCATTTTTATTACTTTATTTATTTCTACTTATTATTTTTCCTTATCATTCTATCCTAATATAAGAAATTTACAGATATAAAATAAACACATAAGGTTGATATTAATATTACAAGTATATAATGTTATATTAAAATTGTGTCTAGGGTTAGGGTCGTTACACTCACTCCCCCTTAAAGAAAATTCGTCCCGAATTTTAAAAAGACTTACCTAAATGTTCAATCCGCCTCGGTTACTCATGCATACCTCAGACTCCAATTCCCATATAGTCTCTTCAATTTGTGATTCTTTCCCCAAAATTTTCTAATTCTATTAATAATATGATATTACCACTTAATGATCCAAGCATACTATACGAATATCACTAACACGAATTTTCCGATCTCAATGAAAATATAAATAAATAAAGTATTACAACTTAGGTCACTAAATACATTACATTATCACATTAAAACTTTAAATACTCTATAAGTTTCTCCAAGCCAGTCTATAAGTCAAACCACCGACCTTTCCTAAACTTCAAATGGGTTATCAAACTTTGGCGCCACTTTATCTTAGGTCTTGCCTCTCCAATTTCACCCCAACAAATTAGAGATCGATATTTTCTTCCCAAACTATGCCTCATACGGTTTTATCTAAATGTTAGAATGACAACTACTATTATATGCACTCAACCCTTGGTAACCATACGTACTATTGACTATTAACATCCATTGTTCATGCCCGTAGCATCTCATCAATGACAAGTAATGATTCCTCAACTTTTTACAAGGTTAAACTTAATAGCATTCCTACCTTCCCCAAAAGGACCTTCCCGAACGATGTCTATCCAATCTATTTAACACTATGGGTTTTATACAATCGAACTATCCCCTAACGTATGTGAGGACTTTATTAATAACATCTCATCAAGCTATATATATAACGAGTAGAAAATATAATTCAACTTTTTATAACAAAATAACATACCCTTCATTACTTCCAATGCAACTAAATCACAAAATCTATAGTGATAAAACTCTCAAGTTCAACCTAGAACTCTAAATATTTTAATAAATCTCCTAACGTCAACATTCTATTATCACAATTCCATGTTCCAATTATGTTCAGGACTAGTGACAAATCAATTTTCAAATTGAAGGGTTGGCCGCCCACAACGGAGCCGATCCAACTCCAAAACAAAACCGAGTTTACAATGGCCAGACACAATAACAACCCCACAATTTATTGAATCAATTCTCGGATCAAAACTTGAATACAACTAATCATTATAGGGAAACTAGGTTGCTTTTCTACTTGCTTCGTGCGAACTATAACTTTAAAGTAACATGTCTTTCGAAAATTCACAACATCTTTCGTAATTTCAAATGATAATATAAAAAGAGATCCAAAGAGACCCGAATGGTTTACTTATTTAAAACCGGCCCATACCAGTTTTAATTAACTAAACCACTCAGAAATTTCAAAGGATTGATAAGCTAACAAAAATAATTCGAGTGATTTAATTATCTACAACCGTCCCATACCAGTGGTAGATAGTTAAATTACTCACATTTTAATTTACACGAAAATGGTTTACTTGACCTTATTAAATCATCTATCCCAGAAGGGCACAATTGCTCATACCGAAGTTCAATATACAATCCAAAGTTTTAAAGCACATTTAAAACACTTCTAACATAATATTCTTGTTTAACTTCTATTTATAGTGTAGCCACCACTCATAATATTTATACTTAGTTAATTTCTCTATAAGAAAACACAATCTCGCAATACTATTACTATCTCAGATAAATAACACTAAAACAACCATTAAGATTATAAACTAGGTAAATCATCCTCGATCCAATAATGTCTCAAGTTGTATATTCAACACTTTTACTTAATTTGAGTCATCTATCCCCTACCTTTGATATTAGTATCGTACTTAGCAACAACATATTGTAAACATCTAGTTCCCAATCAAATACTATAATTTCTAAATCAGAAAATATAATTGGAACTCACATAGATCAATCATTCCCGAATTTCAATTAAACATTACGGTATACTCTAACTTAACTCTCAATAACCATCAACAAACTCAAAATCCGTATAACGTCAATATCTTTCAAGCATCACACTAATCCCTCATATGATTCACGTAACTAAGTCGACCTATAGTATATAATCATCCTAAAGTATCACTGTCTTCCAATAAGATTCATCCCCATTTTCCCAACTAATGATAATCAATTCTCAAAACGAACCATATACATATATTACCAATTTAAGTTGATCCTTTAAGTCACCAATAAGCTGTATCTATTATACTTCTTCGCATTTACCCTATTTACCTCTCCATAACTAATACACAATCCACAATTCAAAACGGTCATACTAGATAGAAATGTTTTCTTAAGTATATCCTTAAAGCAATTTTTCACGGAAATTGTAACACTCAGAAAATTCAACTAATAACCATTGAGTATCCTACTAGTTTCTAAAATCGAGTCATGCAAATTATCAACAAGTGATAACGAATACCTATTGCTTACGGTTACTAATTTGAGATCTCTATAACCTTATAATTAACCACCAAGTATCATCTTTTCTAAATACGGTAACAATTTATCCTTGCGAGAATCGCTATGCTAGTTATCTTCTTTATCAATTAATTTCTCAAGTTGAATCATCAATTCCATCATCCCAATTTGTATACTCTATCTAGGGATCCGAATACCAAAATAGTGACTTATATCTACTCGGATTCGATATCTGGTATGATACACGATGAAAACCCATTTTGAAACTTACTTGAAAAACACCACTTAGTCAACTTATAGGGTGATATTACTTACAAAAATATCTGATTTCCTATTCAATTTAGTAGCAAGAATTCAATCAATCTCTCCTTAGAGAATAAACTTATAGCACCTAAAGCAATTATATGTCAGTTCTATAAGGACTCGTACTCACGATATCTTATAAACCATAAAATCCCACTTAGACCATTATTTTCAATACTAGTCTCATATATCTAGTCTCCACCACGAGACACCAATGTATAATTACTTACGCAAGTTATACAACCATGAACCACTCTTAATAGGCCATACTTTCAACATTTACGCATATATGACATAATAGCAAATAATGACTTGTCCGCCTCCACCACACATGGAGGCAAGTCAAGTATAGATAAGGAGACTCGCTTTTTGCGACAGTCCTCCTCAAACACATCAACTACTCAATCAATTCAGGTCACTATTACAATATTTCACGGATTGGTATCTCTACCACATCCACCGGCAATCCATGCCCACTTAATCACAATTATCATGAGAATCAAGAATGATTCGAGGTACTCTCCCAACGGAGTAGAACCTCCAATACATAAGGCAACTCTCGGCCATATATGCAAATAAAATGAAATGAAATGCTATATGAGAACGAAATGGACGGGGATTTATAAAAGTATGACCCCTAACTCCGGAGACAGGTAATATACCTCAATTGACTGTGGAGGAATCTATCTCTCAATAATGCTCACATTTCCTTGATCCTTTGGTTGGTCCTTATCCTTTTCTGCCATATAACAATTTCCTGCATTAAACCCTCGACGTCAGTTATCACACACTCTCACTCCGCTAGACTCTACCCGAGAACTCTAACCGAGCTCTGATACCAACTGTGAGGACCCCGACCCGGAACCTACATGTGTCCCGAGCTGGAGCGTCCTCAAACTAACCCCAAATATCCTAAACTTTTTTTTTTTTTTAAAAACTTTGATTTAACTTTCAAACACTACACCATTAACATACCCATTTCAAAATAACTCTACTCCTTTCTACTATGGAGGAAGAGTTGACCAACTCCGAAAGTAATAAATGATTTTAGTTACAAAAAGATGTCGAATATAAAATAGAATCAAAGTTTATGAATACAAACCCTTTAAAAGAATTATGCCAAAAATACACATTCTACACCAACCTATACATAACCCGACAATTCCCAAAATACCACTTCTAAACTCCTTTCCGCCCTTACTTGGTCGGTCCACCTGTCTCGGAATCTAAAACAGTAAAGGGAGAGGGGTGAGAATAAATCTCAATGAGCTATTATGAATGCAGCAAGATGCCAAACAAGATGCAACACATAGCATGGTAGCACATAACACATTATGAAAGCGGTAAACACATTACGTTACCTTATTTTACCTTTTCCCGTCTGAACAATAAGTCGTACAACGTGGGAGTAAAACTCCACTCTTTGGTGAATTGCCTCCAGCACATTCACCTCTTATAGGACTCATACCCCGTAGATCCATATAAGAAAAGATACCTATAATAGAGTATCCACAAATAATATATTCCCCGTACACCAATCGCAGCAGTGCAGTAAAGGCTTCTTCATGCTCAATACGGTCGCTAGCACAGCCCCACTCTGTGGCCAAGGAGGGGGGGGGAGGGTCACCGGTATGATGGACCTTCAATCACTTATAGAACAAATCAATAATTGATTGACTTCCATCATACCCACCCGAACGCATTCAAGCACATAATAGTTACTTGAATTATAATCCACAAAAAGGGATAATCATATAACAACATGGTAAAATATACTCATGATTCATCCATACTATAGTGCAACAGTTCATGTAATACACTATGCATAATACCATTAACGAATTTAAATTCAAGTAAGGTATCCATATAAACACATAATCCACGGGATACCATATAACAATACCAAATAATCCACAAAGGGGATAAACAATATAGTCACATGGTAAAATATACTCATGTTCAACCAATATCATAGTGCAACAATTAATTAACACACCATGCACAATATAAACAATGTATATGAACTTAAGTAAGGCAAGGAAGTATTATCGATCCATCCTACAAGGTCACTATACAATACTACATAGCTCCTATAAAGGCTCAAGCTCAAATTACCAAGTGGGAGTCACAATTTATAAGAGATCAACTAAGATTGCCAAACAATTTCTGATTCAGACTTAACGTGCTTCCGTAGTTCCATAGTAACCCAATTAAGGTGTCATTAAAGGATACAATTGTCCTAAGTATAACTTAGGTTAAAAGGATTATTTCGTATCCGAAAGGGTCAGGTTCCAAACTTTATATTGGTTAAGGATCAAGCTAGGAGGTTACTAGAGAAAATTCAGCGAAACGGGGAACTAGGCCAAATCTGCCAACATGGGCGACCGCCCATAACCTCTTGGGCGACCGCCCAAGAGGGATTTCCAAGCACCCTAACTTCTGCCAAGATGGGCGGCCGCTCATCACCACTTGGGCGACCGCCCAAGACTATTTTCAGCACATTTCGAATTTCCAACTTATTTTTACATAGATTATTTTCCCTTAAATCTTTCTTCATTTCAAGAACACCAAGGAGGATTCTAACCTTACATAACTCATCTTAAATCATCCAAACCCAAGATAATATATACTTAGATTATTTACCACTTAATTTCCCACCCATTTCACTATCACATTCTAATTATAAACTTCTTAGTTTAATCAACCCAAATAATCATAAACCTAGATTATTCCCACAAGATTTCCAACCCCTTCACCAATACATTTCAAGTTAATTCCTTTAAACTAAATTCACCCATTTCATACAATCAACTCAACCTCTAAGAACCATAACATCCTTCCATGTCATTTATCACATTCTCAAGTCCAAAAGTGGTCTAAAGCAATTAAACAACCATTATCATTACAAGAACAACATTAGCTAGTTCATGAGCATTCATAGAAGGGAAGGGTCATAATAACTCACCTTGGAATAGGAGACGGATTATGGATTTCTTGAGCTTGAAGAACTCCTCTTGGTCTCCCGATTACAAAAGTGGCCTCGGATCTAAAAATGGTGAAGGTTTGATCTTGGTAGGAGCTTGAGAAGATGAAGCTTCATCCATGGAAGGTTGAGAGAGAAAGTGAAGAGAAGAAGATGAAGAAGGAGGGAGGAGTATAAATGTGGTCAAGAGAGAGGGGGGGGGGGCTCAAGAGGGATTTGGGGAGGGTTTTTAGGGGAGTTGTCCCCTACTAAAATTACTCCCTACCAAAACTCTTTCATTATTTTTAAATTAATTCTCCCAACCCAACATTTTATTTGTCCAATTTATTACCACTCCATTTTATTACTTTATTTATTTCTACTTATTATTTTTCCTTAACATTCTATCCTAATATAAGAAATTTACAGATATAAAATAAACACATAAGGTTGATATTAATATTACAAGTATATAATGTTATATTAAAATTGTGTCTAGGGTTAGGGTCGTTACATTGGATAAGGGGTTGATTAGACCGAGCGTGTCGCCATGGGGTGCGTCAGTACTATTCGTAAAGAAGAAAGATGGGTCTATGAGGTTGTGTATTGATTATAGGGAGTTGAATAAAGTGACGGTAAGGAATCAATATCCCTTACCGAGGATTGATGATTTGTTCGATCAACTGAAGGGGGCTTGCTACTTTTCGAAGATAGATCTTAGGTCTGGTTACCATCAGTTGAGAGTGAAGGATGAAGATGTGGCAAAGACAACATTCAGAACACGATATGGGCATTACGAGTTTGTGGTTATGCCGTTTGGTCTGACTAATGCACCAGTTGCATTCATGGAATTGATGAATAGGATATTTCAAGAGTACCTAGATGGGTGTGTGATAGTGTTTATTGATGATATTTTGGTGTACTCTAAAACAAAAGAAGAACATGAAGAACATTTGAAGTTAGTACTGGAAATCTTGAGGAGACAGATGTTATACGCCAAGTTTAAGAAGTGTGAATTTTGGTTAGAGAAGGTGGCATTCTTAGGACACGTGGTGTCTAAGGAAGGAATTTCTGTAGATCCAACCAAGATAGAGGTGATAATGGATTGGGAAAGACCGACTACAGTGACCGAGATAAGAAGTTTTCTGGGTTTAGCAAGTTACTATAGGAGATTCGTAGAGGGATTCTTTAAGTTATCTGGACCATTGACTAAGTTGACTCAAAAGGCAGCAAAGTTCATTTGGTCGGAGGAGTGTGAGAAAAGTTTTCAAGAGTTGAAGAATAGACTAGTGACTGCACCGGTATTGACGTTACCGATAGGAACTGAAGGGTTTGTTATTTACAGCGATGCTTCATTGAAGGGATTAGGTTGTGTCCTGATGCAAAATGAGAAGGTGATAGCATATGCATCTAGACAATTGAAGGTACATGAGAGGAACTACCCTACCTATGATTTGGAGTTAGCTGTGGTAGTATTTGCACTAAAGATTTGGAGACACTACTTGTATGGCGTGAAGTGCCAGATTTTTACCAACCATAAAAGTCTTAAGTATATCTTTACTCAGAAAGAACTTAATATGAGACAAAGGAGGTGGTTAGAGTTACTAAAAGATTATGACTGTGAGATTTTTTACCATCCTGGGAAAGCTAATAAGGTGGCCGATGCGTTGAGTAGGAAGAACCACGAAATGTTAGTAACATTGATCTCTAAGGGGTAAGAGCATAGGAAGATGTGAAAGATATGAGTCTTAGAGTGAGAGTTAGTGGATATCTAGCTCAATTAACCCTACAACCTACGCTTTTGGAAAGGATAAAAGAAGCACAAGAGTTGGATGGGGAAAGAGAGGCTCTAGTCGGGAAAGGGCAAGGAAAAGATATTCGTGTGGGAGAAGATGGAATCCTGAGATACCCGCAGAGAATATGGGTGCCAAACAAGGATGAGATTAAGAGAGAAATATTGAGGGAAGCTCACTGCTCAAAGTTCTCCATACATCCGGGAAGAACTAAAATCTATAGAGACTTGAGAGGATCGTTCTGGTAGAATAACATGAAGAATGATGTAGCAGAATATGTAGCACAATGTTTGACCTGTCAGCAAGTGAAAAGTGAACATCAGAAATCGGCAGGCTTACTACAGTCATTACCAATTCCGGAGTGGAAGATGGCGAACATTGCTATGTACTTTGTGAGTGGTTTACCGAAAACACAAGGGAAGCAAGATGCTATATGGGTTATTGTAGATAGATTGACAAAGTCGGCACACTTTCTAGCAATCAAGAAGACTGATCCGTTAGAAAAGCTAGCCAAGCTGTACATTGATGAGATAGTGAGGTTACATGGAATACCAGTCTCAATAGTATCCGATAGAGATGCGCGGTTTACCTCGAAGTTTTGGAACAATCTACAAGGGGCACTTGGGACAGAACTGACGATGAGTACGGCATTTCACCCACAAACAGATGGGCAAATGTAAAGGACCATTCGCATTAGAGGATATGTTGAGGGCTACATCATTAGATTGGCCAGGCTCGTGGGATGAACACTTACCATTAGTGGAGTTTGCGTACAACAACAGTTTTCACGCAAACATCGGAATGGCTCCGTACGAAGCACTGTATGGGAGAAAATGTAGGTCGCCAGCTTGTTGGGACGAGGTTGGTGAGAGAAAGTTAAGTGGACCAGAATTAGTACAAGTCACTACAGATAAAGTACAACAGATCCGTAAGTGCTACAAACTGCGCAAAGTAGGCAGAAATCCTATGCAGACAACCGAAGACGGGAGTTAGGGTTTCAGTTGGGTGATCGAGTGTTCTTAAAGATCTCGCCAACAAAGGGAGTCATGAGGTTCGGAATCAAAGGAAAGTTAAGTCCGCGATATGTGGGACCGTTCGAGATCCTTGACAAGATTGGGGAAGTGGCCTATAGATTGGCTCCACCACCGGTATTAGCTGGAGTGCATAATGTGTTCCATGTCTCTATGCTAAGGAAGTATATTCACGATCCGAGTCACGTGATCGAGTATAAACAGCTAAGAGTCCGTGCTGATTTGACTTATGATGAAAGGCCGATCAAGATCGTCGACAGAAAAGACGAGAATGTGAGAAAGCGGTTGGTTTCTTATGTGAAAGTACAGTGGAGCAACCATACCGACAAGGAAGCAACTTGGGAACTAGAAAGCGAGATGCACGAATTGTATCCCGACCTGTTTTCAAACTAAGGTACGTTAAGTTTGGGAACAAACTTCTTTTAAAGGGGTAAGAATGTAAGAACCCGAAAAATTTAAACTTTTAATTAAATTATTTTTATTAGAAAATGATTAATTTAAAGACAATTATTAATTAGCATTTAATAATTGGGCCACTATTAAAAGTTAATTAAATGGATTGGATGATTAAACAAATTGGGCTAGTTAAGTGGGCTTGTGGAGTTAAGTTGGCCCAAGGAGAATAATACCCAAAATATAAATAACTAAACTCATCCTAAATTCCTTAATCAGTTACAAAAAAAAAAAAAAAAAGGAAAAACCCTAACCCTAAACTACAAGCTGCGGCAGCCGCAAGGTGGAGGAAGAAGGCAGCCGAGTTCTTGATCATTTTGATCAATTCTTCTAAACAAAAATCAAGGTAATGTAATTTCCTATAATTCAAAATATGTTTCATTCAATTTGATTAAATATTGAATTTTCTATGATTATTTGAAGTTAGAATTGATTAGAGATTATGAATAATTGTTCTTGAGATTTGATAATTAGTTTGATGATTATAATGATGGAAAAAAAATTAGTGTTTGATGATCAGGAGTATAACCTAATGTTGAACCTTAAATCTTGAATGATAATAATATGAAACATGAATCATTAATATGTAAAAATCCTTAATTATGGTTTTAGGTTTGAATTGAAATATTATGTCAATGTTCTTGGAGGAAAAGATGGAATAAAAATAATATTTTAGGCATAAGATGGTTCGGTCGAATGGCCTTATGATGTTGATTATGTTTTTGGGTTGAATTGTTAGAGTTTTGGCCAATTTTAAGATGCCAAGTTAGTTTTCAAACTGAAAAAAGGACTAAACTGAATAGTTATAGGCTGAAACCATTAGATTTCTGACCTTACAGACAAAAACTAGCTGGAAAACTTAATTGATGGACTAAACTGCAAAGTCCAAAACTACAGGAGGACCAAACTGTAATTAATTAAAAGTTGAGGGACTATTTTATGATTATTCAAAAGTTGAGGGACCTATTCGTAAATCCTTGAAAGTTAAAGGGTCATTTTGTAAATACCTAAAAGATGGATAACCTATTAATAATTAGCTAAAAGTAGAAGGGCTTAAGTAGGAATTCTAAAAGAGGAAAGTCTGCTTTAGAGTTAAAAATTATGAAAATAATAGAAAAGAGAACAATCTTAAATAAAGGCGACCTATAAATAGGAAAGTACAAATCCAAGAATAATGGAATTCTCAAATATAAGAAATTTCCAAAAAAAAAAAATAAATAGAAACTTTTTCAAACTTAGAAGATTACTAAATAAAGAAAGTTTATGAATAAGAAGTAAACCAACCTTTAAAGTTGAGCCGAAAAGTAACTCATATGTTAATTAAGTAAAGTGAAACCAAGGAAGGAGAAGTTAAAAGTAGATACTTAGGAAGTAAGTGTCTACTAAAACTAAGTCATTCTTGTATATTTGTAGATACGTGCAAGGGAATCCTAGAAGCTAAGCGAAGCCAAGGTAAGGGATTACGTTCCTTTACTGTAATTGAATTCTTTATCTTTGAAATTCCTATATGTTCTTGATAAAATCAAACTATCAAATGGCATGATAGTATTTGGAAATAATCCGCGTTATTGAACGTTATCTGGAAATGTCCATATTCGGTGATGATATTGTTGTTCACCGGATATCTAAAGTTTGAAACTTGTTATATGCATACTTGTACCTATGTATGCTTCTTAATCCTAGCTTGTCTGTTGAACGACTTACTTGCTTAGGATAGACATGCCCAGTTAGAAAAGGCATTGTCAGAACTTGTCTAGTTAGAAAAAGACTTGTTCTTATTAGGGATTGCATGAGTGATCACATGCCTTCTCTCAGGAATTGTTTGATTACAAGGGCAATTTTAGACCCCGAGCATATATGTGTGGATACCATATATGTTTCGACCCACACTAATGGCTTGATGAAGCTAGGTGTATTAAATTGTACTTTTGACATTGAGGTTATGATGTACGTTGGAATTGACGAAAATTTGTGAATCCCTTTGAATCGTAGTGCCATAATCTTTTGAAGATAATCTTAAATGTTGTCTTGACTGTATTGTACCGCAGTCCATTATAAAGTTGAATTACCCTATCATTATATTTTGTTATTGAAGTGTTCATTCTGGTCGTCTCTTCTTAGTACCCGAAGAGAGTTCGTATGAACTTACTGAGCATTCGTTCGCTCACCCTTTCTCTATTAAATTTTTCTTTCCAGGTTCTAAGTAGAAGGGAATCGGATTGGTCGCGAGAAGGGCGACGTTTGGAGAATAATTAGGGTTATTGAATAATTATTCTATTTCATTTGGTTGTAAGTACATTAATGGCTGATGTGGTTTTACTAGCTGAGACATTAAATATTTATTTTTGCTTCCGCATTTATTAGGTTATTTATGGTATTTAATGAAATTTATGATGTCATAGGGTTTGTGGGTGGAAACCCTAATATCTTGAAGTATTATTTATTGCCATTGAATGCTCACTGCTCAAAGTTCACCATACATCCGGGAAGTACTAAAATGTATAGAGACTTGAGAGGATCGTTCTGGTGGAATAACATGAAGAATGATGTAGCAGAATATGTAGCACGATGTTTGACCTGTCAGCAAGTGAAAAGTGAACATCAGAAATCGGCAGGCTTACTACAGTCATTACCAATTCCGGAGTGGAAGTGAGAGAACATTGCTATGGACTTTGTGAGTGGTTTACCGAAAACACAAGGGAAGCAAGATGCTAAATGGGTTATTGTAGATAGATTGACAAAGTCGGCACACTTTCTAGCAATCAAGAAGACTGATCCATTAGAAAAGCTGGCCAAGCTGTACATTGATGAGATAGTGAGGTTACATGGAATACCAGTCTCAATAGTGTCCGATAGAGATGCACGGTTTACCTCAAAGTTTTGGAACAGTCTACAAGGGGCACTTGGGCCATCTAACCGTCCCAACTCTTTTCAAAAGTGAACGATTTCTTGAACAAGATTAGTAAATGTTTTTGTAAATTAGCATAAGAAGGAGATAGTTGTGAAACCCAATCCGTGAATCCTTGTCATTCCTGATTTCAATCTTTGCTTTATTTTCATTAGTTTAATTTATTTGCTTTTCAATTTAATTTAGTTTAAATCAATCAAAAATCAACCCCCCCCCTTTGGTTACTTTTTACACTAATTAAATTCACTTGTTATTCACACAAGTCTCTGTGGTTCGACCCTTGCTTGTGCATACTACTACAACGGTAGCTAGTACACTTGCTAGGTATTTTATTACAAGAGGATTTTTATCCATCAAGTTTTTGGCGCCGTTTTCGGGGACTTGTTGTGAATTACAAGTTGATTTGGTTAGTGTATTGTAAATAATTTTTCTTTTCTTATTTTCTTTGTGGTGTAAATAGTTTTCTTTTATTATTTTCCTTTTTCTTGAGTATAAAATTTATGTGTGAGATACTCAAGGATGTATGGAATAAACACCAATGAGGAGTTAGTGAGAGAAGAATTGGCAAGGCAAGTAGCCTTATTGTCAAAAAAGTTAGACATTCTTGCCGCACAAAGAAATTTTGTTGATTATAATGTTCAAGAGGCATGTGCTATTTGTGGTGGTTATTATCATACTACTAATAATTGTCCGTCTAGGACCTATTTTCCTGAGTATGTTTCACAGGTACAAGAAAGAAGTTCTGTCCCACCATGGCAATCGCAATATGACTATTTCTCTAACTCATTCAATCAAGGAGGATGGGGAAATCATGCAGACAAAGTTTGGGGCAATGATTAGGTAGTTTATAATACGACTTGTGAGCCATCTTATTATACTAACCCACTACTATCACCTTCTGAAGAGACACCTTCAACCCTAGTTTGGTATACGAATGATGATGGGGAAGAGTGTGTTTATGATTCAGATTTTCATTTACCACCACTAGAATAAAAGCAACTCACGAAGAAATCAGAGGGGAGTTTTGTCTATGAAATCTCCAATGTTGATTGTAAGGATGAATCACTTTGTGTTAGTTCAAGTGGGTGTATTGAGAAGGTGGAAATTGTAGAGAAAGAAGTGGTAGTTAAATCTTGGCATGAGGAGGCCTGTGATGAATTAGAACGATTGTTCTATGGTGGTGAAAAGAGGGATAGTGAGGAGGCTTACGATACGGATGAAGATTTTCCACTTCCTAGCTGTCTCAATGAAAATTTGGTCATCCTTATTGTACCTCCTGTTTCTTGTGAGGAAGAGAAAAATGGAAAAGATCCTCAAGAGAAAAGACCCAAAAAGCACAAATGTGAAAGAATTTCATGGGCATTAAATGACTTCATATTTCAAAAATTGTTTATGGGGCATGAACTGAAGATTAAGACCCGCGAGACAGTGAAGTGGGCCAAAGGACGGAAGGTAAAGTCCAAACGCGGGCAACGATCGGGCTAACGACCTTAACCAAATGCGCTAATTGGGAGGCAACCCGAGTAGGTACGTTTTTATTGCTTTATTTATTTGCTTTGTTGTGTCATATCGTCCTTTGAACCCGAGACATGTTTTTTATTCTCTTTTCTATGAGGACATAACATGTTTTGAGTTTGGGGGTAGATTTCTCTCCGAGTTTGTGGATTTATAGGGGAGTGTATATAGTGTCACCCTAAAAAAAAAGTATAAAAATTAAAAAAATTTGTTCTCTTTATATTTTAGGGAGTTGGCCAACGTCCGTGATGATTTGAGAGTTTTTTTTATTGAGTTTTGCTAGTCTTTGCCAGTTTGAATATGTTTATTAGAATTGCATTAATACTTGTAAAACACAATTGCACCACCATTCACTTCCATCATATTTCTTGATCATGGTCATTAATTTAGGTGTCCTTTATGGGTTCACTTTGACATTCTCGGGGTCCTAGAACATGGTTGCACGCTTGTCAATAACAAATCAATAGATTACTTGATATTTATGGCTTTTATTTCTTTGACAACCCTCTTGTGAGCCTTCGACTTTCTCATCACTGTTTATATATGAATTGTCGCTTGATCCCTTTTTGAGCCTGTTTAGAAAGAATGGAAAATCTAGACCACCATTCACCTTCATTTGACGCCTACTCCCTAGCCCTTGACACCTAGAATAGGTTCATCCTACCTTTGCAAGAATGTGAAATTGAAAAAGTTCAAGTTTGGGGGTACATAGGGAAATTATGAGAATGAGTGAGGAAGGTCAAAAATGGTGAAGTGAATATGTACTGTAAAAAAAAGGGGGCAAGAACAAATAAAAAAAAAAGAAAAAGAAAAAGGTTCAAGTTCAAAATTAAAAAAAAAAAAGAAAAAGAAAAGAAAAGAAAAGAAAAGAAAAAGTTTGCCCCCTAATTATGTGAAGCATGTTTGATAAGTGACCTATATTGAGCGAGGAAATGCTTTCAATCCCAAGTGTATAAAGTATGACAAAGTCTAAGTTTGGGGGTTGAAGCATTGGGGAAACAAAGGTGAGCGGAAAGCTGAAATTTTGAAAGTAGTAACATGCAATTGAAGACTTTTAGTTTCACATTCTTGTGTTTGTATGTCCATTCCTTCGTTTGTACCCGTGAACCTAGACCCACAATTGTTGTAGATTTAACTCTAAGCCATATTTTTTGTTCAATATTGAGTAATCGGGTTGACAAGTGCGTAATCATGCATATGAGTATCCTTGTATATGGAATCGTTTGTTATCTGTAATGGAGGGCATGTCTTAGTGAACCCATAAACAATCTTATCTTATTGATCATGATCTTCCATATTTCATTCATCATTCAGGCCGAGGTGGAAATTGTGGGTTAGATGCATTAATGTGATTGTAATCGCATATTCTTATTGGCACTCGTTTAGCATATTTTGTGAGAATCTGAGACTTATTTGGCCGACAACCTTGTATATATTGAGAACATATCAAAAATATTTTCTGTAGATTGTTTTTAATTGTTAGGGTAGTTTTGTTTTTGTTTAGTTCTTTTGTTTTACTCGAGGACGAGCAAAAGGTAAGTTTGGGGGTATTTGATGGATGTGATTTTACCCATCCAAAAGATACGTTCCTAAGCTTATTTTCTGTTCGAAACCTTGAGAATTTAATGTATTTTGTAGTATTTTATTAGTACAGGGACTGAAGTGAAATTTGACAGAAAAAGAGAAGAAAAAGCGTATCTGGAAAGTTCTGGGGTTAAAGTGCAAAACTGGGAAGTACAGTGACCAAAGTACAACTGTCGATAAAAATTTGAAGGAAATAAATCCCAAATTACTGTTCAAGTGAGCATTGCGGAAGGGATTTTGGGCGACCGCCCAAGTGGATGTTTGCATGGGCGAAGTGGGCCTGGTGGTTTTGGGCATGTGATTCGGCTGGCTTTCCACTTCCCACGTGAGTCAACACCTAGGGTTTTTTAAATCAGCACTTGGTGTTTACCGTGGAAGGATTCATTCTGGGAGGAGTACTAACACTATTCCCAGGCAATAAATCAATCAAGAGGAGGAGCAACATTGTATTTTATTACGATTTTCCTCCAGGTATTTATTTTATTTTAATTTTGTAATTTCGATTTTTATTATGAGTAGCTAATTTTAATTATTCGCGGATTGGATGTAACAATTGTTGAATTCTTATGCTAATAATGTTTTAATTCTTCCACACTTTTCTTGTTCAATGAAATTTGCTTAATTTATTTTTAGACTTCAACATTATTGATTGATATTGTTGGTCTTTAAATTACTAGGGTTTAAATTACTACACTTGCATGGGTAGTTTTTACATTGGTCTAGATTCCATTGAATAGACCTATTTGAAGACCTTGCGGAAATCAAACGGGTCTAAAATCACTTGTTCCTTGGTTTTTAATGTATTACTCTATATTTTGTTGACCTTGCGGAAAACATTACATCGAAGTAATAATAGGGTTGCAACCCGGCCATCTAACCGTCCCAACTCTTTTCAAAAGTGAACGATTTCTTGAACAAGATTAGTAAATATTTTTGTAAATTAGCATAGGAAGGAGATAGTTGTGAAATCCAATCCGTGAATCCTTGTCAATCTTGAACTTATATTTTCATTTAGTTTAAATTATTTGTTTTCATTATTAGTTTAATCAATCAAAAAATCAAAACCCCCTGGTTACTTTACACTAATTAAATCAACTTGTTAATTCACTTCAGTCCCTGTACTAATAAAATACTACAAAATACATTAAATTTGTGAGTATAAAAGTAAAATAGGAGAGAGAATGAGGGGAGGGAATAGTAAAGATTCTTTGCCATTTTAGAAAAGGGGTATGTTAGTTTGAGACGTCCAAAATGGCAAAACGGGTATCTAGGTTTGGGACGGAGGGAGTATACATGAACTTAAAATATGGTTGAAGTTGGATATACTCCCTCCGTCCCGGTAGAAATTGCACACTTACTGTTTACTCGTGGATTATGGAAAAAAATAATGATATAAATATTGTGAGTATGAAAAGTGAGGTTGGAGAGAGAAAGTGGGGGTAGGAAATAGTGATTTGATTGGTGTTGTGAGTATAAAAGTAAATTAGAAGAGAGAATTAGTGGGTGAAATAGTAAAGATTATTTGCCATTTTAGAAAGTGTGCAATTTGTAATGAGACGTCCAATGAAGAAAGTGTGCAATTTATAGCGGAACGGAGGGAGTATATACTAAGGAGAAAAGATGTCGAAATTAGGAAACTACTGCAAAAATCCTTGTTGAAACAGGAAAAAGACATCTTCTGGAAATAAGGGATGCGGCCGCCCCTAGGGGAGGTGTGCGACCGCCCCTTTTAGGCAATAGGTTGTCATTGTTTATGTCCTCGTGGTGCGACTACCCTCCTCGTGCTGGTGCAGTTGTTTTTCGTGCATTGTTTACTTGTACCTTTGTTGAAATTTCCTTTTATTCTCTGTACTCATAATCACTACAAAACACAATTAAAATACTAATACAATCTGATGTCGAAAGAAGCCTTGAGATTGATACCGAACGGAAAGAACCCAGAAACAATGGGTTACAAATCTTAGATAAAGAAAGCCTCAACTTTTTCTGTATTTTCTTTATTCAATAATCAAAAACTCTAATTTTCGGATTTAACATATGACCCTATTTTATATGACTCCTACGACTTGGAAAACAAGTCAAAACCTACTAAAATTACCCCTAAGATATATGGTAAAATAATAGGACTCAAAAATAACAAAATATCTCCTAAATATATTCTAAAATATCAAAATATTACCTATCTAATAATAATTTCGAAAATACAAAGAAAATAATAAAAGATAAGTAAATAATAATTTCAGAATCTGCCGTCGATCTGCATCATTTTCTTCCCTTCTTAGAAAAAATTCGTCCTCGAATTTGACGTGTTACTTTAGGAAATACATCTAGAAATTTATCCTTAAATCGTTGACGAACTGTATACTTACGATTGCTTTTCACTAAATCCATCCAATCTGCCCAAAAATATGTAACACAATCTTCAAATAACAATTCTTGACAGTCTGATGGCAAATCTGAACGGAGAACAACCAATCGAAAGGATCTTCATACGGATAAAAACACTTAACGAACCCAAAATTTCTCGACAATTCATCTGACAGAAATTTTGAACAAGGTGTTTTTCGATCAACTGAGTATGACCTTTCCAATTGACAAATATCACAGTCACACATGTCAAAAATCGGAGGTTTTGACCAATCAACAAACTGATCAAAACTGTCTAATAAAACAAAGGGTGATGATGGATCATCAAAAACCCTTTCAACAGTGACAATAGATAATGGGATGCGAAATACATCTGGATATGCCATACCTTCAATTCTCGGACTCTCGATTTCTGCCTCGATATTCCTTGAAGGATCTGCAGCATTCCTGGACCCAATTTCGTTACCCTGGTTGAAGGGAGTGACCCCTTCATGAAACTCCATGTCCTCGGATGATAAATCCGAATCTGAACCCATCGGTGGATGCTCCACACGTGCCTGAAATTTTTGGAGTTGTTGAATCTGCTTTCACACTTCGTCTACCTCAATATCACGTATGCCAGGTTTGCGATGATGAACGTCTTGACTGGAATCCGCTCCACGATTCCTTCCATGAACATCTTTTCCGCCATGAACACTACACCCTCGTTCGGCCGTCAATATCGATACCCTCGTCCAGGGATCTGATGCCAATTGATGTCGAATGAAGCCTTGAGATTGATACCGAACGAAAAGAACCCAGAAACAATGGGTTACAAACCCTAGATAAATAAAGCCTCAACTTTTTCTTTATTTTCTTTATTCAATAATCAAAAACTCTAATTTTAGAATTTAACATATGACCCTATTTTATATGACTCCTACGACTTGAAAAATAAGTCAAAACCTACTAAAATTACCCCTAAGCTATATGGTAACATAATAGGACTCAAAAATAATAAAATATCTCCTAAATTTATTCTAAAATATCAAAATATTACCCATCTAATAATAATTCCGAAAATACAAAGAAAATAATAAAAGATAAGTAAATAATAATTCCAGAATCTGTTCTCGATCTGCTATGCGGGATGCAAAAATAACCAGAAAAATAACCCTACTTAATATTTTAATAAAACCCTAAAAACCCCTAAAACCATTTAAGCCCAAAGCCAGCAACATTGAAGCTCATTTTATGATGTCTGCTGCTTCTGTTTGCGTTGCCTGCTGAAGTCCCTCGACTGATGGCCAGGCGCCCGCCTCGCCATGCACTCCGCCTCGTTCTCTCTGTTGCCAACCTGCATCATCCTCCTCTCCTTAGAAAAGACCCGTCCTCGAGTCAATACCCTCGAAAGGAACACCACGATAACTCGTAAAATCCGAACTCCCTCTGCAAAAGGAATTATATATCCTTGACGAACTCTAAACTTCATTGCCCTTGTGACAACATCCATCCAATCAGCCCAATGCATTGATACGAAAAACTCAATAATCAATTTCTGAATAATGTATCGAACAGAAGAACGGGGGACATACGTGTCAAACGGATCTGTGTACCCAAGATCAATGGTAACCGCTTCAAACTTCCACACCAAAATTGCCCCTTGATTAGAAATTACTTCCTCGGTCTCCTTATCTGACCTAGCAGATAATTTGTTGCATCAACCGGATCGGTTGTCGTCACTTGACAAACGTCACCATGACACATATCAAACGTAGGTGGTTTGGACCAATCAACAAGATCTTCTTGATTTGAAGATTCGAACAAAGAACCTTCTTTAAAATCAACAATATCCATCCAAGACTCAATCGAATCTTTAGGATTTGCATCAAACAGAGGGAGTTTTGACCAATCAACAAGGTTTTCCTCACTTGAAGATTCGACAAAAAAACCCTCTTTAAACCCAACAGTATCAATCCAAGCATCAAATGAATCATTAGGATTTTCCTTACCTTCGATCTCCGGAATTTCGATCCTCATGTCGACATCCCTCGAACGGTTAGCTGCATACCTATCATGAAATCCATGATTTTTGGCCAAGGAATTGACACCGTTGTGATACTCCTCACCCTCGGAAGATAGTATCCGAATCAGAACCCATAATCGGCGGTGTTCCCCCACGATTTCTGCGATTCCGAACTTGGAGTTGAAGTATTTGAATCTGTCTTCGTATCTCATCTATCTCGATATTGCGACGGCTTCGTTTGCGATAATGTCATTTTCTTGGGGCTCCGCTGCACGGCTGCTCCATCGACCACCTCGTCCACCACGAGCAGCGCTTCCTCGTTCAGCCATTGATAAACGAACCAGAGCTCTGATACCAAATAATGTCGAAAGAAGACTTGAGATTAATACCGAACGGAAAGAACCCAGAAACAATGGGTTACAAACCCTAGATAAAGAAAGCCTCAGTTTTTCCTTTATTTTCTTTATTCAATAATCAAAAACTCTAATTTTCGGATTACAACTTTAGGGCTATTTTATTGCACCCATAAAACTTGGAAAACAAGAAATAAAGTCCTAAAATAATGCCTAACCTATAAGGTAACATATTAGGAGTCTAAAACTAATAAATCAAGTCTAAATCTACTCTAAAACCTCCTATAATTATTCTACTAAAATTAATTCCGAAAATAATAATAAAATCATAAAAGATATGAAAATATATTCCTCCATTCATGTCTCGACCAGCATCATTTTTCCCTTCTTTGAAAAGACTCGACCACGAGTCAACATCCTCTGCAAGAAATTTACCCTTATACCGTCGACGCACTGGATACTTACTATTGCTTTTCACTAAATCCATCCAATCCGCCCAAAAATATGTAACACAATCTTCAAATAACAATTTCCTGACATTCTGATGACAAATCTGACCGGAGAACAACCAATCGAAAGGATCTTCATACGGATAGAAACACTTAACGAACCCAAAATTCCTCGACAATTCATCTGACGAAAATTTTGAACAAGGTGTTTTTCGATCAACCGAGTATGACCTTTCCAATCGACAAATATCACAGTCACACATGTCAAAAATCGGAGGTTTTGACCAATCAACAAACTGATCAAAACTGTCTAATAAAACAAAGGGTGATGATGAATCATCAAAAACCCTTTCAACAGTAACGATAGATAACGGGACGCAAAATACATCTGGGTATGCCATACCTTCAATCCCCGGACTCTCGATTTCTGCCTCGATATCCCTTGAAGGATCTGCAGCATTCCTGGACCCAATTTCGTTACACTGGTTGAAGGGAGTGACCCCTTCATGAAACTCCATGTCCTCGGAGGATAAATCTGAATCTGAACCCATCGATGGATGCTCCACACGCGCCTGAAAGTTCTGGAGTTATTGAATCTGCTTTCGCACTTCGTCTACCTCAATATCACGTATGCCACGTTTGCGATGATGTAAGCCCAGGCGGGCGCCTGGCCATCAGTCGAGGGACTTCAGCAGGCAACGCAAACAGAAGCAGCAGACATCAGAAAACGGGCTTCAATGTTGCTGGCTTTGGGCTTAAATGGTTTTAGGGGATTTTAGGGTTTTATTAAAATATTAAGTAGGGTTATTTTTGTAATTCATCATTTATTAATTAGGGTTCTAGAATGTTCTTGGGATTATTATTTAAACAATGTTAGGGTTTTATTTTGAGGCAGACTTTTGATTATATGAAATAGAAAAGAAAAGCTTTAGTTTTCAAAATTGATTCTTGTCATTATTCGTTCGGTCATTCTAATCACTAGCCTCCGTTGGCATTATTTGGTATCAGAGCTCCGGTTCGTATATCAATGGCTGAACGAGGAAGCGTTGCTCATGGTGGACGAGGTAGTCGATGGAGCAGCCAAGAAGCGGAGCCCCAAGTAGATGACCATCATCGCAAATGAAGCCAACGCAATATCGAGATAGATGAGATACGAAGACAGATTCAAATACTTCAACTCCAAGTTCGGAATCGCAGAAATAGTGGGGGAACACCGCCGATTATGGGTTCTGATTCGGATATTTCTTCCGAGGGTGAGGAGTATCACAATGATGTCAATTCCTTGGCCAGAAATCATGGATTTCATGATAGGTATGCAGCTAACTGTTCGAGGGATGTCGACATGAGGATCGAAATTCCGGAGATCAAAGGTAAGGCAAATCCTAATGATTCCTTTGATGCTTGGATTGATATTGTTGGGTTTAAAGAGGGTTTTTTTGTCGAATCTTCAAGTGAGGAAAACCTTGTTGATTGGTCAAAACCCACTCTGTTTGATGCAAATCCTAAAGATTCGATTGAGTCTTGGATGGATATTGTTGATTTTAAAGAAGGTTCTTTGTTCAAATCTTCAAATCAAGAAGATCTTGTTGATTGGTCCAAACCACCTACATTTGTATGTGTCACGGTGACGTTTGTCAAGTGACGACAACCGATCCGGTTGATGACAATAAATTATCTGCTGAGTCAGATAAGGAGACCGAGGAAGTAATTGCTAATCAAGAGGCAATCTTGGTTTGGAAGTTTGAAGCGGTTACCATTGATCTTGGGTACACAGATCCGTTTGACACGTATGTCCCCCGTTTTTCTGTTCGATACATTATTCAGAAATTGATTATTGAGTTTTTTGTATCAATGCATTGGGCTGATTGGATGGATGTTGTCACAAGGGCAATGAAGTTTAGAGTTCGTCAAGGATATAGAATTCCTTTTGCAGAGGGAGTTTGGATTTTATGGGTTATCGTGGTGTTCCTTTCGAGGGTATTGACTCGAGGACGAGTCTTTTCTAAGGAGGGGAGGATGATGCAGGTTGGCAACAGAGAACAGAGGCAGCGGAGGTTGGCAACAGAGAACAGAGGCAGCTGGTCTGGAGCTGAGGCAGGCGCCTCATGTAAGCCCAGGCGGGCACCTGGCCATCAGTCGAGGGACTTCAGCAGGCAACGCAAACAGAAGCAGCAGACATCAGAAAACGGGCTTCAATGTTGCTGGCTTTGGGCTTAAATGGTTTTAGGGGTTTTTAGGGTTTTATTAAAATATTAAGTAGGTTTATTTTTGTAATTCATCATTTATTAATTAGGCTTCTAGAATGTTCTTGGGATTAGTATTTAAACAATGTTAGGGTTTTATTTTGAGGCAGACTTTTGATTATATGAAATAGAAAAGAAAAGCTTTAGCTTTCGAAATTGATTCTTGTCATTATTCGTTCGGTCATTCTAATCACTAGCCTCTGTTGGCATTAATGATGTAAAAAAACAGAGGTTATGAGATGGAACCGAACGAAAATCAACACGATTCGTTAACAAAGAAGGCACAGCCGTTCTTGTCCTTTAATTCAATTCATAAATCCAAAAACTAAGTTATTCAAAGACATAAAGATGTTTAAATACTCTCCTAAAACCCTAAAATGAAATAACAAATAAAGTACCAAAATACCCCTAAGTTAATTAAACGAAAACAGTAGCGATTAAAACATCAACAACTTCAGCAATTATTCCCGTCATTTGAGGCGCCCGCCTGGATATTTTGAGGCGCCAGCCTCGAGTCCAGAAGCTTGGCCTTGATGTTCTTCAAGTGAGGCGCACGCCTGGGTGGGAACGGGGCGGCCGCCTGGAGCCCATCCTGTTTCTTCAGCATCAGCCTTGGTCCTTTTCAGCATCAGTTCAGCATCAGCCTTGCTCCTTTCAGCATCAGCCTTGCTCCTTTGCTCCTCATTTGTAGCTGCATCATTTACCCCCCATTAAAAAGACTCGACCACGAGTCGATACTAACAAGGTGCTTCAACAGAAACCCAATCTTGCTCAAGTAAACCCAAAGTAGTCCTCCCGCCTGAAGGACAATTCTCTTGCGATGTGTACCCATTTGCTGCTTGGACCTACTGTGTCGCTCTGATGTACCATCCACGCTAGACCAGCTGAGGAGTTGATGATTAATGGGGACGAAAGCCTTATCGGAGTCAAGTGTCTTTCGGTAGTGAGTAGGGTACAATGTAATCGTTACGCCATCTTTCGTAAAGGTATAAGTGTTCTTGTAGCCATCATGCTTAACCCTTCGATCAAACAACCACGGACGACCAAGCAATACATGACACGCAACCATTGGCATAACATCACACCATACATCATCCGAGTAACATTTGCCAATGGAAAATTGCACCAAACACCACCTGTTTTCCAAGTTTTATGGGTGCTATAAAATAGCCCGAAAGTTGTAATCCGAAAATTAGAGTTTTTGATTATTGAATAAAAAAAATAAAGGAAAAGCTGAGGCTTTCTTTATCTAGGGTTTGTAACCCATTGTTTCTGGGTTCTTTCCGTTCGGTATCAATCTCAAGGCTTCATTCGACATCATTTGGTATCAGTTGTCTGGACGAATTGATTGCCGAACGAGGGCATGGAGTTCGTGAAGGAAGAGGTGGTCGTGGAAGGGGCCGTGCAGCGGATCCTCCGAAAAACGATCATCACCGCGAGCGCGATATACGCGATATTGAGATCGACGATCTGAGAAGACAGGTTCAGGTACTTCAACTCCAAGTTCAGAATCGCAGAAATTGTGGGGGGACACCGCCGATTATGGGTTCTGATTCGGATGATTCTTCCGAGGGTACGGAGTATCACGAGGGAGTCAATCCCTTTGCCAGAGATCGTGGACATCAGAATAGGTATGAGGAAGATTCTTTGAAGGATATCAGTGTCAAGATCGAAATTTCGGAATTCGAAGGTAAGTCTCATCTTGACGAGTTCATTGATTGGTTAAATACTGTTGAACGTATTTTTGATTTAAAACCTATGAAAGATGCTCATAGAGTTAAGGTTGTTGCAATCAAATTGAAAAAGCATGCTTCAATTTGGTGGGAACATGTTAAGAAACAACGGGCGAGAGAGGGTAAATCCAAGGTTCAATCTTGGGATAAGATGAAGAAATTGTGAAGGAAAAAATTTCTTTCGGAACATTATAGACAGGATTCTTTTCTTGCTTATCATAGTTTGAGGCAAGGGGATATGTCTGTAGAGGAGTTTATCCATGGGTTCGACCGTTTGTGGATGAAGTGTGATGTTGCAGAAGAAGACGAGCAAACAGTAGCCCGTTTTCTTGGGGGATTGCGTACTGATATTTCAGATGTTGTCCACCTGCAGCAATACTGGACTTATGATGATGTTTGTAGGCTTGATTTGAAGGTTGAAAAGCAATTGCAGCGAAAGAAGAGTGTGAATGGTTGGCAACACAAGAATTTTTCGGGTAATCATAGTAGTGGAAGTCCTAGCAACAGACAATTCGTTCCCCATATCACCCACTTCCTTAGACTCCGTCACAAAATCCAAAATAATACTCTCTTCCTTCTTGAACTGGACTAAGTCATAATTAGTCGACATGATATTGGCAATAATAATGTCATCACAAATCTGAATTACTTCACTTTTTACAGCTTCACATTGACATCTTTCACAATTACACTCGTCATAGATTGGTGGTTTCGACCAATCAATGACAAGGTCTTGAACCTTTGATTCTATAGTAACAATATTGAACGGGTCAAAAATGTCGTCGGGATGTGCCTTACCTCCAAGTTATGGACTCTCGATCTCCATACCGATATCCATAGAAGGATCTACCCCATTCCTATCGCCGAATTCTTGATCCCGATCAAAGGGATAGATATTCTCATGATCAGACCACAGATCTGAATCCGAGCCCACGTCGGCGGGAGTCTCCAAATGCGCAGGGCGACGCTGGATTCGCTGTGTTAAGGATAAAGCTACTGCTGTTCCTAGAAATGATCAAACAATGAAGGATGTTGCTGAGTATGAGGCGCCCGCCCCATCTATCTCCATGCGCCCGCCTCACAATGGAGAAAACAAGACTAAAGCCTCGGACCTTGAGGCGCACGCCTCAAGATGTGTCATGCGGCCGCCTCATGGCCCAATGTCTCGGCCACCTTCTCTGGAAGCCAGGCGCACGCCTGGCCCAACATCAAGCGCCCGCCTCGGCCATACTGCAGCCCTTGCTTGGTTTAGGAAACATCCCAAAGTTTCTTAATATATTTTTTTCCTACTTGTATTAGGAATATATTATCAAATCTCATAGATTAGGAAACTAGATTATTCTCCATGTTTAGTTATTATTTACAATCCTTGTACAAATAGGATTCTCCATTGTAACTATAAATATTGGTTCAATGCAAATTCAGTCTGGTTCCCTTCGAGTACAACACATTGCCGGTTCAGATCAACTCGCAGATGTTCTCACAAAACCACTGCCTCGCATACACTTCCAATATCTTATCTCCAAGATTGGCCTTCTCTACGGATCGTCCATCTTGCGGGGGCGTGTTAAGGATAAAGCTACTGCTGTTCCTAGAAATGATCAAACAATGAAGGATGTTGCTGAGTATGAGGCGCCCGCCCCATCTATCTCTATGCGCCCGCCTCACAATGGAGAAAACAAGACTAAAGCCTCGGACCTTGAGGCGCACGCCTCAAGATGTGTCATGCGGCCGCCTCATGGCCCAATGTCTCGGCCACCTTCTCTGGAAGCCAGGCGCACGCCTGGCCCAACATCAAGCGCCCGCCTCGGCCATACTGCAGCCCTTGCTTGGTTTAGGAAACATCCCAAAGTTTCTTAATATATTTTTTTCCTACTTGTATTAGGAATATATTATCAAATCTCATAGATTAGGAAACTAGATTATTCTCCATGTTTAGTTATTATTTACAATCCTTGTACAAATAGGATTCTCCATTGTAACTATAAATATTGGTTCAATGCAAATAAACAAGCTAAGGCTTTCATTTTAAACACGCTGAATCTCCAAACCATCAAGGCCCCTATGGAGTTCTTGAACCTCAAAACATGCAAAACGAAGGTGGAGGTCTTGAATCTGTCTTCACAATTCGTCCTTCTCGATGTTACACAGGTTGCGATGTCGATGGGATTCGTTTTCTTGGGGTTCTAATTTGCGGCCCCTACCACGATCACCACGACCACCACTTCCTCGTCCTCGTTCGGTCATTGATAATCAACCAGGAAGCTGATACCAAATGATACAAACGGATGGTTAAATGAGAATTGACCGAACGGAATTGAAACAAGATGTGATTGAAACCCTTGATAATTGCTCAACGGCAAATATTCTCATTAATAAAAAACAAAGTCTAAATTCGGATTACAACTTTAGGCCTATTTTATAGTGCTCATAAAACATGAAAAACACTCCTAAACCTTCTAGAATTACTCCTAACCTATATGGTAACTTAATATGACTCAAAAACTAGTAAATCAACTCAAAATCTACTCTAAAACCATCTCTAATCAACCTATTAAAAATAATGACGAAAATAAGAAATAAAATAAAAACTAAAACAAATTAAATCCTAAAATACTAATTAAAATACAAAGATAATTAATATATTTGATTGGATCAAATATCCGTCCTACATCATAATAATGCCAACGGAGGATAGAGACTAGAATGACCGAACGATAATGACAAGAATCAATTTCGAAAGCTTCAAGCTTTTCTTTTTCTATTTCATAAAAATCAAAATCTGCCCCTTTTCAAATCCTAACACAACTATAAATACTAATTAAGAAAATCCTAATGAAAACCCTAGAACACTTTTTAAATGAAAAGACTAAAATAGCCTACACTCATAATTCATTAAAACTCTAAAACTTAAAGCCCAACAACCATCAAACACTGAAGCCCGTTTCTGATATCTGTTTCTGCCGCTTCTGTTTCTGTTTCTTCCGCTGTGTTCCGCCTTGGCTGCTCTCCAGGCGCCCGCCTGGCCTAGGGTGAGGCGCACGCCTCGCTTCCAGATAGCCTGCCCCTGTTTTGTCGTTGCTGCCTTGTTGCTTGTCTCTGTTTCTGTTGTTGCTGCCTTCTGCCAACCTGCATCATCCTCCCCAGCTTAGAAAAGACTCGTCCTCGAGTCAATATTCTCAATATGAACACCACGATACCCCAAAAAATCTGAACTCCATCCGCAAAAGGAATTTGATGCCCCTGACGAACTCTAAACTTCATTGCCCTTGTGACATCATCCATCCAATCAGCCCAATGCATTGATACAAAAAACTCAATAATCAATTTCTGAATGATGTATCGAACAGAAGAACGGGGGACATACGTGTCAAACGGATCTGTGTACCGAAGATCAACGGTCACCGCTTCAAATGTCCACACCAAGGTTGCCCCTTGATTATCAAATACTTCCTCGGTCTCCTTATCTGACTCAGCAGATGATTTATTTTCATAAACAGGATCGGTTGACATCACTTGACAAACGTCACCATGACACATATCAAAAGTAGGTGGTTTGGACCAATCAACAAGATTTTCTTGACTTGAAGATTCGAACAAAGAACCCTCTTTAAAACCAATAGTATCCACCCAAGAATCAATCAAATCTTCCGGATTTGCATCAAATAGAGGGGGTTTTGACCAATCAACAAGATTTTCCTCACTTGGAGATTCGACAAAAAAACCCTCTTTGAACCCAACAGTATCAATCCAAGAATCAAAAGAATCATTAGGATTTGCCTTACCTTCGATCTCCGGAATTTCGATCCTCATATCGACATCCCTCGAATAGTTAGCTGCATACCTGTCATGATGTCCCCGATTTTGGGCGAAGGAATCCACCCCCTCTTGATACTCATTGTCCTTGGCTGGAACAACCGGATCTGAACCCTTCTTCGCAGGAAGCACCATGCGATCCATGCGTTTCTGGAGTATTTGAATCTGTCTTCGTATCTCATCTATCTCGATATTGCAATGGCTTCGTTTGCGATGATGGTCATCTTCTTGGGGCTTCGCTGCACGGCTGCTCCATCGACCACCTCGTCCACCACGAGCAACGCGTCCTCGTTCAGCCATTGATATTTGAACCGGAGCTCTGATACCAAATAATGCCAACGGAGGCTAGAGACTAGAATGACCGAACGATAATGACAAGAATCAATTTCGAAAGCTTCAAGCATTTCTTTTTCTATTTCATAAAAATCAAAATCTGCCCCTTTTCAAATTCTAACACAACTATAAATACTAATTAAGAAAACCCTAATGAAAACCCTAGAACACTTTTTAAATGAAAAGACTAAAATAACCTACACTCATGATTCATTAAAACTCTAAAACTTAAGCCCAACAATCAGCAAACACTGAAGCCCGTTTCTGATATCTGTTTCTGTCGCTTCTGTTTCTGTTTCTTCCGCTGTGTTCCGCCTTGGCTTCTCTCCAGGCGCCCACCTGCATCATCCTCCCCTCCTTAGAAAAGAATCGTCCTTGAGTCAATACCCTCGAAAGGAAAACCACGATAACCAGTAAAATCCGAACTCCCTCTGCAAAAGGAATTCTATATCCTTGACGAACTCTAAACTTCATTGCCCTTGTGACAACATCCATCCAATCAGCCCAATGCATTGATACGAAAAACTCAATAATCAATTTCTGAATAATGTATCAAACAGAAAAACGGGGGACATACGTGTCAAACGGATCTGTGTACCCAAGATCAATGGTAACCGCTTCAAACTTCCAAACCAAGATTGCCCCTTGATTAGCAATTACTTCCTCGGTCTCCTTATCTGACTCAGCAGATAATTTATTGTCATCAACCGGATCGGTTGTCGTCACTTGACAAACATCACCATGACACATATCAAACGTAGGTGGTTTGGACCAATCAACAAGATCTTCTTGATTTGAAGATTTGAACAAAGAACCTTCTTTAAAATCAACAATATCCATCCAAGACTCAATCGAATCTTTAGGATTTGCATCAAAAAGAGTGGGTTTTGACCAATCAACAAGGTTTTTCTCACTTGAAGATTCGACAAAAAAACCCTCTTTAAACCCAACAGTATCAATCCAAGCATCATAGGAATCTTTAGGATTTGCCTTACCTTCGATCTCCGAAATTTCGATCCTCATGTCGACATCCCTCGAACGGTTAGCTGCATACCTATCATGAAATCCATGATTTCTGGCCAAGGAATTGACACCATTGTGATACTCCTCACCCTCGGAAGAAATATCCGAATCAGAACCCATAATCGGCGGTGTTCCCCCACGATTTATGCGATTTCAAACTTGGAGTTGAAGTATTTGAATCTGTCTTCGTATCTCATCTATCTCGATATTGCGACGGCTTCGTTTGCGATGATGGTCATCTTCTTGGGGCTCCGCTGCACGGCTGCTCTCTCGACCACCTCGTCCACCACGAGCAGCGCTTCCTCGTTCAGCCATTGATATACGAACCAGAGCTCTGATACCAAATAATGCTAACGGAGGCTAGTGATTAGAATGACCGAACGAATAATAACAAGAATCAATTTCGAAAGCTAAAGCTTTTCTTTTCTATTTCATATAATCAAAAGTGTGCCTCAAAATAAAACCCTAACATTGTTTAAATACTAATCCCAAGAACATTCTAGAACCCTAATTAATAAATGATGAATTACAAAAATAACCCTACTTAATATTTTAATAAAACCCTAAAAACCCCTAAAACCATTTAAAGCCCAAAGCCAGCAACATTGAAGCCCATTTTCGATGTCTGTTCGCTTACATTTGCGTTACTGCCGAAGTCCCTCGGCGATGGCCAGGCGCCCGCCTGGGCTTACATGAGGCGCCCGCCTCAGCTCCAGACCTGCTGCCTCTGTTCTCTGTTTCCAACCTCCGCTGCTTCTGTTCTCTGTTGCCAACCTGCATCACAATCCTATGATATGAAATAAATTAGTCTAAAAGTATGTTATTTGTATGAGTAGAAACACATTTATCAAATATCCCCAAACTTAATTTTTGCTCGTAATTGAGTAAAAAAAAACTAAAACTAGAAATAATGTAGGGCAAATTGTAATTTAGTTACCTATGTTTGTGTTACTGTTGCAATTTGGTTCCCAACATTGAAAAAGTTGCAATCTGATTCCTAACAATGACATTTTGTTGTTAATTGGTGTGAAAATTAACGAAATGATAGTTTTTTGACAAAATCCAAGTTATTCGGTATGCAATTGAAATTTAAAGAGTTATAATGGTTATTTAATATTTATTTCAACCTCAACACCACCGATCACTACCACTATTAGCATCATATTCACCACCACTCAATAATTTACGTGTTTTTTAATTAATTTATATTTTTGAATCATTTTTATTTTAATTAATCAAGTGTTATAAAGCTACATCATTTTGATGTTAAAGAGTAATTTATTCCTTTTTTCCCTGCAAAATGATTATCATGCCCCTTAAAAATTTATTTACATGACACATGACTTTAATTTCGTCAAAAAATTAACTATTTGTTAGTTTTTATTCTAATTTGCAACAAAATGTCAATGTTAGGAATCAAATTGCAACTTTTTCAATGTTGGTAACCAAATTGCAAAACTGATACAAATATATGTAATCGAATTGCAATTTGCTCTATAATCTACTATATTGAACAAATTATTTTTGGGTTGTCCCATCACATAAGGTTTGCTAGCCATAAAAAACTTGATGGATAAAATCCTCGTGTAATAAAAATCTTGCAAGCTTACAAGTTATCGAAGTAGCAATATACAAAAGTAAGGGCAGAATCACAGAGACTTGTTTGTGTGAATACAAGAGAATTTAATTAGTGTAAAAAGTAACCAGGGGGTTTTTGTTTTTGATTGAATAAACTAAAAACAAAAATAAAAAACTATAATTAAGCAGCAACAAATACTAGCAAGGAGATTACGAAACTAAGAGAGATTTCACAAGTTGGATTTCATAGTATCATCATTCTATGCTATTTTTAGGGATAAAGATATCAATCTCACTCTAAGGTTCGTTCACTTCTTGTCAAGATTGGGACGGTTAGGCGGTCGGATTACAATCTTTTTATTCTGTTTTAATTATACTTTGCAACTCAAGTCCATATAATTTTTCAAGAATTTATTAAGATCTTAAGAACTATTGAACCTAAACCAATTTGATTTCTATCATGGTGTCAAATCAATTTATTAATCAAAGCAATGGTCTATGTATTAATCCCCAAATCAATGGCGGAAATAATACCCTAGATGTTAAAAAAGGTAAAAAATGGTTAATCCAAGAATTGCAACCTTAGAAACTTTAATTAAAATACTTTGAAACTAGAATTAGATCAATTTATTGAAGAACAATTATAGCATAGAAATTCGATACCGTTTACATCCAACCCTTGAAATAGGAAAATTAGCTACTCATAATAATAAAAATTACAGAAAAAAAATAAAGGAACAAAACCTTTGTAATAATAAAAGGGAACAATGTTGAAGTTGCTGTTCTTGTTTCCTTGCAACCGTCCCACGGCTGAAAAACCAATTCTCCTTTTATAAACCTAGGATGCTTTTCGTGTGAAACGCCTGTTAGCCAAGCCCAAACAAACCAGGCCCAAATCGCCAGATCCGGCCCCAAGCCTTCCAAATCCGGCCCAAGTATTCCAAAATCCGGGCCAAGTATGCTGCATTTCACGGCGGTCGCCCAAGTCCACGAGTGGTCGCCCAAGTGTACAGTAAGTTGGTATTTTGTTTTCTTCAAGTTTTTATCGACAGTTGTACTTTGGTCACTGTATTTTTTGCCTTTGCATTTTAGTCACTGAACTTTTTAGATTTTCACTTTGACCCTGTACTTTTATAATATCAGATTCCTCCCAAATTTTCCACAATTCCAGTTTGGTCCCTGAATTTCAAAAATACACTTTTTCTCCTCTTTTTCTGTCAAATTTCACTTCGGTCCTTGTACTTATAAAACACTAAAATACACATTAAAATCCCAATGTTTTGAACAGAAAATAAGCTAGAAACATATCTTTTGGATGGGTAAAACCACATCCATCAAATACCCCCAAACTTATCTTTTGCTCGTCTTCGAGTAAAACAAAACTAAACAAAAACAAAACTACCCTAACAAATAAAAACAATCAACAAAAAATATTTTGATATGTTCTCAATACATACAAAGTTGCCGGCCAAACAAGTCTCAGATTCTCACATAAATATGCTAAACAAGTGCCAAAAAGAATATGCAATTACAATTACATTAATGCATCTAACCCAAAATTTTCCACCCCGGGCTGAATTAGGGGCGAGCAGAAAAACCGAAAAACCGAAAAAAAACCGAAAAAACCGAAACCGAAAAACCAAACCGATCACTTAATGGTTTGGTGTGGTTTTTTAAAACTCAAAAATCGGCTGAACCGGTTTGGTTTTGGTTTTATATAAAAAAACCGAAAATAAAAACCGAACCGAACCGAATTTACTTTAACTCCGTCGTTTAATATCCCATATATATAATCGCTTTCTCTGTTTTTCTCTCATTCGACGTTCACATTTCTGATTTCACAATCCCTCATAGCGGTCTCAATCAAACAAAATGAACTTACACATACTCCAATGCAAGTATGTTGCTAGAATGTCTCAGTGGGTGTTATTTATAGCAGAAAGTAACTGAATATGCAACTTACTTACCAAATGTAAACTAATGAAGTCAGAGGGAAATATGAAAGCAAGTGATTAAATAACTACCTTCTGCATTCCAGGTGTGCTTTATCATAATATTGATAAGTAGTATATAAATAACTACCTTCTGCATTCCAGGTGTGGTACTTGAGTATTCATTATCTATTTGGATGTTTATCTGAAAGATTAGTAGCAATAGCTTGTATGCTGAGATGATGATTATAGAGATGAAATATATCAAACAGCAAATAATTTTGCTTAGGATGCAACTCTGGAACCTGTTTTTTTGCTTCAGTTGTTCACTCTGGTACCTATTTTTTTGTTTAATGAACTGTTACTTGTTTAATGAACTGTTGCTTTGCTTACTTGCTTAGGATGTAACTTGTAACTTGTTACTTGTTAATGTCATAACCAGCAAAACTTTATTTTTTGATACAGAGGCTGGATATGGGAGCTCGTTGAGATTGCAACAATGAAAGCTGGTATGTATGAATGAATGATGGAACGTTTTCTTTTTTGATTATTGAGATTATAGTCTCCCTTTCTACATTTTTTTTATATGCAACTCTGAAATTTTGAATGGTGTCCCAAACGACACCGAATGAAACCGAAACCAAACCGAAACCGAACAAAACCGAAATCGAACGGTTTTGAAATACAAAAACCGATATTTTTCGGTTCGATTTCGATTTTAGCCTAAAACCGAACCAAACCGGACCGTGCACACATGGTGAATGAAATATGGGAGATCATGATCAATAAGATAAGATTATTTATGGGTTCACAAGTTTCAGTTCCTTGCGACGCAAATAATCAATTAGTATAATTATAAACATGAAATTACATTTACATATATGCATAATAATCACAATTTTCCAGCACAGAATAATAATGTGATTGAATAATGGGGATCATCGCCATAAAAATAAGATATTTTATAATGTCACCAGCTATTTTTTTTAGTGACTAGAAAGTCAAACAATCACAAATATGGTTCAAATAAAATAGCCATATATCTCTTCTCGAGTAGTCTATTTGATGTATTATTGACAGTTATACAAACATATTTTATAGACCCCGAGAATGACAAAGTGATCCTATAATCGTCTGCTAGGTTGGTGACAATGATAAAAAATATAGTATGTAAGTGAAATGTAGAGTAATTGTCATTCATATGTATCAATGTAATCACAATCTCATACTTATAATAACACTTAAGATTCAAAATTAAATCACTCTCAAATCATTATAAAATTTATCCAACATTACAAAATATGACAAGAACAAGAATTTTATATTATTTTAATTTTTTTGTAGGGTGAAACTATTTACACTCCCCTATAAACCCACAATATTGGAGAGACTAACAAATAGTGACTCAAAACAAAACATTGCCCACCCTAAACTCAAATCATGCTATGTCACCGGTGCATAAAAAATGAATATAAGCACTCTTGGGTTCAAGGGTTGACACGACACATCGAAATAAATATTTTCTAGCTAGGATGTCTCTCAAAAAGAGCATTTGTTTAAATTTGTTAGCCCGACTAGGGCTTCAATTTTACTTGGGCTTGAGATTGGTTACATTATCTTTGGCCTTTGATTTTCTTCCCTTTAACCATCTCAAGCTTTCTCTTGTATTAACACCCACTACTCTCCATGCATAAATCCCCTTTTATATCAATTCCGGTAATATGACTTTGAGATTTTTATATGTTTGCCTTTTTTTCTTCTTTCTTGGACTTTTTCCACGTATCTTGATTTAGTTATTGGCAAAATTTTCAGAGATATTATATTGATTAAATATATAATAAGATAAATCAATATAAAAACATTCCTCAATATAATTACTCTTATCCCTCTCAACAATTTGCGGCAATGAACCAACATATTTAGATTTTAAGGGGAAAACGATTTAATTAGCACACTTCTTTTATTCAATAAGACACATGTCGAACACTAAGATAGAATAGGCGTGATTATATACCCAATGTTCATCTGAAATATGATGAGAGGACAATAAAGCTCCTCATTGCAATTTATACCTAAAAAACTTCGATTCAATGAGGTGATTGTATTATAACCTGAACTTGAGAAGCGTAATTAGCAATAAATGAGGTCTTTACCAATTTGGTTTATCATTGAACTTGAATTCGACTACTATCGAATAAGTACCAGCTTGAAACCATATTCGCGAAGAACTTTCCCCCAAATCACGAAGCACCCATATCTATAGTTCTTCCTCTTTAATGATGACTATCAAACTAGTTATAGTTTCAATGCTTTGAAAGAGCCGCATTTTGGATTGAATCTTGAGACCGAAAGGTGGAGTTATTGAAGAAGAGAGATTGGGGAGGAAGAGTACAGTGGTGAGAAGAAAAGAGAATGAAGGAGGATACGACATGCATGAACTATGGAGGGGGATAGCACATTTGTAGGGTTTTTGTAAGGGTATTGTTGGCACTTACAGAAATTATAAAACTTACCAAGGGATTTTGAAGAATAAAATATGAGTCCATGGATCTTACGGTAATACTCCATTCGTCCCGGTTTAAGGTTCTTAATTTCATTTTTAGTATGTTACATGAATGGAATAAAGTAACGGGCTAGACCCAACGTACAAAGCCTAATTAATCAGACGTTATTACCGCAACATCATCGAGTGGGCCGACCCAGTTATTACAAGGTCCATGGACCAACAACAAAGATCAGTTGACCTAGCTCATTGTCCGACCATCATTGGTCCTGACCTAGCTTTGTCCGACATACGATTATCTCCTTATACGAATTCTATCTGGCTATGATACAACGTCAGGTTGACCTTGATATATTCAGGCGACCTCAGCCTACAGAGACGTACGTCGACCAAAGACTCTTTCCATAACTGCCTCCTACAATCTTGGAGTACGCTATGCCGATATTTTCTCCATGAATTACGGGATTCGATACAATCCTACTACAACACTATCTCTTATCAAGGCTATAAATATCTCACAACATCCAACGTTATAAGGTAATGCCTTATTTGCTGTTCAATTGATTTCAATACAATTTATAAGCTAAATACGTGATATTTCATCATCACGCCGGAGAGTTTTAGCCCGACTAGGGCTTCAATTTTACTTGGGCTTGAGATTGGTTACATTATCTTTGGCATTTGATTTTCTTCCTTTTGACCATCTCAAGCTTTCTCTTGTATTAGCACCCATCATTCTCCATGTATAAGTCCCCTTTTATATCAATTCCGATAATATGACTTTAAGATTTTTATGTTTTTGCCTTTTTTCTCTTCTTTCTTGGGCTTTTTCCCGTATCTTGATTTAGTTATCGACAAAATTTTTAGAGATATTATCTTGATTAAATATATCAACAAATATATTATAAGATATATCAACAGAAAAACATTCCTCAATATAATTACTCTTACCCCTCTCAACTATTTGCGGCAATGAACCAACATATTTAGATTTTAAGGGGAAAATGATTTAATTAGCACACTTCTTTTATTCAATAAGACACATGTCGAACACTAAGATAGAACAGCCGTGATTATATACCCAATGTTCATCTGAAATATGATGAGAGGACAATAAAGCTCCTCATTGCAATTTATACCTAAAAAACTTCGATTCAATGAAGCGATTGTATTATAACCTGAACTTGAGCAGCGTAATTGAAGAAAAGAAGGAGAAGAGAGATTGGGGAGGAAGAGTAAAGTGGTGCCGACCGGGTAAGAGAAGAAAAGAGAATGAAGGAGGGTACGACATGCACGAACGATGGAGGGGGATAACACATTTGTAAGGTTTTTGTAAGGGTATTGTTGGCACTTATAGAAATTATAAAACTTACCAAGGGCTTTTGAAGAATAAAATATGAGTTCATGAATCTGACAATAATACTGCATTTAATATTTTTACTTTCCTTTTTAGTATATTTCAGTTTAAGGTTTTTAGTTGCTTTATTACCTAAAATTGGTAATAAGACACACTTGTCATTCTCACAATAAAAACTCTCTACATAGTTTCTCTATACTATTTTACTTTTTATAATCACAACATTTTTTTTTTAATTCTCATGATAATTCAAACTAAAAACATTAAATCGGGACTAACGGCAACGCAGTAACTAATATTGACTATTCTCTTAGAGTTGGAAATCATTTGAGGGTCCTTAGAGAAATTCAACTGTCCATCCAACTTATGATTTTCTCTCCCAACACAAGTTACAGCTATACTAATATAATAAAAGAAGAGATAATTATTGCAGAAGATATTATAAGTATGAAAAAGTTAAATATAAGAGAAAATGAATGAAGAATGGTAAATGTATTGTTGTTATGAGTATAATAATTGAGTTTCATTGAATATAAAAATAATACCATCTCTGTCCCAAAATGTTTGTTTCATTTGACTTTTTGTTGAACTTTGATCATAAATATATGACAATTTAATTATGTTCATGAAATTCTAAAAATTTCTATTGATTCACCATTAATAATATTATCAACAACAACTTTTAGAATTTCATGAACATGATTAATCTCTCATAAATTTGTAATCAAAGTTCAACAAAAAAATCAAATGAGACAAACATTTTAAAATAGAGAAAATATAAATTTGTCATTTTGACACGTGATAATTCGAGTGAAATGTCTAAAATAATGACAAATTGTCCTAACTCGCGGAGGGAGTAAATTCACTCGTTAATTGATCAAATGAGGTCCACGTGTTTGGTTTTTCTAATTAGAAAAAAAAAAAAACATAAATTCAATAAACCCAACTGGCAACTGCATAAAATAAAGAAAAACCAGTATGGGTATGAAAAAATTAAACGACTTTAATTTTGCTGCTCATCGTCTCCATTCTCAGTTATCAACAGTTCCTAGTTGAACTCACTGTCCGAGATTTGGACATTTTTCTCAGTAATTCGAAATCCATGACCATGAGGGTTTTCTCGTACTTCAACAAAGCCTTCAATGGCTCCAATTCTTACTCTAAGCTCCTAATTATCTGCTCACTCAGGTTTCTCATTTTCCTCCTTCAAACTTTCCATTCAATTTTCTTTTTCTTCATTTGTTTGACACGAAATTTCTGATCTTGGTCTTGTTGTTGACCCTGAACATCTTTTTTATTTTAATTCTCATGTTCTTGAATCTTCATGCCTGATCATGTGGGCTACATTGCTTCTTGTTCCCCTTGTAATTTGAATGTGAAATTTGCTCTTGTGTACTGTTATATGGGTTTGATTTTGTAATTTATGTGGATTATTGTTTTTGAATCTGAATTTTCTTTTTTTTATTTTGTAATGACCTAAATTGCTGGTTTTTTTTTTTTTTTTTTTCCAGATAATTTCGAATATGTGTTATCTTTATCTGAGATCAAAATTGAAGTATATTTAGATGGAAAATGCTAGACAAAATAATCTAAAATATTCTTTATGTTATTTTCTTTTATCTTAAAACTCTCAAAAGTCTGAAAGTGATTTGGCAAAGATTGTGCAAGTACCCACCTTTTAATTTTACACTCTATTTCTGCCAAATAAAGAAAGCTAGGATGTGTTTCTTTTCATTTGTGTTTCCTTTTTTAGATGATGTCTAGTATTTCTGCATATAGAAATTATACTGTTCCGTCTTTATAAAGCTGGGTTAGGGGGTCAAGGGCATCCTAAAAAGTTTGAAGTAGTTCTTGATCTGTTTCATTTTCTTGTTTAATTTGTGCTCTTTTGCTTTTCTGTTTTTTCTAATATACGGAGTATACAATATTACTCTTTTAATGATGTCTTGCTCTATCCGTATGGACCATATGAAATTTATTTGATCTCACAGTTCCTCCTTAAATAAGCTGGACTAATCGGTTAGTTATATCCTTAAAGGTTTGAAGTAATCACATGAGTTAACGGAATTGCCTGATCTGTTACCTTATCATGTTTACAAATATTTGTGTTCATTGGAATAGTAGAACATATATTTGAGCTGATTAGTAAATCCTGTTATTTATCTATAAACTTCGAGTGTTAAATGAGACAGTACTAGTGTCTAGCGTGTTGCAGGATCCACATTGGTCGTGATTTTGACTGCCTGATAGAGCTGACCTGACCTGGCCTGGCCTTAATTGCTTACTTAACATGGAATTGAGTATATTTTACTCTCTCCGTTCCAGAAAGAAATAGTCTCTCTCGGCAAGTCAAACTGTAAATGATGATGCTTTGCTTGCTTGTAACTTGTTGAAATTACACAAAATTATTGCCCTATTTAGAAATGGGACTATCATTTTAGTACAAACCAAGTGGGACTAAGGTAGTGATTGAGTTCAACTACTTTTCTTCAGCGTGATCTAATTTGTACAATTTGTATTATCCCTATTTATTTGGTAATGCTCCCCCCGTCCCCCACCTCTTTTTTTTTTTTTTTTGTCATTACTACGAATTAACTTTGAGCAATTATTTTAGGTTGATTTAATCATCCTAATGAAAATGTAAACTTGTTATTGATAGTATTGTTGATGGTGTATCAACTACAAGTTTTAGATTTCCATTAGTATAATTAAATCAACCTATAGTTATTGCTCAAAGTTCATTCGTGTAGCAACAAAAGAAGTAGGAAGATCATTTTGAGACAGAGGGAGTATATCTGAGCTATTCATTGATTTGCTGCAGTGGTGGTGGTGGTCTTTTGGCATACTCAGACGCACCAACAAACAGCGTCTCAGACAAAGCGCAATCTGATCAGATAGTAAACAAGAAAAAGAGGGTGGTCGTTCTTGGAACTGGATGGGCTGGCACCAGTTTCCTAAAGGATCTTGATATCTCATCATATGATGTTCAAGTCGTTTCTCCACGGAATTACTTTGCTTTCACTCCCTTGTTACCGAGTGTCACATGTGGGACAGTTGAGGCACGAAGTATTGTTGAGCCAGTTCGAAACATAATAAAAAAGGTACTCCCACCATCCCTAAATGAATGTTCAATTTTCACTTTGAGGGACATTTGTAAGAATGTTGAAGTTAAGCTGTTTTAATGACACAAGTACATAATAAAAACCCTCAATGATCTCACTATATTGCATTGCAAGTCTAAGTGTGAAGCAGAACTTGTTATATGACAAGGGAGGATTTGGTAACTTTCTCAAAATTTGGACATTCATTTTGGGACAATTTCTTGATATTTGGACATTCATTTAGGGATGGAGGGAGTAGTTTATTTGTTTTGAACTAGAACCACTGATTAGCACCTAGTTGATGTTTATGCTTATGTCTGTGCAAAATATTGTAAAATGCAAATGATCTAACTGCAATGAAATTGCTGTTATAGCTACATGTTATCTGTTTTTTTTTTTTTTTTTTTTTTTTTGCAACATATATGCTTTCGTACAGGTTTTACACTATTTTTCTGTCTGATTTGTTTGTCAATTGCACTTGGTGTGCTTGAGTGATTGCTTTAGGATCTTAGTGACCTTGCTTTGTGGAGATTTTTTTATTGGTTTGTGCCTCAAGTGAAAGTTGGCTAAAATACTCTTTTCCACGACAGAGAAGTGGAGAAATTCAATTTTGGGAGGCAGAATGTCTCAAGATTGATTCTGTTAATAAGAAAGTCTTCTGCCGGTCAAACATAGATGAAAACTTGGCGGGGAAAAACGATTTCTCTCTGGAATATGACTATTTGGTTATCGCAGCCGGAGCTCAAGTAAATACTTTTAACACCCCAGGCGTCTTGGAATATTGCCATTTTCTCAAGGTAGAGTTACCTTTAATCAATTGCCACTGCAATTAAATTTATAGAATCATTACCTTTCTATAAGCTTAAAGCAAGTTTTTTTCTCCGTATGTAAAACAGGAGGTAGAAGATGCCCAAAAGATTCGTACAAGTGTAATAGATTGTTTTGAAAAGGCTGTACTTCCCGAACTGAATGAAGAAGAGCGACGGAGGAATCTCCATTTTGTCATAGTGGGAGGTGGACCAACTGGGGTAGAATTCGCTGCAGAGCTTCATGATTATGTTCATGAAGATTTGGTAAAACTGTATCCCAGGGTTAAAGATTTCGTGAAAATAACGTTGATTCAATCTGGAGATCATATTTTAAACACGTGAGTATATTCATATGTTTTTTTTTCCCGTCAAGTTCAACATATTTTTTTGCATGGCTAACCATTTCCACTTGAATGTACTGCGACTCGAGAGTATTAATTTCAACCCTGTAAATTTTCAGCCATTTCAGGCCTGTTTGGACTGAAATGTATCTTGCTAAACTTGGGTAGTTTTTTATCTTGAAAACTGCTCCTACTTCTCTTTGTATATACTCAGGGATAAAAATCTGCCGAAATTTTATAAAATTCTACTCTCTCCGTCCCTAAATGAATGTCCAAATTTTATTTTGAGGGACACTCAGAAACTGTGTTTTTTATACATTTTAATGACAAAGATGCATAAATATTATTGTTATCCACTTTCTGAACATTTAGTTTTACAATAATAAAACGAATAGCGGTTTTTTTTTGGTAAAAAAGCGTTTAGGGAAAAAGTTCTTTACAAAAAAAAAAAAAAAAAAAAAAAAAATTCACTTTGGGACCAAAATTTCTTGAATTTGGATATTCATTTAGGGACGGAGGGAGTATTAGGTATTTTTATAAACCCTCTTCATTGACAAGTCCATTCAATGTTTGATGTTAGCCGACCCCAAATCATTGTGGGACTAAAAATTTATTGTCTTTGTTGTTGTTTTTATAAATTTATTGTTCATTATTGCTAGAGCAAAGGTAACCAGATCTTATAAACTCAAGTTGTATCTTATATCTCCATAGGTTTGATGAAAGGATCAGCTCATTTGCTGAACAGAAATTTTCAAGAGATGGTATAGAAGTTCTTACGGGATGCAGGGTTCTAAATGTTTCTGATACAACAATTAACATGAAAATAAAAGCTACAGGCGAGGATACTTCTGTGCCCCGTGGAATGGTTGTATGGTCAACCGGTATTGGGACCCGCCCAGTTATTAAGGATTTTATGCAAGAAATTGGGCAGGTGAACTTCAGTAGCATATTCCCTTTACTTCAATTGATTACACAATTCTATACTGAGTTTTTGAAAAGAGTTGCAGTAACTTCTTTTAATCTGTCCGTCCCTAAATGAATCTCCAAATTTCTAATTTTTTGCTCCAAAATAAATGTCGAATTTTCGGAGAAGTTGCTAAATCCTCCTTCATCGTACAACAAGTTCTAATACACTCAAGATGCAATATAGTGAGATAGTTGAGGGGTGTATGAACTTATGTCCTCAAAGTGAAACTTGGACATTCATTTAGGGACGGAGGGAGTACTTTTTTGGCCAGTTAAATAAAAATCTTTAGACTAGTAAAAATTTGCTCGAAATGTTTCTATCTAATGTTTGTTGACATGCAGGGTAACAGACGGGCTCTGATTACTGATGAATGGCTGAAAGTAAAGGGATGTGAAGATGTTTATGCTCTTGGTGACTGTGCCTCCATAAGTCAACGTAAAATCATGGTACTCAAGCCTTAATGATATTTCCTTAAGTTTCATAGTGGGTGCCTTTACTATTCCTCCTTCCATTCCACACAAAGAGGTCATATTTGAAAGCCAAATAGCTTGAGAATTCAGAGGGATTTCCATAAGTGCCCTTAATTGTGAGGATAAGTTACTTTTCCTACTTCTCAGTTCATGATTAGGTAAATTATGAGGATAACTTAGTTTTCCTACTTTTAAGTTCATTATAAGTACCCTTAATTTTTACGAACAAGCGCCTAGATCACCTAGTAAGGTGGTGTTTTAGTTTAGGTCTCGGGTTCGAGCCCTGAGGAATGCAGCAACATTACCTTTGTTGGGAGAGCGTTGCCGCCCTTGTGGTCCTACACCCGACTCGAACCAGATAAGTCGGCATTCAATGTGGTAGACAGATATTGGTGGTTCAGACAAAAAAAGGGTAAATTTGGAACGTAATACTTCCTCTGTCCCAAAATGAATGTCCACAAATTTCTCAAATTTGCTTTTGATCAAGAGAAAATTTGAATATTTTTTTTGGACATTCATTTTGGGACGGTGGGAGTATTATTTCCTCATGTTTTTAGAGCATCCCCAATGGTAAACTCTTTTGATAGTTTTTTTTAGAGCTATTCATTAATGATAAAATCATAAAAACTAGCTTTTTGTAGAAAGAGCTACTCCTTACCTATGATGCTCGGACTCGCCAAATTACGGCGCCGTACCCGTGTCGACACGACACGGATACGGACACGGGATATGCGTCGGACGTGGCTAGGAGAAAGAGGACGCGACACTTACCTCAGAAATTGGCTCGATTGTTGAGGTCGTCGAGGTCGCCGTTGTCAATGGCGAAGGTCGCCGTCGTCAATCGGTTCGCCGTCGTCAATCGCCTTCAGAAATTGCCGTCGTCAATCGCCTGGGTCGTCGATCGGTGATGATCGGAAATCGCCTGCGTCTCCTCCATGGGATCGCAGAGGAGAGAGAAACGGACAGAGAGAAACGGAGAGAGAAAACTGAAAGAGAAAATGAGGGGTGGAGAGGAGAGAGAAGAAATTAAAGGGTTTGGGTGGTTGTGATTACAGCTGGACAATTTGACTGTGTATAATTTTAAAAAATTGACTTTTTTTGTTATTGTATTTTAAATTGGGTATCATTTTAAATTTATTGAGAGCATTGCAATTATTTAATTACTGTATTACTTTATCACCCCATAATAAATTTACAGAAATTTATATTTTAATTTTAGTAAATGGATTATCTTTTTAATATGAAATTTACTAATTTTATCATTATGTTTTTATATGCCGAGTCCATATTCATATTTTGGACCCTTCTAATCCGTGTCCCCGAGTCCGTAATATTGAGATTTGAAGTATCCGACACTCGGATCCGTACCCGTGTCGGACACTCGTACCCGAGTCTGAGCATCTTAGCTCCTTACTAAGGAGCTCTTTACTGAGTTCCACATTGGCAAAAAGCTTTTTAGAGCTTTTTCATAAAAACAAAATGCTCTCAAAAAAACATTCCATTGTGGATGCTCTTAGAATATGACTGTTTTTAGTAAAAGAATCCCAAAATAAAAGTAAGACAGACTGCTTCACGGAAATGGAGGGAAGAACAATTAGATTGTTACATGGATACCAAGATATGCCGCTTCACATATCAAAATAGAACTTCCATTATCTTAGAACTCAGTAGCAATTAGTACTACCTCTGTCTCATTTGATTTTTATGGTCAACTCAAATGAACTTGGACTAAACATTAATAACAATTTTAGAATTTCGTTGGAGTAATTAGTTTGACATTAATGTTTAGCTTGCGTTGACTATTAAAAATTAAATGATACTAACTTTTCGGGACGGAGGGAGTACTATTCTGAAAAAAAAGAGTGATTTTATCTAATGGAAATTGTTATCAATCTAGGAAGATATCTCAAATATTTTCAAGGCTGCAGACAAAGACAAATCTGGCATATTAACTATTGAAGAATTCCAGGATGTCATTGATGACATCCTCGTTCGATATCCTCAGTTGGATCTCTATTTGAAAAGCAATCATCTTTCCAATGTCACTGATCTTTTGCAAGATCCAGAGGGGAAAGCCAGAAAAGAAGTGGATATTGAAGGATTTAAGTCAGCGCTCTGTCATGTTGATTCACAGATGAAGACTCTTCCTGCAACTGCTCAGGTACTTCCATATACTCTATCCGCCCCATAATAAATGTAGCAGTTGACTTGTCAATGTTTCAAAGGAATACGTTTCACTTCTTTGTACATTGCAGGTACATCATAAAATTGCATTAGAATTATTTCCTTAGAAACATGACATTTATTTTTGGACCAACAAAAAAGAAAATGTGACATTTATTATCGGACGGAGGGAGTATCAGTTTTCTTGTTATTGCAACGATTTCATGCGCGTTTAAGTGTGTGGCTTTTTGCTATCAATTGTAATCTAGCCAGTTATCCTTTCACATTGTAGGTTGCTGCTCAACAAGGCACATATCTTTCTAGGTGCTTTAACCATTGGGATCATTGTCAAAAGAATCCAGAAGGCCCTCGCCGATTTACAGGTTCTGGACGTCATCAATTTCGCCCCTTTCAGTAAGCCACTGATCCTTTTCAGATTTTTTTCCTTTTCCTTTTGCATTTCTAATACTTCTTTATGTGTTGCTTGAACTTGTCATTATAATGGAGACTATGGAGTATGTTTTTCAGCTTTAGTTGAATAATCCATAATTTTATTAACTATGTAATGTTAAGATTCTTCCTCTCAGTCTCAGAAAATCGGTAAATATGGAGTTAAAAAAGAAGAGAAAGTGTTGCACGTCTAGGGTTACAAAAGAAGTTCAAAAATACTCCCTCTTTTCCAGAATAAATGTCGCATCTAACACATGCTGAATTAACTAAAAAATGACAACTTGTTGCTACAAGAGCTCCCACTATACACGGGGTTCAGGAAGAGCCAGGCCCACATGGACTTAATATGCTGGATTAACTCCTGACCTACATGTTATGGTACAACTGATTTTTCAAAAATGAATAAATGACTGTAACTGATGTTTAAGGGCTTCTACTTAGTAAATTTGACTCTGTTTGAAAAGGTACAAGCATTTTGGGCAGTTTGCACCTTTAGGTGGAGAGCAAGCAGCAGCAGAATTGCCAGGAGACTGGGTTTCTATGGGTCACAGCACACAATGGCTCTGGTATTCTGTCTATGCAAGGTGACCATTCAACTTATACTTTTCCTAAATGCAACAACAGAAAAAAAAAATCTTTAATTTATAAATATCATTTAGCCTTTATATTTTCACATTCAGCAAGCAAGTGAGCTGGCGTACAAGGTTTCTGGTGGTGTCTGATTGGACGAGGAGATTCATTTTTGGGAGAGACTCGAGTCGGATTTGAGTCAAATAGATCAAATGTTGACTGAGCAAACAAATCCGTCACTCTCCCTGCCCGGCTTCCTAACAGTAAGTTTCTTGTGTGCTCACTAGTGTGGGAAACATTCGCACATCTTTTTTCGGACATTGATATGTGAATAACTTGATACAAAGATTTCTACTATTAACAAACATCCATTTTAATCATAATTTTGTAATATAACCACTCTATTGATAATTAAAATTTGTGATTAATAGTATTTATAATAGTGTATTAATAAAAAGTTTTATATTTATATTATGATAATTAAATTAACCTAAATATATTGCTCAAAAATCCTTCGTACGACGTACAAAAAAGTCTGATATTTAGTACGGGATAGAGAAGCAGTTGATACTATTTTCCAACCTTATACTCCTTAGAAAAGTTTGTTTTAATTCAATTGAATTTTGACTATAATTTTATGATAATTTAGATATCTATATATGTAGTTCTAAAAATTGTTATGGATAGTATTTGTGAAACAATAGAGCAACAATATTCACCTTTTACTCCCAAAAACTTTTATTCCCTCCGTCCCAAAACTAAAAGCTAATGTTCATAAAAAAATTCAAATTTGCTTTTCAACGTGAAATTTTTTTTTGAAAATTTTATAAACATTTATTTTTGTGACTTCCTATAGTGCCCTTCTGGTGAGATTTAAACCTCATTCGAAAATTTCACAAACACCCCTCGTCTCTTATAATTGAATTATAAGATTTTATTTTCATTTTCTACATTATTAAACTCTAGTAAAATCACTAATTTATAAAAATGCCACTAGTTAAGTCACTTATTTACATAATTGCCATCTCACTCCCGGTGCAACTCTTATAGCTGACTTATAACACCAATTCACCTCTTATAATTAATCTTATAAGACAATTATTTTAACAAGAAAATAAAAAAAAATCAATAATAGTCACAATTTAATCTCATAATTTACATATTATAACTCATATAGTTAAAGTATAAGATCAATTTACCTCTTATAATTAAGCTATAAGACAATTTTCTAATAAAAAAATCAAAAGTTCAATAATAACAACAAATTAATTTAATAATTTACATATTATAAATCTTATAAGTGAAGTATAAGACCAATTTATTGTTGGGATTGGAGTCCTAAACTACAAGGAAAAAAAGGGGCCTAAGTCGGAAGAGTTTTGGTGAAAGGAAAATCCCGGAGGAAGCTTCTGTTGAGGAGGGCGGCCGCGCTCGTGGTGGAGGGCGACCGCGCTGGAGTTCCTTCGTGGGTGAACAACTCTCGGCCAAGGAGGGCGGCCGCGCTGGCCTTGAGGGCGGCCACGCTAAGCCCGAATCTTCTACTGCAGATTTATTTTGTTTCCTATTTTGATTAGATCTCTTCTTAAACTGAGTTAGGGCTTCCTTGTATAACTATATAAGCATAATTTCGGCCTAGAACATATTAGAGTTGTGTAGCAACATATTAGAAGGTGTCTAATAACATATTGGCTTGGCAATTGCCCCCGGACGTAGTTCATGTGTTGAATGAACCGGGTAAACAACTCTTGTGTTCTTGTGTGTGTGATTATTTCTTTCTTGTGCGTGTGTTGATTTCTTGTCTTGATTGCAACGGGGGACCACCAAATTCACAACAACTGGTATCAGAGCATTGGTTCGGAGGATTCAAAGTTTCATTAGTTGATTTTTTGAATCGCGTTCTTGGAATTTTTTTGGTGAAGCAGTCAGATGAAGAACTCAATCGAGAAATTCAACGGTGTGAATTTCACGTTTTGGAGGACAAGGATTGAAGACTACCTTTATTGTAAGGATCTTCATGGACCCTTGAAGGAGAAGCCCGAAGGCATGTCACAAGGAGATTGGGAGACGTTGGATTGGAAGGCGTTAGGAGCGGTAAGGAGTGCCCTAACCGACGACGTTGCACGGAACGCTATGGAGGCCAAGACAACGGTGGAGTTGCTACAAACGCTGTCAGACATGTATGAGAAGTCGTCGAATATCAATAAGGTGCATTTGATAAAGAGGTTTGCGAATGCGAAGATGTCGAGGGGCGACATACGGCACGTCATATCGGCAATTTCAAAGGTATGGTGGACCAATTGAAAAGTGTTGATATTACTTTCTCCGATGAAGTGCTAGCTTGTTTTCTACTAAAATCATTGCCTGATAGTTGGGAGGTTACTGTCACAACGATTAGTACGTCGAAAACAGCATTGGTGTATACGGAGGTTAGAGATCTCATCCTTCAAGAGGAGTTGCGAAGGAAAGAGAAAAGGGAGAATCTTCCGTAGATGGGCCGCGCTTAGGGTGGAGAGAAATAGGGAAGACCGAAAAAGGGGAAAAAGGTCAAGTGCTACAATTGTGGAATTAGGTCATATCGATTATGGCTGTCAGGGAAAAGATGGTGGTGCGCGCGTGGTGGATGACGGTGGAGATGTATTAATCTAGGAGAGGAGCTTGATCGGGTGAAGATTGGAGTGTTGGATTCGGGAGCTTCTTGTCATGCTAGTGGGGATGCGAGAATCAATGAAGCGGTATAAAGCTGGAGATTTTGGGGTTCTCTATCTTGTTGATGGTCGGCCATTGAAGATCAAAGGTAAGGGGATGTGATGATGAAGGCACCTAACTTGAGCATGTTTCTGACTACACGACGTGATGCATGTTAGGATTTGAGGAGAAGGGTGATTTACGTGGGACAACTTGACGGTGAAGGGTATGGTGTTTCTTTCATTGGTGGGTCTTGGGAAGTCACAAAAGGGGCTAAGGTGTTGGCTCGTGGGGTTAAGGGGAAGATGTTGTACTCTACCTACAATGTCGATGTTCGTTCCGGTGGGAGCAAGAGGCTAAAGAACCGGCCTGTTGGTGTGAAAAGGGGAGACATCAAGAAACGGTATGTTAGGGGGACTCAAAGTTGATCAACGTGGTGTGGAAGTCCAAGTGCCCTAACAGAGAGCGGTTTCAGACCAAAAACAGACGATGCAAGAAACAAGGTGTGTCCAAGTTTCAAGGGGAAGCATTGCGAGGAAGGTGGGTCTGGAGGGAGAAGGCGAAGTTAGACTTGCGAGGAGAAATCAAGGTAGAAGCTGATTTGGGGAGGCAAGAATCATCTAACACGGAGAGGTTGAAACGTCGCTTGGTTTCAACTCGCCTTATTACTTGAGGAGAGGAGAGGTAGTGTCAAGCCAATATGGAGGGGGAATGTGTTCGAAGGTCTTTACTCCGTGGTGGGAGTTGATGGGTGATTTTATGTTTGTTAGTTTAGTCTCCGGTGGGAGATTGTTGGGATTGGAGTCCTAAACTACAAGGAAAAAAAGGGGCCTAAGTCGGAAGAGTTTTGGTGAAAGGAAAATCCCGGAGGAAGCTTCTGTTGAGGAGGGCGACCGCGCTCGTGGTGGAGGGCGACCGCCCAGCTGGAGTTCCTTCGTGGGTGAACAAGTCTCGGCGAGGAGGGCGGCCGCGGCGGCATGAGGCCCGGCCGCGCTAAGCCCGAATCTTCTCGTCTGCAGTTTATTTTGTTTCCTATTTTGATTAGATCTCTTCTTAAAGCGAGTTAGGGCTTCCTTGTATAACTATATAAGCATAATTTCGGCCTAGAACATATTAGAGTTGTGTAGCAACATATTAGAAGGTGTCTAATAACATATTGGCTTGGCAACCGTGCCCCACAGGGACGTAGTTCATGTGTTGAATGAACCGGGTAAACAACTCTTGTGTTCTTGTGTGTGTGATTATTTCTTTCTTGTGCGTGTGGGTGTGTTGATTTCTTGTCTTGATTGCAATCGGGGACCACCAAATTCACAACAACCTGTATCGAGCATTGGTTCGGAGGATTCAAAGTTTCATTAGTTGATTTTTGAATCGCGTTCTTGGGAATTTTTGGTGAAGCAATCGGATGAAGAACTTCAATCGAGAAATTCAACGGTGTGAATTTCACGTTTTGGAGGACAAGGATTGAAGACTACCTTTATTGTAAGGATCTTCATGGACCCTTCAAGGAGAAGCCCGAAGGCATGTCACAAGGGGATTGGGAGACGTTGGATCGGAAAGGCGTTAGGAGCGGTAAGGAGTGCCACTAACCGACGACGTTGCACTTGAACGCTATGGAGGCCAAGACAACGGTGGAGTTGCTACAAACGCCGTCGAACATGTATGAGAAGCCGTCGAATATCAATAAGGTGCATTTGATGAAGAGGTTTGCGAATGCGAAGATGTCGTAGGGGCAGCATAAATGCGGCAAGTCATATCGGCAATTTCAAAGGTATGGTGGACCCAATTGAAAAGTGTTGATATTACTTTTCCGATGAAGTGCTAGCTTGTTTTCTACTAAAATCATTGCACGATAGTTGGGAGGTTATCATCACAACGATTAGTACGTCGAAAACAAAGATTGGTGTATACGGAGGTTAGAGATCTCATCCTTCAAGAGGAGTTGCGAAGGAAAGAGAAAAGGGGAGAATCTTCCGTAGATGGGGCCGCACTTAGGGTGGAGAGAAATAGGGGAAGACCAAAAGGGGAAAAAGGTCAAGTGCTACAATTGTGGGGAATTAGGTCATATCGGTTATATTTGTCCAGGAAAAAGACGGTGGTGCGCGCGTGGTGGATGATGGTGGAGATGTATTAATCCTAGGAGAGGAGCAGTCGGGTGAAGATTGGGTGTTGGATTCGGGAGCTTCTTGTCATGCTAGTGGGGATGCAGAATCAATGAAGCGATATGAAACTGGAGATTTTGGGGTTCTCTATCTTGGTGATGGTCGGCCATTGAAGAAGATCAAAGGTAAGGGGATGCGATGATGAAGACACCTAACGGGCCGTTTTTACAACTACACGACGTGATGCATGTTCCGGATTTGAGGAGAAGGGTGATTTCTGTGGGACAACTTGACAGTGAAGGGTATGGTGTTTCTTTCATTGGTGGGTCTTGGGAAGTCACAAAAGGGGCTAAGGTGTTGGCTCGTGGGGTTAAGGGGAAGATGTTGTACTCTACCTACAATGTCGATGTTCGTTCGGTGGGAGCAAGAGGCTAAAGAACCGGCCCGTTGGTGTGAAAAGGGGAGACATCAAGAAACGGTATGTTAGGGGACTCAAAGTTGATCAACGTGGCGCTGAAGTCCAAGTGCCCTAACGAGAGAGCGGTTTCGACCAAAACGGACGATGCAAGAAACAAGGTGTGTCCAAGTTTCAAGGGGAAGCATTGCGAGGAAGGTGGAGTCTGGAGGGAGAAGGCGAGATTAGACTTGCGAGGAGAAATCAAGGTAGAAGCCGATTTTGGGAGGCAAGAATCATCTAACACGGAGAGGTTGAAACGTCGCTTGGTTTCAACTCGCCTTATTACTTGAGGAGAGGAGAGGTAGTGTCAAGCCAATATGGAGGGGGAATGTGTTCGAAGGTCTTTACTCCGTGGTGGGAGTTGATGGGTGATTTTATGTTTGTTAGTTTAGTCTCCGGTGGGAGATTGTTGGGATTGGAGTCCTAAACTACAAGGAAAAAAAGGGGCCTAAGTCGGAAGAGTTTTGGTGAAAGGAAAATCCCGGAGGAAGCTTCTGTTGAGGAGGGCGGCCGCGCTCGTGGTGGAGGGCGACCGCGCTGGAGTTCCTTCGTGGGTGAACAAGTCTCGGCAGGAGGGCGGCCGCGCCGGCCTCGAGGGCGGCCGCTAAGCCCGAATCTTCTGGCTGCCGAATTTATTTTGTTTCCTATTTTGATTAGATCTCTTCTTAAACTGAGTTAGGGCTTCCTTGTATAACTATATAAGCATAATTTCGGCCTAGAACATATTAGAGTTGTGTAGCAACATATTAGAAGGTGTCTAATAACATATTGGCTTGGCAATTGCCCCCGGACGTAGTTCATGTGTTGAATGAACCGGGTAAACAACTCTTGTGTTCTTGTGTGTGTGATTATTTCTTTCTTGTGCGTGTGTTGATTTCTTGTCTTGATTGCAACGGGGGACCACCAAATTCACAACAACTGGTATCAGAGCATTGGTTCGGAGGATTCAAAGTTTCATTAGTTGATTTTTTGAATCGCGTTCTTGGGAATTTTTTGGTGAAGCAGTCAGATGAAGAACTCAATCGAGAAATTCAACGGTGTGAATTTCACGTTTTGGAGGACAAGGATTGAAGACTACCTTTATTGTAAGGATCTTCATGGACCCTTGAAGGAGAAGCCCGAAGGCATGTCACAAGGGGATTGGGAGACGTTGGATCGGAAGGCGTTAGGAGCGGTAAGGAGTGCCCTAACCGACGACGTTGCACGGAACGCTATGGAGGCCAAGACAACGGTGGAGTTGCTACAAACGCTGTCAGACATGTATGAGAAGCCGTCGAATATCAATAAGGTGCATTTGATAAAGATGTTTGCGAATGCGAAGATGTCAGAGGGGCAGCATATGCAAGTCATATCGGCAATTTCAAAGGTATGGTGGATCAATTGAAAGTGTTGATAGTACTTTCTCCGATGAAGTGCTAGCTTGTTTTCTACTAAAATCATTGCACGATAGTTGGGAGGTTACCGTCACAACGATTAGTACGTCGAAAAACAAAGATTGGGCGTATACGGAGGTTAGAGATCTCATCCTTCAAGAGGAGTTGCGAAGGAAAGAGAAAAGGGGAGAATCTTCCGTAGATGGGGCCGCACTTAGGGTGGAGAGAAATAGGGAAGACCGAAAAAGGGGAAAAAGGTCAAGTGCTACAATTGTGGGAATTAGGTCATATCGGGCTTATGACTGTCCGGGAAAAGATGGTGGTGCACACGTGGTGGATGACGGTGGAGATGTATTAATCCTAGGAGAGGAGCAATCGGGTGAAGATTGGGTGTTTGATTCGGGAGCTTCTTGTCATGCTAGCTGGGATGCAGAATCAATGAAGCGGTATAAAACCTGGAGATTTTGGGGTTCTCTATCTTGGTGATGGTCAAACCATTCAAGATCAAAGGTAAGGGGGATGCGATGATGAAGACACCTAACTGGGGCCGTTTTTACAACTACACGACGTGATGCATGTTCGGATTTGAGGAGAAGGGTGATTTCGTGGGACAACTCGACAAATGCCGGGCGGTACGGTGTTTCTTTCATTGGTGGGTCTTGGGAAGTCACAAAAGCGGGCTAAGGTGTTCGCTCGTGGGGTTAAGGGGAAGATGTCAGACTCTACCTACAATGTCGATGTTCGTTCCGGTGGAGCAAAGAGGCTAAAGAACCTACTGGCTGGGTGTGAAAGGGGAGACATCAAGAAACCGGTATGTTAGGGGGACTCAAAGTTGATCAACGTGGTGCGCGAAGTCCAAGTGCCCTAACAGAGAGCTGCTTTCTGCATCAAAAACAGACGATGCAAGAAACAAGGTGTGTCCAAGTTTCAAGGGGAAGCATTGCGAGGAAGGTGGGTCTGGAGGGAGAAGGCGAAGTTAGACTTGCGAGGAGAAATCAAGGTAGAAGCTGATTTGGGGAGGCAAGAATCATCTAACACGGAGAGGTTGAAACGTCGCTTGGTTTCAACTCGCCTTATTACTTGAGGAGAGGAGAGGTAGTGTCAAGCCAATATGGAGGGGGAATGTGTTCGAAGGTCTTTACTCCGTGGTGGGAGTTGATGGGTGATTTTATGTTTGTTAGTTTAGTCTCCGGTGGGAGATTGTTGGGATTGGAGTCCTAAACTACAAGGAAAAAAAGGGGCCTAAGTCGGAAGAGTTTTGGTGAAAGGAAAATCCCGGAGGAAGCTTCTGTTGAGGAGGGCGGCCGCGCTCGTGGTGGAGGGCGACCGCGCTGGAGTTCCTTCGTGGGTGAACAAGTCTCGGCCAAGGAGGGCGGCCGCGCTGGCCTTGAGGGCGGCCGCGCTAAGCCCGAATCTTCTGCTGCAGATTTATTTTGTTTCCTATTTTGATTAGATCTCTTCTTAAACTGAGTTAGGGCTTCCTTGTATAACTATATAAGCATAATTTCGGCCTAGAACATATTAGAGTTGTGTAGCAACATATTAGAAGGTGTCTAATAACATATTGGCTTGGCAATTGCCCCCGGACGTAGTTCATGTGTTGAATGAACCGGGTAAACAACTCTTGTGTTCTTGTGTGTGTGATTATTTCTTTCTTGTGCGTGTGTTGATTTCTTGTCTTGATTGCAACGGGGGACCACCAAATTCACAACATTTATCTCTTATAATTCAGCTATAAAACACAATTTTCAACCAAAAAAATTTCATTAATAACTAGAAAATACTCTGCAAAGCTCCTTTAGTTAAAATCTTAATATATTCTTATGTACAAGACATGATTGTAGTACAATTTGTAATGGGCTACTTCCACCATTTCTGTGTGATTCAGCCTACAACCAAATGTTAGCTAATTATCTGGTGATAATGCAAAGTGCCTTTTCTATGATGTGTTGATAATTCCTTTGTACCAGTGATAGCATAATTTGAAGATTGCTACTTCCATTGTTTCTTAACAAGTAGTTTAGCAAGCTCTTTACCCATGTTCCAGATTTGAAAAATTTCGGCCAGATCTAGGAGGAACTAAGTCGATGAAGAGGAAGGTGGAGGATGTAGTGGATGGAAGGCGAAGATGTTCAGATGGAGGTGAGTGTTGGTTGGTGAAGTGAATTCCGACCATTTCTGGAAAGTTTCGACCAAATATGGGAAGAGAGAAGTGGGAGAAAAGGAAAATAAGGGAGGAGTTGATAGAGAGTGAAGAGAGGGAGCGGAGAAAGAGGAAGCGAATTCCGGCCATAAAAAAATATTTAGGGACAGTTTTTTACCAAAGATTTTTCATTTGAGAACAAAATTTTGATATTTTATTTTGGGAGGAGGGAGCAAGATTTTTATTAACTCATTTTTTCCAGCGTCCGTACATCCTCAGGCCTACGGGTTCTCAGGCTGCCCGGCTCGGACTCATTTTTACGTGTATGTGTTTGGTAGATTAAATACAAATTATTTTTCGGTGAAAATACAAACTTGAATAGGTATTATAATAGATGGATAGGGGTAGGGTAGGTGATGGGGACATGGTGGGGTAGGGGTTATGATTAGGATTGAGTATTGGAAATGGGGCGGGTAGGTAGGGTGAAGGTGAGGGGTTGGAGTGGGTTGGTGAGTGATTGAGGGTAGGTAGGATAGAGTGGGGGTGATGATGGGGGGTTGTGAAGGGTGGCGTAGGGAGTTTAACTACTTTAATATTTTTTAGACTAAGACTTTATTTCAAAAATTTATACTTTAATATTTTATAGACTAAGACTTTATTTCAAAAAAAAATATATTTATTGATCACTATACTTACTATTAGTTTCATCCCAAAATAAATAATTAAATTATTTTTATAATCGATAATATTCATTTTGAAACAAAAGGATTAACTAAATTGAAATTGAAATGTAGTCATTTAAGGTACATACTATACTTTTGACTGTGATTTGTATTACACACATTATATGAAAAATCGTCATTTTCATATATATATATATATATATATATATATATATATATATATATATATATATATATATATATATATATATATATATATATATATATATATATATATATATATATATATATATTTTGTATTACACACATTATATGAAAAATCGTCATTTTCATATATATATATATATATATATATATATATTTCCGTTCGTTTTTAATGCCCTTTTTGACGTATTTTGAAAATAAAATTCATAACATACTCGTATGTATCCTTTCCCGGGGTTTTTGCCCATTCGGTACATTACTGCTCACTTTGTTCCAAAATATTTGTAGTTATTGATTTTTTTTTACACAAATTAAGAAATGCATTTAAAACATATCTAGCACACTAAATTACTCTTGAAATATTTCAAATAATTAGGCAATTAAACGATTTTACAATAGCAACTACCTAATTATAAATAAGAGTAGTTTAGAGAAAATATATCAAAGTTTTATGATTTTTTTAAAAACTACAAGCATTTTAGGACAAAACATATTAATTAAAATTGCAAGTATTTTGAAATGGAGGGAATAACTATATGATATTAATTAATGACTATTTACATACTCCCTCCGTCCCGTTCGAAAAGGAAAAAAATTGGTCTTGCACGGAAATTAAGGAAAGTGTATAGTGAAATAAATGTTGTGAGTATAAAAAGTGATGTAGGAAAGAGAAAGTGGGATATGAAATAGATAGTAGATAGTTATTGCGAATATAACAATTAGGTTTCACAAATAAAAAAATATTAAAAAGTTTTTATTTTGGGAGGGTGTCTTTTTAAATGGGACACCCAAAATAGAAATTTGTGTCTTTTAAATAGAAATTTTTGTCTTTTTGAACGAGACTTATAGATAGAGAGAGGGCACGGTTATTTGCAAGGCATGTTATTTGCAAGGCACGGACAATTGACAAAACTGTCCTCATCCGTACGCGGACGTTTCGTGTGATTATACACGACGTTGTCAGATATGTTTCGTATGAAAATACACGAAATGTATTGAGTTATTTCGTGTAGATTTACACGAAATGTCATTCAACATTTCGTGTATAGGCACACGAAACACATAGGTATGGTTTTGAGTCTCATTTCGTGTGCCTATACACGATTTACATTGGAACATTTCGTGTAACTACACACGAAATGCACAAATACATTTCGTGTGTAGACACACGAAACACCCCACCAGTACGAATTTTTTTTGCAAACCCAGTTACGTATCCTTTGAAATTGACATTGAAATTGAAAGCTAGGTTGTAAATTGATGTTACAACAATTTTCGACTGAAATTTATACTACAATTACGCATTGTAACATTCAATTTTAGGCATTAAATCTATTAGGGCTTCAAATTCAAATTTGAAGGGTTAGGTGTCTAGTTTGGGTTTTAGTTGTCTGGCTTTTGTTTTTTTTTTTGTTTGCGTAATTTGTAAAAGCAAAAAGAATCATTTTTCTGGGAAATGTTGTTAGAAGCTGTTTGATTTTGATCAGATTGAGGATTAACGTTGTAGAAGTTTTGGGGGGGTTAGGGTTTAATTTTGTTACTAGGGTTTAAGTTAAATTTTGGGAGATGGAGTCAACTGGAGAGAAACCTGTTCAAGCGATGGTGGTCAGGGAAGTGGGTCCTAGCGATATTGGGAGATTAACGGCGGCCCCACCACCATCATCAGTCATGGCGGCGGCTGGTATGGTGATGCCTAAGAACTAATTTAAAAAGAAGAGGGGGAGACCGAGGAAGTATTTCGTGTAACTACACACGAATTTTTTTGTTTTGTTTTATATATACAAGGGCATTGTGGTCATTTCAAAGTGCCTTACACATTTAGTGCCTTGCAAATAAAATTCACCATAGAGTATACACCAAATTCCGGATGTGATGCTCTGATGTGGGTCCATTAAGACTATTGGCCAGGAAGGTCATGTGGCCAATAAAACATGGAGTATATGTTAAAACGGGGAATGCAAATATTATGCATTTTAATTTTAATTTTACTTTGTAGGTAGATATGACTTCTATAAAAGGGAAGACAATGCACTATATTATTTATATTTAGTAAATTAAAAAATACTCTCTCCGTCTCAAAATGTTTATCTCATTTGACTTTTTTGTTGAAATATGACCACAAATTTATGAGAGATTAATCATGTTCATGAAATTTTAAAAGTTGTTGTTGATAATATTATTAATGGTGAATCAATAGGATTTTTTAGAATTTCATGAACATAATTAAATTGTCATATATTTGTGATCAAAATTCAACAAAAAAGTCAAATGAGGAGTACTCCCTCCGTCCCAGAACAATCTTCACACTTTTCCTTTTGGGCGTCCCAAAACTTACTTCACACATTTAAAACTTACCTAAAATGGAAAGGAATCTTTACTATTCCCTCCACTCATTCTCTCTCCTACATTATTTTAATACTCACAACACCATTATAATTTACTATTATCTCCACTCATTCTCTCTCCTATTTTATTTTCACACTCACAACACTTTCAATATAATACTTCCTCCTTAAAACATGTGCAAACAGTATATGTATGTGAACATTGTTCTGGGACGGAGGGAGTATATTTTAAACATCCATTGTCCCTAAACAGCTTCATATTATAACTTAAATAGTACTCATATACCGGTGCCGATGACAGTGACGATACAAAATTAATTAAGATCTCTCATTGTTTTTTTTTTCTCCGGAAATGTTTACATATCTATAGTATAAATTAGACCCCCACTATGAACCCACTATGAACAGTGGAATGAACCGTTCCACGCAGGGAATTTTCCATTTTGCCCTCATACATTTGTCCCTTTCCCATTTTGCCCTTAAAAAAAATTTTTTTAAATAAAAAAAAAAAAAAAAAAAAAAAGGCCGTGTCTAGTTGCATTATAAAATTGAAATAACTACAATTTTAATGAAAATATAAAAATAGAGTTTGCAAATCATCACGTGAGAAAAAACATAATTAGCATATACTATTATCTATAAATTTCTGCTCCACCTCACGCTAAAACCCAACATCTACCTCATCCAACCCCAACAAACAACAATTACTCGACAAAACAAACTTAAAGGAGTTCAATTTGATTTCGGTGCAAACTTTCAAATTCAGCAACAATCATTCAACATCATAAATTAAGAATTTCGAGAGACGGAGAAACCTGCCGTCAATCAACACCGACAGAGAGCAATTAGAAAAATCAAATTGGAGACAGTCATATCTCATGTCCGAGGTGTGGAGACAGTCATACCTCATGTCCGAGGTCGGTCGCGATACATAAAAGCACATGGGAAGTTATGGAGCATTGGTGGAAGCTCCAGTTCCACTCCCACTCCCCTCCACACAGGGCTGTACCTGAAATCGGAGAAAGCACACTCGGTCTTCTTTGATCAATGATGACGAATGAGGAAGAAGGGAGTGTTTTAGTACATATACTCCTCCGGCCTCGTAATAAATATTACCAAAATTGAAAAGGAGTATATGTATAACCTTCATCTAGGTTGCTCCAGGATGATACCCGTGATTAGGAAGCCACATAAGCCCCTAAGCCTTGACTATACATTAACAGGGATTTTGGAGGGGGGGAGGGGGGGGGCTGCATATCATGCAGATTGTGGTCGAATATAACACGTACTATAAAATTCAAATTACTATAAAATGTAACTTGTCTACTATAAAAATTCGACATCTGTATAGTAGCCAGTACATATAGGCGCAACCTGGAGGTCATAGCTAGGCGCCTGGAGGTCATAGCTAGGCGCCTCTGTGAAGTGCAGTACATATAGGCGCAACCTGGAGGTCATAGCTAGGCGCCTCTGTGAAGTGCATCAAGGGGGGAGCGGTGAAATGTGTTGATCCCCTTCTTAAAAAAAAAAAAAAAAAAAAAAAAAAAAAAAGAATAAGAAAAGAATATTAAACTCGCAAGATTGATTAGATAATCCTGGAAATTTCGTCATAAATGCATCTTACCTATTCAGCCCATCATCCTCCAGAGCTTACTATAATCATGGAAATTTGGTCAAGATAGCATCTCATCTATTTCAGGCAATCATCATCAACTTTTTGATACTGCAATGTTTAGTTGCATAAGCTGCAAGCTCGAATTGTGTCTCAAAGCACAACCTGCAGATCGGAGGAAGGCAAGAAACCAGATAGTGAGCCATTCAGATCAGTTCATGTTGTACAATTCTACTTGATCTGAAATCATTTCAGATTGATATTTGACAAACCAATTTTGATGACACAGTATGTTTTTTAGCATGGTATGGTAGAGATTAAATCAGAGGATCTGATATGTTCTAGTGGCATGTGCAGGAAAATATAAGCATAGGCATTAATGGATGATAGAGTTTACATCTTGAACAAGGTCAGTTATATTCAATTACTCCCTCCGTCCCATAAATAAGGATGTTCCTATTTTCTAATTTTGTTTGTCCCAAAAAGAAAGTCTCGTTTCCGAATTTGATTTGTTACAAACATAATTCTTGCTTTCATAAAGGTAATTCTTACTACCACTAGATTAAAATATTTGAATAGTCGGATAGGAATGGAGGGAGTATGTGTCACTGAAATTAAATATTGCATCAGCTAATAAACGAAAGATCTTTATGAGAAACTGTAAGATATGCCCACATTAAAAATTATTTGGTCTTTTCTTCAGAATTTTCACATACAGAGCAATGAATCTTAAAAGGCCTCGAGCAAAAATTGTTTACCAAAGAATAATTGGATCAGCAAAATTACCTATAACAAGCACAATTTCGAAGTGACAAAGCCCATTCTTCCAGAAACTGATGTACTCGGAAACCTTTCAGTGCCAGGAATTCAGATCCTCAGTCCAATTCAGTGATCTATCTGACTTTTTGTCTGAAATCCTTTGGACCAACAAGTGTCGCAAGGCATGCATTCATCTCCTGTGACAAAGCGAGTGCCAACTCCGATTTTCCCATTCTCCTTAAATTGCTGATTAATGATCGGTAAACGTAAATTGATGGGCGAATATTCCAGTGCTTCATGTCGTTAAATATTCTCAAACACTCCTCCACCTTCCCTGCTCGACCAAAGGTCTCGATTAATGTAGTATAAGTTCGTAATTCTGGCACCATACCTTTCTCACACATTTCTTTCAAAAACAGCAAGCACAAATCAATTCTTCCAACCTTTCCCAAGCTGTGTATTACAGTGTTGTAGGAAATAATATCTGGTATCATTTTAAGCTCTTTCATGGAGGCAAATTCTTGGAGCATCTCATCAATCCGAGCAGTCCTACCCAAAATCCCTAAAATGGTATTATAAGTAACTAAATCCGGTGTACATTTTAGACTTTTCATATGTTTGAATATTAATAGAGCCTTATCGACCTGGCCACTATCCGCAAAGGCATAGATAAACCTGTTCACAAATGTAGCATTTCCTGAAAAGGTCCGTTCCGAAATTTCTCTGACAAAATTTAGAAGCAATATTAAATCCTCAGTCTTCTTAAAAGCCCTTGCGAGATTAAGATATGCAACCGAATTTGGGTATTGGCGGTAGAATAACATATCTTGAAAAATCTTGGATGCAAGATTTGTGTTATTTTCTTCGGAGGCTGCAGCCAAAAGGAGATTATATGCTTGTACACTAAGGAGCAGATCTTTATCGTGCAAGAACTGCAGTAGCCAAGCAGCTGCTGAAAGATTTTTGGTTCTGCAGAGCTTATTGATGTGAGTAGTGCAAATTTCATATATGGAGCTCGCATCATTCTGTATGGCAGTAAGAATTTGATTCAAGAATTGATCAGCCACTTCTTCCTCGGAAGAGGATGCTTGTGTTGCAAATGATTTAACATTGCTTGTAACGGAAATGAATGGCCAGATCCAGGGAACTCCAACTGAGATCGATGTTATATACTTCTGCATTATGAATATAAGAATCAATCAAAACACATATACAGTCGTACACATCCAAAGAAACATAGAATATAAAAGATAAACGTTTAATTAATAAGTTTGCAGATTGTGCATGGAAGATCATTAGGATGACATTTCTCATCAAGCCTGAAAGAGCTATAGTATCTGGTGACTACCTAATCTATAGTACTTCCTCTGTGCCATAAAGATAGCCCCATTCCTTAGAGGTAAATCTTATTGAACTTTGCCCAATAATTATGTTAATTTATTTATCATAAGGAAAATCTTAAAATAGTTATTAGCAGTATTTTTAATGGTGTATTACAAGTTTTAGAATTTCATTTGTATAATTAATTTTTCCTAAATCTTTGATCAAAATTCAATCAAAATAACCTAAAAAGTGGGACTATCTTTATGGGATGGAGGGATTATTAATCCCTGAAGAAGAAACTCCATAATAAATACTTTGATAACAAAGTAGTGATAAACAATGATGGTGTGAGGGTAAAAGAGGTCAAGGGATTAGATAAAGGCCTTAATGCATTCAGGTTAAAGTGATGATCTTCAAACCTTGTAAAAGGGATGTCTTTCAAGTCCCAATACTAGTTCAATCCATGGCTAATCCCGACACAAGGCAAGCCATCCCACTTGTATACAAATGCCAATGAATTCGAGGAGCAAAACGGAGCATTAATAAAGTGCAAAATGAAGCCCAAGATAAGCGAATAAAAACACACACTTATATACAGTTAGACACACGGGAACATTGCAAAACAAAAATGACCGAATAACATATTAGTTAACCACACACACACACAAATAAACAAGCGCAGTTGCATACAAAATTGCAGTGAATATGAGGAACAGAACCGAGTAAATATGCACTGCACGATCAAACACAAGATGACTTAATACAGAAAACACACGTGCAAGTGCACTCTCGCGATTAACAAAATGCAACAAATTAGGAACAGAACCGAGTAATTAATCATCGCTAGTTGAATTACAAAACGAAAGAATACAAAATCACACAATGTATAGATCTTTAAGAATCGAGGAACATATATGATCGATAACATAGTTCCCAGTGATGCACCAAATGACTGAAAATACAAAAATCAGCTATGAAAGAGGTCCAATTTGTAAGTAGAACTTCTTCAATGAAATTAGAACAAAATTCAATGAACTTAATAGGGTATACGAAAATACTTACAGAATCAAAGTAGCAAGTAGTTGAAAAATACCAGCTAAGAAATCTATTGAGACCCGAAAACCGCCTGCCAGATAAAAATTGCCCTTTTCCACGACTAAAATTACAGTGATAATGACTGGGCAAGAATGAAGAAATGCTCAAATTTGGTGGGTTCGATTGAGGGAGGCGTTTCAAGCGCTTTGAAGCGGAGAGCATATTTTCTTTTGGGGGAAAAGGGGTTAGGGTTTTAAGAATTGTAATGCCGGCGTTTATGGGGCGCACCCTTAGTTTAAAGCTGCGGCTCGCACGGGAAGTGGGAGTAGAAGCTGTTGAGCATAGGCTGGAGCTGGGTTTTGACGGCGGAGGTCATTGCCGGAGATTTGGTTGGTTAACTGGCCCCTTTTTTTTAGAGAGTTGTTATATACTCCCTCCGTCCCACCAAGAGCGTTACTAAAAGGAGTGACACGCAAATTAAGAAAAAAATGGAAAGAAAAAATATTGTGAGTGTAATTTGAAAATAGGATAGAAAATTAGTGGAAGAAATAGTAAATTTAAAAAATGTTGTGAATGTAAAGAAGAGAGAATTAGTGGAGGGAATAGTGAATGGTATAATAGAATATTAATAAAACTAACATTTCCTTTTTAGAAAATGTGATGTTTTAAATGGGACGCTGTTTTGAGTAAAAAGTGACACTTGAAGTGAGACGGAGGGAGTAGACCAGTAAAATTGTTGAGTAAACCCGTAATCTAGTTCTTTCAAAAATGTCATCTAAGGAAATGTCTAAAATACCCCAAACTTCATCTTCCCAACCTTCATCTGAATTTTTTCTCAAATAATCACTTTTTATTTTTTTATTTACCAAAATAACTCACTGTTTAAATTATTGTCCAGAATGTCCATTTTTTTGAAAATTGCTACACCGTGTAGCGAGTTTGACTAGGGTTTGTCAAAACTCGCTGCACCGTGTAGCGAGTTTAGGGTAATTAAGTTTGACCGTTTGAAAAATTAATTAGGGCATTTAATTAACCTAAACTCGCTACACCGTGTAGCGAGTTTGGTCAAACATAATCAAACTCGCTACACGGTGCAGCGAGTTATTTAATTTCAAATCCCATACAAAATCGTCTCCTTCGGTCCCAACAAAACAAATCCTTCTCTTTCTTTCTCAGTCCATCTCTCCCTTTTCTTTATTTCTTTCTTTCTTTCTCAGTCCATCTCTCATCTATCTCTATCAAATCTAATTCATCTCTCTCAATCCAAAATTTATAACTATCAAAATGGATCCATCAAAATCCCGCTGGTATCGTGGACGACAACCTCTTCCTGGTCATCCCGGTCAAACCTCCAATCGTCAATCTAATCTCTCTCAAATCGAACGAGAGTTAGAATCTCCACCGCCGCCTCATATCATACCTGGTCCCGCTGGTGTCGCACGCCCCGTCATGCGCCAGCGTCACACCGGAAAAGCTTCATGTCTCTCGGGGACCCCCTCGGCCGACCCAAGAGGCCATACGTAGAAAGCTTGAAGAGCTTCAAGGAGGATGAAGATTTCCAGGGCAAAGCTTGGCTTTCTGCAATGGACTATCTCACTGCAGAGGGTACTTATTATCCGTTGAGAATGATCAAGGAGAAATGCCAAAAATATGAGAGGGTGGAACAGGTATAATATTTTACATTAATTATAGTTAAGGTTGAAATTTACAAATAATTTGTCATTATTTTTTTGTTCTATTAGGTTGTTGTTGTTGTCAAGGAGTGCACATCAACTGGTCATGGCTCTGTGCATGTGATTTTGAAGGATCCTACTGACACAATTGATGCTTACATTGCTGACAAAGTGCTTAAGGAAAGTGAGGACGGAAGTGACATAGGTGTTGGTGTTGTACTTATACTTACTCAGGTATGAAATATTTTTCTTAACATTACACTCCCTAAGATTATATTCCTTAACATTTTGTTCTAAATGTTTTGTTTTGTTGATCTATTAGGCTGTTGTTTGGGCCCCCTCACGCTAAAAAAAACTACTTAACATTGTTACTTCCAATGTTTCTAAGGTCTTTCCTAAGGATTATTAAGTTAATTTGTTGGACATGTAATATTTGGATTTCTGTCGAATTTAATATGTACCGGAATTTATGTAAAATTTTCCTATGTGATCGGGCTGTGGTCACTGAATTTTTTGGATTTAATGTAAGATTTCCTATGTGGCCGGGATGTGGCCACTAACTTGACAATATTTTTTTTGTGATGTTATTTTAGTTTTTTTTAATTATTTTGTACAGTTTGTGTTTGGTTTTGTTGCAATTATTCATGACATATTTTTTTTAACACATCCAAAAAAAAATTTGAAAGAAAAACTTAATTCAGCAACATGTCATCATTTGTTTTAAAACATGTAAAAAAAATATTAAAAAAAAAATCAGCAACATGTCATTATTTTTCTAACACATGTAAAATTTTTTTTTTATGTTAGTACGAAGCTATTTTGAGCAATAATTTGAAGCTGATTTAATTGTCCAAATTAAAATTTAAAAGTTGTTATTGTTACACCATTATATGTACTACAAGGAACAAATTTTAGATATTCATTATGATACCTAAATTAACCTATATTTATTGCTCAAAATACCTTCGCGAACGATTTTTTTTTATGTTAGTACGAAGCTATTTTGAGAAATAATTTGAAGCTGATTTAATTGTCGAAATTAAAATTTAAAAGTTGTTATTGTTACACCATTATATGTACTTCAAGTAACAATTTTTAGATATTCATTATGATACCTAAATTAACCTATACTTATTGCTCAAAATACCTTCGCGAACGAAGAAAAAATGGAAATAAGAAATGTTTTCAAACGAATGTAATTATTGGGGGACAAACTCTGGCTTAAACTCGCTACACCGTGTAGCGAGTTTCATTAAAGTTGAAATCGCTACACGGTGTAGTGATTTTAATTGTACTTTAGTGAAACTCGCTACACCGTGTAGCGAGTTTAAGTCAGAAAAAGCCCTTTTCAGCTACCAAGTTCAGTTTTCGAAACCCGTGAATAAATGAATTCACGTGAATGTAACCCCTTTCTCTCAGCTTTTTCTCTTTCTCTCAGCTTTCTTTCTTTCAGCTTTCTCTCTTTCTCTCAATCACCTATCTCTCAATCACCTTTCTTCAAAATAAAACTTCTTCACATAATTTTATTTCATCAGAATTGTTGAAGATCAACAAGAATCAAGGTAAATTAACATCATCTTAATCATTGTTTTGACTTGTGTTTAGATATAAAATTTAATTATTTAACTGTGTTTTATTATATTGTAGAACCCAAGGCAAGCAAGATATACGCACGTACAATTCACTTGGCTACCAATTCACTTGGCTACCAATTCACTTGCTGCAAATCCAGATTGAGAACGGGTTACTGTAGAATACAAAGTCAATATGTTAGTACAACATGAGTTACAAAGTATAAATTCGGAATTGAGTAAAAAAGTTACCAGAGGACATTTTGTACTCCTCAGGAAATTCAACAACCAACTTCTCAACACTCAACGCAGCAGATAGTGGAACAAATTTTTGAAGATTCTCCGGCAAAGCCCTAACCTGTTTGACAATTTCCAAAGAGTCTAAACGACCCGGGAAAAGTTTGGCCAACTTGGGAACTACAAAACATTCAGATAAAGTTAGCAAACGAAGGCAAAACAAATAAACAGTTAAAGCAAAGTAGCTACCTTCCTTCCTCCATTCAAACACCACTACTTCACCACCAGCCAAACTGTCCCTCCTCACATAGAAAAACCTGTTTTTCCAACCTCTAACTTTATCTAAGGATTCAGACAGCAAACCTTGTGCCTAGACTTGACCCTAAAACCATATCTAGAAGATCTGTGTGATCTTATGTCGTAGCAGCAGGCTAATTCTTCCATCCCAACTCTCAAGCCAGTTAAAGCACACACTCAATCTATCCAACATTTCTAAAATTCTCCAACCTACCGGCATCAGTTGGGCATAAGCAAGTTGGGTAACCTCAAAGAAGCGTGTGATTAAAGGGGAAAACGGAAATTGCAGACCTATTACGAAAGGATATTCTAGAAAACACACCCATTCAGAAGAAACACAATCTGAAGCCAAACTAGGGTTAGGGTTCATAAAAACTGCACCTTCCGGAAAAGCTTTTGTCAAAATCGAAATATCTTACAAGGTGAGCTCACAATGATCTACATGAGGTTTATCAAGCAAACCCACGAAAGAAAAACCCTCAGGCAGATCAGCATTCTGGCCCTTCATTTTTACAAAGAAAGGAAAAAGATTAAGAGAGAGAGAGAGAGAGAAAATCGTACCAACAAAAAATTTCTTCCCCTCCTTCGTAGCAGTTAGTCCGCCAAGCGTAGTATCATGGTTTAATAAGGAAGTCTAGACGCTTCCTAGACTCTCATCATGACTCCAGCGCCAGAGCCACGCAACCGCCAAGCGTCAATTCCCCGTTCAAACTTAAAAACTTAGTGGGCGCCGGCAGTTAGAAAGAGAATTTTCAAAATCAAAAAACTTTCTTTTTTACTTTAAAGATTCATGGGCAATTGTTTGGGCCGAGGAAATGAACATCCTGGCGTGACATCTTGAGATTGCAACCTGACAGTACAACTTGATTAAAAACATGTAATTGCAGGACCGTTACAAGACCTATTTTCCAGGATATAATTTCGGCCGTTATGGACTAAATCAAACGCATAAAGGATCAGTTTTCCAGCATGTTTCAACATGAACGAAAGATCAAAACGTAACAAATGCATCCGGGATTTGAGGAAGCATATTGAAGTCATTATCTCTTTGTATTTATCATATTTATAAAAAGGTAGACAACACATCTACACACACACGATCACCCTAAAATATTCTATGTACTCATACTCACAAATTCATCACCACAATAAATAAAATACCATCTTCCGAGGTTTTATGCCGGCGAACAAGTTGTTCAAGTGCTTTCCTCGTTAAATACCTAGTCTATTACATCTTGGATCTTGAAGTGTTATATATCATTGTGCCCAATTCATCCCTTGAAGTTGAATTGCTAAAATTTGACCAAAACACCTTCGTACGAAAATGAGTCAATTGTTGAAGAAAATTTAGACCCAAAAATAACAGTTTATTTTTATATAAGCACTGATGCTGTAGGAATTGTGCTTATCAATCTTCCTCCACGTGGCAGGACGAATCACCTGACTCCTTGACCTGTAATCAGAACCCACGACTAGCCGGATGTGTCTCCGGCGAAGACCCTCGGGCGTGAGAGTAAGAATACAGTTGTATAAAGCTCAAAATGTATTGAATAAATGAATTCCAATAGCAAAATGGCAGTTACCTTCGCACCGTTGGTAGTGATGAGGTATTTATAGTTGATGTAGGTGATTTAATGACATGGCTACATGAGTTCGAGATTGTAGGAACAAGACATGTGGTACGAACGTGTCCCGTAATGGTCCCCCGATTTGTAGGGAAGCAGCTTATGGTAAGACTTGACCCACGTGCGTCTATCTCAGCTTAGCTCGACGTTTGCTATTTAGGTCGAGGTCGCCATTTGTGGAATGATCGACCCGACCGGCGGCGGGTAGAGCATGGTTCGTACCCGAATTATAATATTTGGATCATGAGGTCGGACTAAGTTAAGCTCGGGACCTGGTAGGTCGGACCATGGACTTAGTCGATCGATATTTGAAATGGGCCTTGGGCCTTCGTTACGATTGGATCAGCCTCATTGAGAATGCGGGAGCCAATGCTATCCGTGATTGGGCTTTACTTGCTTGGCCCAACTCGACACTTTTGGTATGTTCAGCTGGCCCCCAACTTTCGAGTGGACTTTGTCGACTTGGAAGTTAAGAAGATTTTTGATGTGAATTATTTTACCCGTTGTGTCGCTACTAGTTTTTTGAAGTAGGTCGACCATAAATGACGTGGCATAATCCTCGGACGTTGGCGATGAACGGTTAGATCGAACGAGCGCCGTTTTTGCCATAATGATTATATTTTGACGTTTGAGAGTCCGCCAGAAAACTGCTTTCCGCCATTAATTAGGAAAATTAAATTCGAATTTCCTTTGCCCTTTCCAATTCAGAAGCTATAAATTTGAGAATCCTTCTTCATTTACAACTTTTTGCCTTCTCTCAACTCGTGCGTGATTCGGCGGTGATAAAGGAAATTGATTCTTGCTATAAATTGGTGTTTTCGCCTCCATTGCTCCGTTTTTCTCCGCCGCTAAAGGTATTCCCCTTGTTCTTTAGAATTAGTGGCTTTAATTTCTGCAATTTCTTTGATTTCGCCATGGCTAGGACCTTTAGTTGTGAGGTCGGAGCTGGGTATGGTTACTGTAGTGTCAATCGTAGAGTCTACAAACACTTGAATGGAGAGTGGAGGGAGATAACTGTAGAGGAGTGTTCCTTAATTTTGACCCGATGGGGTTTGCGTTTCTCTGAGCTAAGTTTGCCTGTGGGAGATGAATTAGGTTCCTTAAGAACGGATGATCCAAGAGTTGTGTCTTTTCACCTCTTCCATGAGCTTCTCGATCACATAGCTGTGTTTTATGTCAAGGATGCTAATAAGCCTTCCTTTATTAGAAATAGGATAGGATTCCCAGGGGAATCTAGGTCGCCCTGGGGCCAGTGTATCTACTAGGACTCCCGAGACTTCATGTAGAACCGATTCCCCGTTTTCCCTTCTTCTTGTACGTATATGTCAACTTCGGGAGAAGCCGGTGTCTCCACTTCCTCAAGTCCGCGCATTGTGGATGCTTTTGAGACTACCGTGGTACTGTGCAGAATGAGAGGGGATATGTGCCACAAGGGCCACTTAGGGAAAGCGTAATTTTCCTCTAGATTGTCTACCATCCACGACTTCGTGAGGTGGACAGGAATGAGTTTGAGGTTACCATTTACAAGAAGGCTGATTTTTTCAGACTATTCGGGAAGTCCTACAAGACCGATACCACCGAGTAGCCTTCTATTATGGCGCTTATTGCCGGCCTTAGACTCGCCCTCGACCCTTCATCAATGAGTTCTTAGAGTGTGCTAATGCCTTACCTCTCCAACCGGGTGCCAATACATGCAGAGTCTTGGTTTGCTTCATGCATGGTGTGTCGTTTCTTAGGGTATGAGCCTCAGTATGAGGGTTTTTAGAGAGTTCTTTGTTGTGAAGTTTGATAAGAATGGTGGCATAAGCACTCCTCCAAGGCAAATTCCCCAAATTATTTATAAACTTGCCTAGCAAAGTCGGTGGCCGGAATTCCCATGTAGCAAGAGTGGAGAGTAGGTTAGGATGGGAGTTCCCTCTACCGCTGCAGGAGACCAAGGTGGTGAGAGATGAAGATCGTGGGAACCTCATCGGGTACGGAGACCTCGCGTAGGAAGTTGGCGGAGTTGGTTGCTCGTGAGGCCCATCGCTTGGAAGATCCTTGGGACTACAAAATATAATTTTATCCAAGCCGGTATGATGCTTGGGGATGATGATGTAGTGCCACTAGTTCCCATAGTGAGGTGCACGAGGTATCCAGATTAGGTGACCCACGCTCATACAAGATTTGAGAAGATGTGCTCCTCCGTCGAAGACTAAGAATTATTGCAAGGATAATGGGGAGCATTTTGGTGGTAAGGGTTTACTCGCCTCTTCCTCCTCTATATATGTAAACTTCTTATGTGCGAGTTCCACCTTACTTGGCATCCGCCTTTTGATCATTTAGTCGTTACTTCCTGGTCCCAATGTAACACTTGTGCCCTTTATATGTGCTGCCTATAGGATTTGTTAGCTCGCAATTGATCTTGCTCGTATGTAGAACTCGCAGCTCGTACATAGAACTTATATTTTTGATGTCGAGCTAACACTTTTACTTTTTTGTTTTGCGCAGCTTAACTCCCGCTCGGGAAGCTAATATGGGGAGAGCCGTTGATATCGGGAAGGCCAAGAAAAGCTATGGAAGAGCAAATGCCAAAGAGAACCGCGAGGCGTAAGGTGCCAAGAGGAATGACTTGCAAGTTAGTTGATGTAGGATACAACAAAGTTCATTCCCGCCGAGGGAGAACTTGGAAGTGATAGATGATGCTATAGACGGTGAGAATGTTGAGGGTGGTGAGGCCCAAGGTTCTGAAGAGGCCAACATTGCTGGTGAGGAGGAGGCCGAGCTGAATGTGGAACCAGAGAAGGAGGTCGCTCGTGCCAGGACTCGAGCTCAAGTTAAGTCAAAACCAAAGCCAAGACCAAAGCCGCCTAAGAGAAAGTCCCACGTCATTTCTTTGGATGAAGATGAGGATGAAGATGATGCGCTCCTATAAGCAAGGTAATAAAGATTGACCCTCAATAGCGAGCTCGACCTCTAATCAAATGGATGCCTGAGAACCCGTGGAGATTGAGACTGGGGTCCTCAAGCTTCTTCGTCGAGTTTCCTACGCCGAGATGGTCCAGCTCGAGTTGACGAGCCGAGTGAGGTCGCCCTCCGACCAAGATTAACCGCTGCCGTGGGAATATCCTGACTTGGAGTATGGCCAAGTAGTTGTCGGGAGGCGGGCGATCAAGACTTGATCAAGAAATATACCAACTGCACTTAACTCCCGAGGCTTGCCGAGCTAGGGTCGGGCTAGCTTCCTGCGAGGTAACTCTTCTAACTCTTGGAATGGTTGTATTTATCCTTACTTATCCTTCCTTTCCCGATCTCTTACTTAAGCTTGATCTAACATCTTTTCTTTATTCGACAATGCACTCTCTTGCCATGATCGACCTGGCCACTACTTATTGGAAGGCCGCTGAGGAGCAGGAGAAGCTAGCCAAGTCCATGTTGGCTAAAAAGAATGAGGAGTTGTTGAAGCTTGAGGAGGAGGTAGCCAAGGTAGTGGAGTTGAAGGAGGATAAGAAAAAACTGCAGGCCGAGCTTGAGAAGGCAAAGGAGGAGCACTCTGATTTGGACAATTCTTATGAAGCCTTGAAATTGGTGAAGGATAACGAGATCAAGTGAAGGAGGATGCCTTCAAGAATTTAAGGGAGGTTAATGGTGAACTCTCCAAATTTTAAGGAAGAGAAAAATAAGATGGCGGCTGATTTTGAGCTAGCGAAAGCAATTGGCGAGGTGCCGATCACCTTGGCGAAGCGAGAAGAGCTTCGAGGCGGCCGGCATAAATGGGAGGAAGAGCTTGTTCTTGGCTGTAAAGGAGAGCAAGGAGGAGGCCATTAAAGCTTATAAGGAGAGTGACGAGCTCAACCAATATATCACTGAAGAAGCCAGGGGGTTCTACGAGGTGGGCCTGAGACATATGGCTCGGCGAATCATAGTGGATCCCTCTGTCAATATATCTGTGGAGCAGTTAGCCACATGGGCCTCTGAAGATCAATATAACACAGCAGCCCGACAAGGCCACTCCACAGTGCCATTCAACGATAATGACACCCTGGAGCTCATAAAGAAGGATGATGAAGCGGCGGAGGCAAAGACTTGGGACCCACTCTTATTGAAAAGGTTAACTTCAACACTATCTTGGGCGATCTCGAGGAGCCTGATTCTCCGGCCTTTGATGGCGATACTCCTAGGCAATGGATTTTCGTAACTGGTAAGCCCAATTGACCTCCAAAGAGCGGGGAAGGAAGGGTAGATGATCAGGCAGCTACCAGTGGTCAAGTTGAAGGTGATCCCGAAAATTAAACTTCATATGTAATGGTCGTATAATGAACAAGTTCCAAACAATTTTTTGCTTTTTTGCTTGATAACTGCTTAGAGTGTCTTGGATGCCTTGGCCCTATTTTTTGGGAGGCAAGATATTTTTGTAAGTTAACTTTACCCAAGTCTTGGCCCACTTTGGGAGACTTACTTCTATCATAGCTGACTTTCTTTATTGCATGTTGTATGCCTTTGATGTAAGTGTCGAGCTAGATGTGGTAGGGTAAATGAGTCATCTTAAGTTTAAGGTCGTCCTGACTTTATGATGCCTTAGTCGACCTCAGACTTGGTTAATTTTTGTGAACGAGGTTGACTATAAATCTAATCTGTTCAAACTATTGAAGCTGACCAAGGGTCGAGCTAATTAGAACGAAATCGATTAGGAATCGGACTTGTTAAATAAACAAAGCTGATTAAGAATCGAGCTAATTAGAACAAACTGACTAAGAGTCGAGTTTGTTAGAACGAAGTCGACTAAGAGTCGGACTTGTTAAATGAACAAAGCTGATTAAGAATCGAGCTAATTAGAACAAACTGACTAAGAGTCGAGTTTGTTAGAACGAAGTCGACTAAGAGTCGGACTTGTTAAATGAACAAGGCGATTAAGAATCGAGGCTAATTAGGAACAAACCGACTAAGAGTCGAGTTTGTTAGAACGAAATCGACTAAGAGTCGGACTTGTTAAATGAACAAAGGCGATTAAGAATCGAGCTTGTTAAAACGAAGGCGACTAAGAGTCGAGCTTGTTGGGGTTAGTGTAACACTATGTTTGATCGAATGAAGCTGGCGCTTTTCATTGAAGTAGGGAAGATGCTTACATCAATTTAAAACTAGAATTAACACAAGCTTGAAATTGGGAGGCGAAAACTAGAAGTAGTATTTGATGAGGTGAGTGGCGTGCCAAGGATGTTTCAACTCTTCACCATCGGGATGAGCAATCATGTAAGTCCCCTCTTTGACAACTCGAGTAACTATGAAGGGGCCTTCCCGGTTAGGAGATAACTTGTTACTGTGGGTTCTTCTCCCCGTTGCCTCGATCTTTCTCAACACATAATCTCCACTTGGAATGACCTTGCCTTGACCTTCTTGTCGTGGTAGCTTTTAGTTATTTGCTTGTAGTTGACCATTCGGAGGTAGGTAATTTGTTTCTCGCTTCTCGTCGATCGAGATCCGAGGTCGATCAATCTGGTGGTATCATTTTGCTCTTGATTGAAGAAAGTCACTCTAGCGATGGGGAATCGAGCTTAGCGGGTGCCGTGGCCTCGGCCCATATGTGAGAGCAAAGGGGTTTCCCCGTAGGCCCCAGAGTGGTTGTACGAGCGCCCCGAAGAAGCGGGGAGTTCGTCGACCAATTGTTACGTCGACCTACGAGTCTGTCTTGAGCGAAGATAGAACAAGTTTATTTCTTTGCCTCGGCTTGCCCATTTCCTTGAGGATAGGCGACGGAAGATTGCCCAATGCTTGATGCCTACTCGATTCATCTACGCTTCGAAGGCTGCAGGAAGCTGATCCGTTGTCGAATCACTATAGCTCGAGGAAAACCAAATCGGCACCAAATGAAATCGTGAATGAAGTTGATAGCGTTCTCCTACGTGATGCGAGCTAATGGTTTGGCCTCAACCCATTTGGTGAAGTAGTCTATGGCAACGATCACGTACTTGCGATTTCCCGGGCGGGAGGGAAGGGTCCAATCAAGTCGACACCCCTTGCATGTCGAATGGCAGCTGCAGTGCTAGTGATGCTCGGTTGTAGGCATGTGAGGTAAGTTGGCAAACTTTGGCATGATCACGTTGTTGAACAAAGTTATGAGTATCGGCTCTCGTGTGTGGCCGGTAGTACCCCCAAAAAGTGATTAACTTGTCGGCCAAAGTCACGGCCCCGGGTGTCCGCCATGAAAATCCCAGCTGTGTACTTCATGTATCAATAGGGCGACTTCTTGAGGGTGGATGCATTTTAGCAACGGTCGGGTGTAGGATCTTACGAACAGATCGCCTCACTTGAATGACATACCTTGGAGCTTTCTTTTTGATAGCTCGAGCCTTAACTTCTCGTCATCGGCGGCTCGCCTTTCTATGTACGCCTTCATTTCCTCGATCAACACTTCTCGCCAAAGCCCGATTTCTTGGGCGTCCTCTACGCATTGAATTTTTACTCTCTCGCCAAGTTGGATTTTCAAGAAAAGAGATGGGCTCGTCATGTGGCTCATACGAGGTAGCTAGTTTCGAGAGGAGGTCGGCTAGCTCGTTGTCCTCCCTTCGATCCTTTGAATCTCCCAGAATTCCAAATCCTTTATCGGCTCCTTCGCCGATGTCGCAGTATTTAATCAACGTGGAGCTAAGTACCTCGTACTCGCCTCGACTTGGTTAACTATCGGTTGTGAATCACAATAAGCCATGATCTTAGTTGCTCCAAACACTTGGCGTACTCGATCGCTACGCTATCGAGGCTTCGTATTCGGCTGGTTGTTGGAAGCATCAAACTTGAACCTTAGTGATTCCTCGTACACTTGTCCCAGGATTATGGTTCAATTAGCACTATCCCGGCTCATTTATTTTGGTGTTGATCCGTCTGAATAGACCTTCCAACGTCGTCGGGTAGGCTGATGGCGACACAGGACTCAGCTCCTTCCTTTTAGCCTTTTCTTTTGGAGCTGCCCTTGCTCGTTGTCTTCTTTGGTGAACGTAAGCTCGACCGAGAAGTCTGGCTGAACTTGAGCCTTCGGTGCCTTCGAGGTCGATACTCGATGTCAAATTCGGTAAGAGGCGATTGACCCGATTGAGCGATCGACACTGAACTCTCCGGCTTGTGCAATATCTTTCTTAAAGGCGCATTAGTAAGAACCACAATTGGGTGAGCCAAGAAATAAGCTCGCGGCTTCCTTGAAGCCATGACTAGAGCATAAGCGACGCTTCTCGGCATTGTAATACACTCTCCCATGCGTCGATAAGGCTTTGCGATGTAGTATGGCCCGGATTTTGAAGCCCTTCATCTTCTCTAATCAAAACCGCGCTGATTTATCTCCGGATAAATACCAAACAAAGTTTCACGGTGGTCGGGCTACTCGAGGAGAGGTGGAGTAGCGAGGTAATCCTTGAGTTGTTGGAACGACGAATGACATTCGGTCGTCCATTGAAAACTTTTAGGTCCCCCCGATGCTTTGAAGAAGGGGAGAGACCTCTCTGTGACTTTGATATGAAACGACCCAGAGAGTTTGCTACCCTTAGTTAAGTCATTGCATCTCTTTTGTATTTGGTGGGAGCCTTACGTATGTCGACTAAAGCCTTGATTTTTACGGATTAGCCTCTATACCCCGTTGAGATACCGTAGAACCCAGGAACTTTCCGGCGGCTACCAAATACACACTTGCTAGGGTTGAGCTTCGTGTCGTTTGCTCTTAAATTGGCGAGCGTTTCCTTTAGGTCGACCGCGTGACGTCCGATCTTTGTTTTGATGACCATATCGTCGACGTAGGCCTCGTGTTTCGACCCGATTTGAGCAAAGGCTTTGTTCACCATCCTACGATAAAGTCGCCCCTGCATTCTTCAATCAAACGGCATCATGTTGTAGCGGTAGATGCCTCCAGCCCGCTTGAAATGCCGTCTTGGACTATGTCATCCTCATGCATCTTAATCACGGTGGTATCTGAGTGGCGTCCGGCGCGAGGAGTGGAGTGACCGGCAATGGAGTCAACTAGCTTGTCGATCTGGGAAGGGGATAGCTATCATTTTGGGCAAGCAAGATTGAGAGTGGTGAAGTCGACGCGCATCCGCCGTTTGCCATTTGATTTCTTCACCATGACCGCGTTGGCCAACCACGTTGTATGAGTGGCCTCTTTGATTATCCACTGCACTTAAAGTTTTTGTACCTCGATTTTAATAGCCTCTTCCTTGTCCACGAGCAAAACTTCTCAACTTTTGGGAGTCTAGGCTTTATGGTCGGGTTAACTTCAAGTCTATGAACGGCGACCTCTTCCTTGATTCCCCTCATGTCCTCTACACCTCCATGCGAAGACATCATTACTCTCCTTAAGTAGCTCGATGATTTACGCTCGCTCCTCGGCGATAAATTTGTTTTCCGATCTGAATTTTTGGTCGGGGTAGGAAAGGTTGGTAATTACTTGACTCTAGTTCGTCCACCAAATTCTAGCTCTGGTCCATCCACTGAATTGTAGAGTCTCAAATTATTATCTCTCGACCCTTTGCCTTTCCTCATTCCCAAATGTGGAGCTTCCTATCATGTCATCCAACTTGTCTGCAACCTCGGCTGGTGGTGGTGGTGGCCCCAGAGTTATTGTCGAGGCGGAGGCAGGTTGCCTATGAGGACTTGGTCGACCATAACTACATCTGGATCGACCTCGTGGTGTTAGAGTGACGTGTCGACTCAAGCATGACCTCGTCATTTGAGCGATAGGTCGACTCTTCCACATTAGTGATTGTAGGCAGTACAAGTAGTTTTGGTGACGATTGAGATAGCTTTAAATAACCGTCTGCGCGTCTCGATCTCAAACTCTCTCTTCTTTCTTTCCGAAGAACATGGTCTGTAAGCTCGTGCCTTGTACGCGACCTACTCCAGACGAGTGTGGGGAACTTCACTCGCCGATGAGGTATCGACGCCGTTCCATTCCAAGAGCGACCGGGAATACCAAGTATAGCGGCATAGTTCTTTGTTTACATCAATCACAATAAATTGTACCTTTGACACGATCCTTTGGGGGTGATGGCCAGGCTCGGCGTCGAGCTCTATTTGGCCTTTAGCATCAACTCGATGGTTGGTGAAGCCCTCCAACCTACCATCATATCTTTTCCCTGCCGTCATTAAGACCCATCTCTTTGAAAGTCTTGTAGAACAAAATATCTTTGCGGGCCCCGTGTCGACTAAGAGTGCGGCTCGTCGTACATCCGTCTATGAGACTGGGATGACGAGAACTTGCTCTCTAGCCGCCATGTTAGTTGCCAATCATGGGGGTAGAAGGCGATGGCCTCATCTCGACATTTCTTTCTTGGAGGCACATGTGGGGCTTTATTTAGTTGAAAGATCTTGTGTTTGATGGCCGTAAGTTGCTTGCTTGTTTCGGTAATGACCCCCGAGTTCAATCTAGGTTGCCTCGGTCCTTCTTTGTCCACTGGCGGGCCGCTCGACCCCACCGGCTTGAGGCCTTTTCACATAGCGTCGAGCCTCCCCGGAGTCGACCATTCTTTGGATAATACGCTTCAAACCCAGAGCAATCTTCCATTAGATGGCCCGTGTCCTTGTGATAATCACAATACTTGCTTTGTTGTCTCTCCTAAACTTGTTTCTGGGTTCATTGGGGTACGAGGAGGAGCCGGCTCGACGGAATTCATAATTTACGTTCGACTCACCGTAAGGGGAGTGAAAGCCTCGAGCACCTTCTCTGTTGCCCTAGTCCTCGTTCTTCCCGTTTTTATTGTTTCCTCCATTCTTGTTGGGGTCTTTCTTATCATCGGCGACCTCAACCTTCGACTCTTACCATTCTTCTTCTCTTTCCTTTCCTCGGCGAGCAACGTTATACACCTTTTCGAACAACTCTGTCCGTTGTGGCGTCTGGCTTGTGAGCTCATAATCCATGGCTGGGAGGAAATACTCTCTGACAGCAATTGATTACCTCTCTGCGTGAGATCCTCTTCAATCTTGTTAACCATTTCTTTAAACTTGGTGAAGTAGCTCATGGAGCTTTCATTTTAGCTGCGCCCAAGTTGTTTAGATCGATCACTTACTTTCCGAGCTCCAGTAATAGAAGCGATCCAGGAATTTTGTTCTTAAACACGTCCAGGTGGTTATCTTTGCCCATTTGCCAACCCGTTAAACCACGTCAAAGCCGCTCTGTGAGGGTACTTATTAGGGCTTTGCACATATTGTCGTCTTCTATGGCGACAAAGCACATCGTGGCTTCCAGCGTGTGCTATGTGACTTCTTGCATTGGTGGCTCCAAAGTACTTTTCCGTAGGGGAAGTCTCGAAACTTGGAGGAGGTCGAGCCGTCTCTCATCTCCTTGGATAGAGGTCGAAGAGCAAAATCAACTCGTTCAACCTTTCCGAGTCTCCTTTTTCTTCTCTTCCTCCCATTGTTCAAATTTCCTTTTCATCAACAACCATTCCCTAAGGCGTCGGGTCTTTCATCTCTGGAGGGGGAACGACATTTGACTTCGACCTTCACTTACGGGAGTTACTCGCCTACTCCTCCTGTCTCGCGAGAATGAGCCCTCTCTACGATCGAACCGGAGATACGTGCTGTCATTTCTTTGTGGCGACTGCGCCTATCAGCCGGATGGCGACTGCGCCTATTATCCCCGAGTGGCGACCTGCGCCTCTCCTCTCTTATAGGCGACTGCGCCCGTTCTGTCTCTATGAGACCACGATCTCTGTGTCCGTCTTTGGAGAAATGCGTCACATTTCGTTGGCGGTTAATTGCGTCCTCAAATCAGGGCCAGGCCTCCCGCTCCCCTCGTTTACGCGAGGCTAGCCCAGGTCGTTACTTGGCACATGAGCAGTAGTGGGAGCTCGTCGAACTATCCTGTCCTCGCCATTACTCGTCCCACACCCTCATTTGGCCTAGCACTCCCGGCACTGATGTCTATCAGAGACACAGTAGGAGCCACTCTTTCGATCGTATGTCGGCTGCTCTGCTTCCTCCACGGCTATCAAGTCGGCCAAGATTTGAGCTCGTTCTAACATCATTTCCTTCTTGCTCATGGGATTAATTGAGGGACACCCTTGTTTCCCATGTTCACCTGTCCCAGTGGACGCTTAGGAGGAGGTGGGACTCCTTGTCCTTCCATATGCCTTTTCCCTCTCCTTGTGTCGTGCAATCCTCTCGCCATCAGCAACCTTTGGTAGAGCGAGTGGCTCTACCATGAGGACGACTGGGTGGGGGAGGAGGCAAGTCCATGTTTTCAGCATTGACATTGAGATTTCCTGCGTTTGTATTGGTGTTGTTGTTCACCTCGTTGAATTCTTCAGAAGCATCTGCAACATGCCCGTCTGGGGTTACCATTGTAGTAGTTTGATGAACTTTTCGAGGTCAAGCTTAAGCACGATTCCGTGGAACCATGGAACCGATGCTTTGCAGGAATTGTGCTTATCAATCTTCCTCCACGTGGCAGGACGAATCACGACTCCTTGACACAAATCAGAACCCACGACTAGCCCGGATGTGTCTCCGGCGAAGACCACTCGGGCGTGAGAGTAAGAAACACGGTTGTATAAAGCTCAAAATGTATTGAATGAATGAATTCCAATAGCAAAATGGCAGTTACCTTCGCACCGTTGGTAGTGATGAGGTATTTATAGTTGATGTAGGTGATTTAATGACATGGCTACATGAGCTCCGAGATTGTAGGAACAGTTACATGTGGTGTGAACGTGTCCTGTAATGGTCCCTGATTTGTAGGGAAGCAGTTATGGTAAGACTTGACCCACGTGCGTCTATCTCAGTTAGCTCGACGTTTGCTATTTAGGTCGAGGTCGCCATTTGTGGAATGATCGACCTGACTGGCGGGTAGAGCATGGTTCGTACCCGAATTATAATACGGATCATGAGGTCGGACTAAGTTAAGTCGGGACCTGGTAGGTCGGACCATGGACTTAGTCGACTGATATTTGAAATGGGCCTTGGGCCTTGTTCTGATTGGATCAGTCTCATTGAGAATGCGGGAGCCAATGCTATCTGTGATTGGGCTTTACTTGCTTGGCCCAACTCGACACTTTTGGTATGTTCAAGCACAAATATATCAATAGAGAGTAATTATATGAGAATAAGGAACAAATATGTAGAATTAAAGCCAACATAAAGTGTGTATGTGATGTAATTCGGTCCAAGGAATATTTGACAAAGTTAAATATATTAATTATTGTATTTTAATTAGTATTTTAGGATTTAATTTGTTGTAGTTTATATTTTATTTCTTATTTTCGTCATTAACTTTAATAGGATGATTAGAAGTGGTTTTAGAGTAGATTTTGAGGAGATTTACTAGTTTTTGAGTCCTATTTAGTTACCATATAGGTTAGGAGTAATTCTAGAAGTTTTATGATTGTTTTTCAAGTTTTATGGGCACTATAAAATAGGCCTAAGGTTATATTCCGAAAATTAGACTATTTTTGATAAATAAAATTATTTTGAATTGCTTTGCAATTGAAGGTTTTTACCTTGAAGCTTTTAGCTTGTTCCTTGAATTTCTTAGGAGATTCTTGACTGAGTCTTAATTGACTTAATAGGTTTTAATTGATCTGCAGAAGATTATCATCATCTTGGTGATTCTCTTGTTCAAACCCTAGTTCATTGTTTTGAATTAGGTCAAATAGTTGTTGATTCAATTATTTGCCTATCCTTTTATTATTCCGCTGCAAACCCATTACATCAGTATGTTACATACAATACAATAATGAGAATGCAAGTGCTCACGTTACAAACAAACCAACAGGATGAAGGAAAACAATACAAATGCAATAATACTAAATAATAATGCAACGTCAACCCAAATTTGTTCACAAGGCTTTTTTGAATTTATCAGTTACTTTGATATGCCGCAATGCACTGATTGCATAGCTCCCGTGGGATGTCACTTGCTAGCGCAATTGCAACCGTTGGTCGTTACCCCAAATCTTTTCAAGGCTTTCCTCGAGATCATCACGACAATTGTTTACTTTTAACTGGCGCAAGGTACTAACCTGCTTCAATTGATCTGGAATTGCTTTTAATTTATCGCAATGCTCTATAGAAAGATAGACAAGGCTTTGCAATCCTTGTCCCTCCATTGACCACCTTTCTATACCCAAATTACGAATCTGAAGGACTTCAAGTCGGGGGAACTGCCCTTGGTTGCTGCGGTACTCTAAATTCCTACCCATTAGAGAATCATGTTGTAATTTGAGTACCTGAAGATTTGGAAGCCCTCCCAGCTTTCCAAAGGCTGATGTATCCAACCTTGAATACTTTAACGTTATCTTAGTGAGACTCAATGGTAGTGCCCCTAGCCCTGTGAATTTAAATGGAGCTCTAATCTTCAGGGTTTGGAGGCGATGTAATTTACGTAGATATAAGGTAGACAAAGTGCGATTGTTAGGCAAACCAGTATTGCCATAATCATTTGAAATAATGAAGTTCGTTTGCCAATCGGTGGATAGAAATAGATGCCTCAGCTGTTGCGTTTCCCAAAGATTACAGAACGTTAAGTTTAATCCTGAGACTCTCAAATCAAGTGTTTGTAGGTTCTCAAGTTTGGATATGGCCGGAGGCTGAAATCCAATAAAGGGTAAAGCATTCATTCCCAAATACCTCAACTGCACTAGCTTTTCAGCTTCTGATGGAAAATTATAACATCTAGCTGAACCAATATCCAAAACCCTCAAGTATGGGCAGAATTTGGAGAGACGGCTGAAAGGATCCTTGTCTATGGCAACCATTCTGTCGTCAAAGACACCAAAAGAAAAAAGAGAGCGGAGACGTGAAAACTCAGGCACGGATAAGTAATCATACCTTATATCTCTACTTCCGTTATGCACCGAAAGCCTTCTGATTGGTTTGTTGGAGGCTAATGATGATCCCTCAACCTTCGTATCAACCATCAGAAACTTCTCCTTTTTAGCCTCTGAAATAGCCAGGTCTCTAAGAAGATCATGTATACGGCACGTTCTTACCCCTCCATCACTCCTCCTGCTCGCCACCTGGATCAAGTTCCTATCAATCAACTGTAACAAGTACTCTTCAGCCATATCCTCCATATCCAAACTGTTGTTGGTCTCTTCATCTACGAATCCCTCTGCAACCCAAAGTCGGAGCAATTTCCTCACCGGAATCTTAAAGTCCTCCGGGTAAACACCAAAGTAGAGAAAGCATGGCTTTAGATGAGGAGGCAGATTATCATAGCTTAAAGCCAATATATCACGGCACTCTATTGGGTTCTGATCCAAGTACCAATCTAAGCCTTTCGCCACTTTACCCCACATTGATTCATCTCTGTTTCTTAAGAGTCCAGCAGCCACCACAATAGCAAGAGGTAAGCCTTTACACTTGGGTAGGATTTGTTGTCTAGCGAGTTGTTCAAGCTTTGGAGGGCAATCTTCCTCATGGAACACTTTCTTCGAGAAGAGTTTCCAACTGTCATCATCGTTTAGAAAAGGCAGAAAGTATGGTAGTGTATGTACACTAGCATGCAAGGCCACTTCATTGAGGCGGCTAGTGATAAGAACTCTGCTCCTCTTGCTGTTATCTGGAAAGGATGCTTTGATTCCATCCCACAGGTGTTTGTCCCACACATCGTCAAGGACAATCATGTACCTGTTTCCCTCCAAACCCGTCTTCAACTTTTCCACCAATTTGTCCTCTGTCAGCTTATCAGCTTCCACCATCTCCTTGGAGGGTAACACAGACTCTACGATCTTCAGCAGCAACTCTTTGCGATTGTAATCTTGGGAAACATCAACCCAAGCACGACAATCAAAAGTCCGCTTCACAAAACTACTGTTGTAGATTTTTTTTGCTAAAGTGGTTTTCCCTAACCCACCCATCCCCACTATTGAAACAACGTCTCTCCGTGAACCCTGCGTGTCCAGCTTTTCAAGTACTTGCTCTACATCGTTGTCGAAACCAACCACTTCGTCCTCCTCTACATGCCTTCTTCGACTCTGGATCAGAACTCGCTCTGAAGCAATACCTTCATTGTTTGTGATGTAGTACTTGTCTTTGTTTTCATGAATCTTCTTAAGCTTTCTGTTGATGCGCTGTACTTCTACAGCAACTTTCCGAAGCAATACTATCTTCTCTCGAACATGAAAAATCCTCTGCCGCCAGTTCCTTCGTTTATATTGTGCCATTTTAATGACAAAATCATCAAGAAGATCCTCTGCTTCAAGAGCAACATCATGGATCTGCTTGACCTCTTCCCTCACCTCATCTCGTTTCCCTTCTGAATGTCGTCGGAGGAATGCATTGATGAACTTGAGCTCAGCATGAAGTGATTCGACTTGATCCCTGGCATTAAGAACCAAATTTGTTTCTTGTACAAGTAGCTGGGATACATTTTTTACCAGGGAAGTGACAATGGCATCAACCATGGCCATGTTTGCTCTTTAGAAAACAGAAACAATAGAAAGGTGATAATAATGATATGGAAACACTCAACAAAGATGGTCTTAACAAATACTAGACAGAACTATGAGAGAGCAGGGGTATGTGTGTCTTATGAAGAGAGAAAAGAAGGGGGAGTCAATTGGGTTAGGATTAAATTCAGTTATGATGTGGGCTATGCGAATGAAGATCAACAAGCAAGTAAAAGTAAATAAATAAAGAACAAGAGAAAGAGTTGATTGTTTCTGGAGACGGAGGAGAGGGAAAAGAATTATTCTTCTCTTGATTGTGTCTGTGTGACTGTTTGTGTGAGTGTGTGTGGTGATGGTGTTGTGGCTGAAAAGAAAAGAAAAGAAGATGAGAAGGAGAAAATAGAAGCAAAGCATATCAAAAAGACGAAAATAAAGGAAGATAAGAATTAAAGACAGGCATCATTCAACTGATTTACAAGTAGAAGAGACGCATGGAAGATAAGAATAAAGAAATAAGTGAGATTGCAAAATTTTAAAGCAGCAGATGACAAGGCAGAGATTCTGTGTTTACGCATTGGGATCGATACCGACATGGGGACGAAATTGTTAGCGTCATCATGTCGGGGATGACATTGAGAAAAAGAGTTTTCTCTGGCCAAGATGCATTCCTTCCTCCATTCTCAGAGCTTCTCTGGAGGGCCGCCTTGACTTTTGGTGTTTCTCATCAAATGAAAGCTCCTGTACTAATTTGTGAAGGCAATAGAACACTCCCAAAACTTGGTTATAACAAAGAGCTTGCTTTTTCAGATTAGAAAACCTCTTCAGTTGGTCGTAAATATCTAAACATCCAGTGTAAAAAGGTTGATTTCGCTGACTTGAGACGCCTTTCACATTAGCTTTGTTTTATAGATGAAAACAATACAGCAACTTTTAATGTCACTAACAGCCTTGGTTAATGTTAGCCTTTGCCACCAAAAAATGAATGAACATTCATTTAATTAGGGACAGACTGCCTAAAACATGAGCCAACTTCTTCAGTTTTTCATGTTCTTTGTTCATTCTCCCTATTGTATATGCTAAATGTAGACAATGGAGTCATTACTTGTTGCCAAAGGAGTTCATTCTGTATTCCGATCATGAGGCGCTGAAGTATTTAAACAGTCAACACTACAAGCTCAATCTTCGTCATGCTAAATGGGTTGAGTTTCTTCAGTCCTACTCATTTTCAATCAAGCATAAAGCAGGAAAGATTAACAAAGTTGCTGATGCTCTAAGTCGTAGGCATTCCTTGTTGCAGACTGTTGAAGCCAAAGTATTGGGTTTTGAGGTGATAAAAGACTTTTATGAAAATGACTTTGATTTTGGTCACATTTGGACAGCTTGTTCTAAAGGAGCTGTTAATAATTTTTTTCAACAAGATGGGTTTCTTTTTAAGAATAACAGGTTGTGCATTCCTCAATGTTCTCTACGAGAAGCCATTATTCGAGAAGCACATGGAGGAGGTCTTGCGGGTCACTTTGGTCATGATAAGACACTTTCAACTCTTAAAGAGAATTTCTTTTGGCCTAAGATGAGGATGGATGTCCATAGATTGGTGGAACGGTGTGTGATTTGTCGTAAGGCGAAAACTCATGGAAACAACTCGGGGTTGTACATTCCTCTTCCTATTCCAAAAGCTCCATGGGAGGATGTGAGTATGGATTTTGTTCTTGGGTTGCCTCGGACCCAAAGAAACAAGGACTCAGTTATGGTAGTTGTTGACCGCTTTTCTAAAATGGCCCATTTCATTCTGTGTAATAAAACCATGGATGCCACACACATTGGAGATCTTTACTTTCGAGAAGTTGTCAAACTCCATGGAATTCCAAAGACAATTACTTCAGATCGTGACGTAAAGTTCATGAGCCACTTTTGGCGAACCCTCTGGAGGAAGTTAGGTACTAGGCTGCTATTTAGTACTACTTGCCACCCACAAACGGACGGCCAGACGGAGGTTGTGAACAGAACATTGGGAAATCTTTTGAGGAGTTTGGTGAAGAAGAACATCAGAGAATGGGATTTGGTTTTGGCACATGCTGAATTTGCATACAACCGTTCGCCTAGTCAGACAACGAGTCGAAGTCCTTTTGAAGCTGTCTATGGCATGAATCCAATCAGCCCACTGGACTTGGTTCCTCTTACATCAAAATATCAGTTCAGCGGAGATGCAGAAGTGAGAGTTAAGTCCATAAAGAAAATGCATGAACAGATTCATCAAGAAATTGCAAGGCAGAATCAGAGGTACCAAGCACGGGCCAATAAGCATCTCAAGTTTGTCCAGTTTAATGAAGGTGATATGGTCTGGATTCATTTGCGCAAAGGACGTTTCCCTCCTGGTAAATATGCAAAGCTTAAGCCTAGAGCTGATGGTCCGTTCAAAGTATTAAAGAGGATTGGTGAGAATGCTTATAAGATTGAGTTGCCTTTGGGCTATGAATTCTCGGATATATTTAATGTTTCGGATCTCTCTCCATATCTCGTATACGAAGGGAGTCTAGACTCGAGGACGAGTCCTTTTCAACCGGGGGAGCATGATACAGGAGCTGAACCTAGTGATTTTAATCAGCAACAATCCTCTCAGCAACAGTTATCTGTTTTGGACCAACTTCAACAGAAAAACTGTATCGATCCAGAAGACCAAAAATTATGTGTGACATGTCTGGAAAGCTCTAGATGTTTAGTTTCTATGGCTTTTTACGGTTCGTTGTTTCGAGATTTCTACTCCAAGTTATGGGCATTTGACCAAGTGCTGTGCATTGGGGCTGATTCATCTGAATTTGGTGAAGTCTTTTCGTATTTCTTGTCTTTTGATAAGTCTAAGTTATTTTATCACTAAATAATTATTAGTAATACATTCCCCTTAGTTTCTTATCAATTTTCCTACCTTGGAGGGATGTTCCAAGAAGAGTATAAGTACCCTATTCCAGCCGATGTAACAGCAAGCCGAGTTTTGAGTATTTTATAATAGAGTTGTGCCTTGAACCCTCTTTTGTTCTGTATCTCTTTGGTGATTGTTTCCATTGAGTGGTGAACCTCGACACCCTGTAACTCTTTGGTGGATTCCAAGGAGTGGTGAGTGTACACGCCCTGTATCTCCAAAGTAGATTTTTTGGAGTGGTGAGCGTTTATTTCTATCATTGTTACTTTTCTTCTCCTTTTCCTGCATCAGATCAAGTAGCAAAAGGTTCCTCACTTTTGGCTATCAAGGTAACAAGTTCATGCAGATCAAGCAAACACATAATCAAAGTAAAACACATCGAACGTAGAAGCAAGAAAGCCAATTTCACTTGCAAAGTAGAAGCAAGTAAGCTTTCCCCAACTCAATGTATATTGAAAAGAATTCGTTACATAAAGCAAAACAAAAGCCAAAATCATGTCGAGAAGGAAAAAAAAATTCCCAAATTTCATGGGAGGAAGCAAAAGAATGCTTGCCTCAACCAAAGCTTGGTGATGGATGCCTCACAAACTTATTTGAACCATATATTCAAACTATAACTCCCATTTATTCTTCCTCTTCATAATATTCAGCAAAACTCAGTTCTTGACAAACTGATGGCTCCACCTCTTCATCATCATCTCCAAAGAACGACTTCTTTCTAATCAACTCTGCCACTCTTTTAGCTGGCCCCGAGTCCCTAGGCGTTTCATTAATGCATCGGACCGCCCTAATCTTTGGTAGCACCAAACCACTCACAACACTAGTATCCGGTGGGGTCCTCTCATCAAGCTCAAATCGCTTGGGTATCACAAGCTCAGAAGGGATTTCCCATCTTTTCTTAACCCTGCAGCTCTCCGTTCCACGCGATTTTCCCACAGACGAAGCACGCTTTTTATCACACCTTTTACTCTCATTCTTGTCATTTTCAGGCAATGATCTCTTTCTCATGGCCGAATTCATAGTAGACTGATTATACCTACTCGCTATAACCCTCCCGGGCTTCAATGGCTTCTTCGAAGGAATTGACTTGTCCCCATCTTTAACAAACAATTTCTTGGGATGAATTGCTGTCAAAACCCCATCTTCTTTCTTCAAACCCTTCTTTGATCCCACAGTTGTAACTGCCTGCCTTGTACCTTGTGCTTTACCAATGGATTTTCTTGATTTAGGACTTAGACTAAACCTAGAACTTACCCTCATCTCCCCTTTACTCAAAATTTCTTCCTCAATATCTTGTAATTTCCAAAAACAAGATTTTCTTCTATTATTTAAAGGTTGAAGAGGGGTAATTTCTTGCTTACCTGATTGCTTTGATTTCCCAACACCCATGATTTCATTTGGTCCCATACTAAAACCCCTTCTCGTTTTCAATCTTTCTTCACTGTTCTTATCACTCTGCTTCTGTTCCATGAACTTGGCAGCCACTACCCTCCCACTCTTTTCGAGACTCTTCGCATTTTGCACAGCCTTTTCGAGCCTCAACGCTTCCAATCTCGATGACAGCCGACTAATCTCGCTCTCAATTTCTTCAATCTCTTCATCGATCTTCTTCTCACCCGCCTTCTTCTCAGCGACACCCAGCTTGGGAATTGCCTTAATCATCGGCTTCTTTGTCGAATTCCCATTTCCAATTGCAACGTTATTCAGATTAAGTGGCCGGAAGGGCATCACCACAGGCGAATGTACTGTAAGAGCGGATTTGACGAATCTTGGGGTTTGATTTTCTTTACTGGAGAATGAATCGAAAGAATCAGATGGGTTTGTCGAAATGGGTTTGATTAACGAACTCGAATCCTCGGAATCACAGCCATTATCAAACGCTGCATTGTTCCATATTTGAAGATCTGAATTGTTGGCTTCTGGGTATCCAAGAACACTCATTTTTACTCGATAGAAATTGATTCTTGAATGGTAGAGAGATGAGAAACAGAAATGGGGGCTTTATTGGAGATGTAATTTGAATTGAAATGGGGAAAATGTAGAAGAAATGTGTGTGTTATTGCAGATTAGGAAACGTTTGGGGAAATTTTGAGTTTTATGACCGTTGGGAGAAAATTTGACGTTGTATGTGCGCTCCACTGTGTGCCGTTGATTATCTTCCTTAAACGGATCTAATAGGCGCTCCGATGTTATTAAAAAGCTTAATTACACTTTCATTTTCATACGAATGATTTGGAAATTTGGCACCACTATCTAATCAATATTGACCACAAAAAAAAAATTAAAAATTAAAAGATGTGTCGTGTCAAGCACAACTCGTTTTAGCGTAACAACACCAGATTGTACTTTTTGTAGGAGTGGTGCTCGATTCGTGATTTGGCGTGGGGCAATGGCCAAATCTGCGGCTGTGTACAGCCCAGCTTTCACTTGATCTCGTTCATTTGTTTTGATGTCGATTGTTCACATTAAGGGATTAACTAAGAATATTTTAGACATTTTGCTCAGCTCGATGCATTACATCATTTTATTCATCTCGCACGCGATCGTAGCCATTAATTCAGTCCGACTTCTGTGCGATCAGACTTCAATGGCCAAAATCCTTATTCGGAGTTTAAATTGTATGTATAGTTTATATATAGTGTGGGGACATATAACACATTACTACCCTAAATTCTTACTAGGATTGCAATGTAAATTTCAATGTATCATTGTTACCATCTTAGTTATTATATTATCGGTTTGTAGCATAGTGGAGCATTTTTACATAATATTTTGGGGGAAACTAGTTTCTCCTTAAGTTATAGAAAGTCCTGTTTTATAAACTGTTCCTAAATATTCGCTAACTACTTGCAAGTAGAAAAAAAGTGGACTTTTTATAATTTACGGAGAAACTAGTTTCTCCCAAAACTTGCTCGCATTTTTATGGTCATTAGATAAATTGGATGAAAGTTAATGAGATTACGAAAAATGTAATGAGCTTCTTTGAAAATTACATTATCCACCCTTAAAATTTACTTTTTTTCGTAAGTTCCTTTTTAGTCTGTTTCAGTTTAATGTTCTCAATTGTTTTATTTCCTAAAATGTATAATATGACTCGTTTGTTACACTTATATAAACAATCCACTTACTATTCCTTAATTACACTCATATAAATAACCCACTTATTATTCCCTACCAACTTTCGCTCTCTCAATTTAATTTTGATACTCACAACATTTACTTTTTATTAATCTCGTGCAAAGTCAAATTAGAAACATTAAATTGAACGGAGGGAATAATAATTTTTCTTTCAATTATTAATAATTTTATCATATCTCCTTTTTAAAATAAATGATCAGTGTCACAAGCAAATTGTATACTTTTCTGTCCCATCTTAAATTGTATGAAAATCGTTATTGCACATGAATGAAGAAAAAAATATACTTATAATATTAAGGTGCTGTAAATATGAATAGCAAAATAAAAAATATATGTAAAATATACTTCAATCCAAAATTCCTCTCCAAATTAACCTCCAACTTAAATCAAAATTCACTCAAGTGATCCAAACAAAAGCCATTCAACAGTTTACTTATCAGCAATAAAATCAATCTTGCACCAACGGTCTCCTGGCCAAGTGGTATCATGGCCGGCTTTTTTACGGGGAGGTCGGGGGTTCGATCCCCCCCGGGGGATCTTGTGGATTTAATTCTTCACCTGGCTTGTTCTGAGCTTCCCCTTGCACATCCGTAGCTAAGAAAGTGCCTAAGATCGATAATTTTACCCATCAACTCGATCAATTCAACTCATTAATAATCCGACGTAACTCAATCCAATTAATATTAAGGATTATAACATGTTGCCTAAATAATCCGTCAAAATTAGAGGATCGGACCGCAAACCAAAAATGAGAGCCTCCTTTCAATGGCCGTAAACTTCTTGAATTGAAACTAGAGAAGTCTCCGATAGAAAGCCGACTCCAATTTGTTATTTCTGGTACCAGTTCTTCAGATTATTTTTTAGTTTTATATCCATTATTATTTTAATTTAAAATTTCTCCCCCATATCTTACTTTTTCTCGGTACTGAAAAGTTTGTTCAGAGTCTGATTTTTATAGTTAATTTAATTGAACTTTTTTGATGATATTTTTATGAAATATCTCTATACTCCCTCCGTCCCTGAACAATCTTCACACTTTCCCTTTTGGGCGTCCCAAAACTTACTTCACACATTTAAAACTTACCTAAAATGGAAAGGAATTTTTACTATTCCCTCCACTCATTCTCTCTCCTACATTATTTTAATACTCACAACACCATTATAATTTACTATTCTCTCCACTCATTCTCTCTCCTATTTTATTTTCATACTCACAACACTTTCAATATAATACTTCCTCCTTAAAACCAGTGCAAACAGTGTTTGTGAAGTAAGTTTCGGGACGGAGGAAGTATATTTCTAAAAATTGTTATTGATAGTATATCCAATGGTGAAACAATAATAATTTTTTAAGTTGTAAAGGAATATTTAAATATTAATGAAGTTATAGTCAAATTTTGATGGAGTTGACAATAAAAATTAAAATGGGACAAATTTTTTAAAATTGAAGCATATGATTATGAAAGAATATCTAATGAAATTGTTGCAACTCGTAAATCATCAATATTTGAAAAAAAAAGAGTTCATTCTTGTTCCCGGATAATTGGTGGTCTACGAGTAGTACCAGATGTATTAAGAATATATAACATGTATATATAAAAAAATAAAAAATAATAAAAGGCGGGAACACAAGATTTGTTCACCTAGTACCTAGTGAGTGCATTATACAATTGTACTACGTCTTGAGTCACTATCAAGCCGGGATATTCACTAATGGCAAAGAGCAACAATGGGATTCTTTTAGCAGGTGGGTCTTGACATAAGGTGGGTTGCTGTGTGTTGTTTGTTATGGAGTATATTTATTTTTATTAGCATGCTTACTTATTTATTTATTTTTAGCAGATTAGCTTGCTTATTAAAATAACTAAAATTGTGTATGTATATATTTAGCTAATATGTGTATTTGGTTTGTGTTTTAAGTTTGATTGGTTGGAAACGATCAATTCATATATTTTGAAAGTGTGTGGACATCACACACATGGCCAAGTCAAAAAGTTGACTTAGTTTAGTTTTGTTATTTTCTTATTTATTTAATTTAAATAAATATTATGTATATTATTTTTATTGTTACTAACTTACTAACCGAAAATCTATTTTGTTTTTAGTAGTGTTTGGTGTTTTTATAGGACTCTCATAACTTGGAAAATGAGTCTAAAAAGGATAAGAATGCTGAGAAGATAAAAAGGGATAAAGAAGGTTGAAGTGAAAAGATAAACACCAAGCTTCGGTTATCCACTATTGAAGACTCCTTTGCTATAAATATGAGAACCATTCCTCGCTTGTGCTACACGGTTTTAGTAGACTCAAAGTGTTGAAGATAAACAGCCTTCTGAGAGTTTTTGTTAAGTGAGAGTTTATTTGATTATTTTGTCTTCTCTTAAGATTATTCTGTATAACCGGTTCATAAGTTATTTAATAAGAGAAGTTTTATTGTCTACAGCAAATTGCTGTAGATAAGTTTTAAACGCTTTGTTTATTTCATTTATATTTATTCATTTCCGCTGCTGTTTACTGTTGATGCTAGTACTGGTGCAATAGCATCAGGACTCACATCAGGTATTTTCGTGTTCCTGTGTATTCCTAGCCGCTCAATTTCTTTCAATTGGTATCAAAGCTACACTCGACTTCACTGAGTGAGATCCAAGAAAGAGTGGTCATTATGGAAGGTCACTTACACTTGAATCAATATCGTCCCCCGATTTTAGATGGATCTAACTATGCCATTTAGAAAGCTAAGATGCGTCTCTTCATCAAAGCAATTGATGAACGAGCATGGCTTAGTATTATCATTCCATGGTCCCCTCCTAAGGTTGAAAGTAAGAATAAAGAAGAGGGTGAAACCTCCGAAAAGTTTTACAAACCTAAGCCTGAGGAAGATTGGACCACTGAGGAAGTCACCCTTGCTAACTACAATTTCAAGGCCCTTGGTGCTATTTCAAGTCATGTGGATGAACACATGTTTAGACTTGTAATAAATTAAAATGTAGCAAAGACTGCCTGGGATATTTTGCAAGCTCACTGTGAGGGTGATGATAGTATTAAAGCAACTAGGTTGAGAATTCTCATGACCAAGTTTGAAAACTTGAGGATGAATGAGACAGAGGACATAAAAAGCTATTCTGCTAAAATGAGAGAAATCTCAAATGAATGTCTCTCTCCCTATGTGAGCCTATATCAAATGCTAGATTAGTATGCAAAATGTTAAGAACTGTCACTGATAAATTTATTATTAAAATTGCTGCTATTGAAGAAGCAAATGATACTGCAACCATGGGTTTAGATACTCGTGGGTAAACTAACCATATTTGAGATGAACACTTCCATTCAGCAACAACATAAAGCTGAAAGTGTTGCTCTTTCTTCTGCTCTCTCTAGAGTATCCACAGTACCAAAAGAAATTGAAAAATCTCAAATGAAATTGATACTTCAAATTTGGAAACTGAAGATGTTGCCCTTTTAACTAAAAAATTTATATTTTTTCTTAAAAATAAAAGGGACAACAAATTTCCTTCTAAAAAACCAACTACTTTTGATAAACCAAAGGAGGATACTGAGAGTGGTTTCAAAAAACCTACTAGTTTTTCTAAGAACAGATCTGAAACTGTTCAATGTAGAGCCTGCAAAGGTTTTGGGCATTATACAAATGAATGTGCCAACACTCTGAAGAAAAAGGGGATGAGCTTATGTGTGACCCTTAGTGACAGTAAGGACGAAGATGAATCGCTAAACCTAGCAATCATGGAAATCTCGCCTCCAAGTCATGAACATCAATCTGATGTAGCTTCAGATGTTGTCACATCTACCATCACATCTTCTGAGTCAGTGATAAACTGTTATAACTCCTCACTGAACAAGAAAACAGAGAACGAAGAAGAGGATGATGGAAGTTATCAAGAACTTCTTGATGCTTATGCTGAACTATATATCGATTGGGAAAAGCGTGTAGAAAAAATTGTCGTTTTTGAAAAGGTAACTGAGAAACTCTCTACTGAACTTTCTACGTTGAAAGGTGAACTTAAAGAAGTCACCACTGAAAATGAAAACCAAAAAGATTCAATAGCTAAGCTTGAGGTCATGCTCACAAAGGTGACATTGAACTTGAGAAGACCAAAACGGAACTCACAGAGGCCAAGAAAACATTTGAAAAAATGAATACTGGAAAGGCAACTCTTGATGAGGTTCTTAATGTGGGTCATTTTTCAAAACTTGGTCTCGGCTTTGAATCAAATTTTTCAAAAGAAGGAGAGAGTTCCTCGAAACCTAAGATTTTTCACAACTCGAAATCAACACCCAAGATGAAAAGATTTGTGTGCCATTACTGCTTCTTACCAGGACACATAAGACCTTTTTGGTATAAAAGAATTCACGATCTGGAAAAAGATGCTCCTCAGATGAGTGGCCGGATGCACTCACATCACCACTCACATCGCCAAAAATCAGGTCAGTTCGTGTGGATGAAAAAAAAGAACGAGGAATGCAAGGTAGTTTTTACCTCTCTCAAGGCAGCATTGCTAGTTCATGGTATTTTGATAGCGGGTGCTCAAGGCACATGACATGTAATGCAGAATTTCTAACAGATTACACCACTGTCAAAGGTGGAAATGTGAATTATGGGGGAGGAGCCCAAGGTAAGATTGTAGGTAAATGTACTTTATGTGTAAATAACATGCCTAAATTAAAAAATGTCTATCATGTAGAAGGTTTGAAATCTAATCGTATTAGTATAAGTCAACTATGTGATGACAATTTACATGTCAATTTTGACAAACATGAATGCAAAGTGTTTGATAACACTAATCAATGTCTGTTCACCGGAGTAAGGTCTCAACATAATTGTTATAAATTTGGTGACAATTTATCCCTCCTTAGCTCCAAAATAAATGAACTTGAAATCTGGCATCAAAAGTTAGGACATGCCAGTTATAGGAAAATGGAAGAATTAGTTAGATTTGATACTGTTAAACACTTGTCCAAACTTGATTTTAAACAAACAAGTGTATGTGGTCCTTATCAAAAGGGCAAGCAAATCAAAGCCTCTCATCCAAAGGTTGACAAAAGTTCCACTTTTGAAATTTTGGAATTAATCCATACTGGCCTTATGGGACCTATTGAGGTTGAGAGCTTAAGTAAAAAGAAGTACTCTTTTGTCTGTGTAGATGATTTCTCTAGATATACTTGGGTGCTATATTTGAAAGAAAAATCTGAAGCACTTGAAGTGTTTAAAGTTTGGTATAAAAAAGTAAAAAATTTGTATGATAAGAAAGTTATTAAAATTAGGTCCGATCATGGAACTGAATATGAGAACACCTTGTTCTCAAAATTTTGTGACTCCAAAGGAATAACCCATGATTTTTCAGCCCCTAAAACCCCTCAACAGAATGGGGTTGCTGAAAGAAAAAATCGTACTTTACAAGAGATGGCTCGTGTTATGCTTAGTTCTAAAAACATCTCTAAACAATTCTGGGCTGAGGCACTTAATACTGCTTGTCACATAGAAAATAGAGTTTACTTAAGAGTTGGATCAACCATGACTCCCTATGAAATCCTCCTTGGTAAAAAACCTACTCTTAAATACTTTCATGTTTTTGGATGCATATGCTATGTTCTAAATGATAGATATTATCTATCTAAATTTGATTCTAAGAGTGACAAGGCTGTTTTTCTTGGATATTCCACAAATAGTCGTGCCTATATGGTTTACAACCTTAGAACTAAAACTGTGATGGAGTCAATTAATGTTACCTTTGATGATACTGCTGACTTAAATCTAAAAACTCTTGAAGATGATGTCTCAGGTTGCATAGAAACAATGCAGGATTCTCAGAATAAAACTGAACAGACGCAGCAAACTAGGAGTCTTGCGAGAAAGACGATCTTGAGTCTTGGTGGTGTGATCACATCACTACCTACATCAGGACAAACAGAACCTGATTCAGAAACAAAAAGTTCAGACTGTGAAGAAGAGAATCTAGATAGGACCAGAGACATACCTAGCAGAGTTCAAAAGAATCATCCAATTACCCAAGTGGTAGGTGATGTAAATGAGAAAATTATCACAAGAGAAAAGCCACGAGTTAACTATCGTGAGTTGGCTGGATTGAGCTGTGTTGACTCACAAGTAAACAAGGTAAGTTCATGTTGTTTCGTTTCTAATATTGAACCTAAGAATGTTGTAGAAGCTATGAAAGATGATAATTGGATAGTTGCTATGCAAGAGGAACTAAATCAATTTGATAAAAATGATGTATGGACCTTGGTTCCTAGACCTAAAGGAGGAAATGTAATAGGAACCAAGTGGATTTTTAAGAATAAGACAGATGAAAATGGGCAAATTACTAGATATAAAGCTAGGCTCATAGCCCAAGGCTACACCCAAATAGAAGGGATTGATTTTGATGAAACATTTGCTCCTGTTGCTAGGATAGAATTCATTAGGCTTTTACTTGCCATTGCCTGTTATTTGGACATTACTCTACATCAAATGGATATAAAGAGTGTCTTTTTAAATGGTGTCCTAAATGAAGAAGCCTATGTTGAGCAACCTAAGGGCTTTACTGATCCTCATTGCCCTGACCATGTCTATAAGCTTAAGAAAGCCATGTATGGCTTAAAACAAGCCTCTAGGACTTGGTATGGGAGGCTAACTGAACACCTCATACAAATGGGTTTTAAGAGAGGAGAGGTAGATAAAACCTTATTTATCTTGAAAGAAAATGTAGGGATATTGGTGGCCCAAATTTATGTTGATGTCATTGTCTTTGGATCTTCATCCAAGGATATGTTAGACTATTTTGTCACAAGTATGACCACCACCTTTGAAATGAGTATGATTGGTGAGTTAAATTATTTTCTAGGTCTTCAAATAAAACAAAGTAAGAAGGAAATTTTTATTTCACAAAATAAATATGCCAAAAATTTGGTTAAGAAATTCTCTCTTGACAATGCCTCTCATCTTAAAACTCTTATGGGATCTTCCCAAAAGTTGTGCAAAGATGAAAATGGTGAGGATGTTGATCCCACCTTATATAGAAGTATAATTGGGAGCTTGATGTACCTTTCAGCAAGTCGTCCTGACATCATGTTTAGTGTATGCTTGTGTGCTAGATATCAAGCTTGCCCAAAAATTTTCCACCTCAAAGCTGTAAAAAGGATTATTAGATATGTTGGTGGTACTGTCAATTTAGGGCTAAGCTATACTCGTGAAACTAATACAAATCTGGTAGGATTCAGTGACTTTGATTGGACAGGCAACACTGATGATAGGAAAAGCACAACTGGGGATTGTTTCTATCTTGGGAACAACTTAGTATCTTGGTACAGTCGAAAACAAAATTGTGTATTCCTGTCTACTGCTGAGTCAGAATATGTTGCAGTAGGTAGTTGTTATTCTCAACTTCTTTGGATGAATCAGATGATTAAGGATTATGGTCTTAAAAGTGATATCCTAACTGCTTTTTGTGATAATCTAAGTGCCATAGAAATATCAAAAAATCCTGTTCAACACTCACGTACTAAACACATTAACATTAGACATCATTTTATTCGTGATCTTGTTGAGCAAAAAATCATTAGCATGGAATCAATAAGCATTGAAAAACAGTTGGCTGATATTTTCACCAAAGTCCTTGATTTTCAGAGATTTTCTAATCTAAGGAAGTCTCTGAGTTTGTGTGCCATCTGATGGTGTGATCCCCCGTGTGATCACATCATAACTTACACCTGTATATTTATGTCTAACAAAAAAAAGGTCATCAAAAATCAAATAAAAAGTGCATTGCATGATTTATCTCAGTGTGGTCACTTGTATTGCATCTTTGACTTGTCTCCTCTCTAAATTGTGAATTCTTCTTAAAAAGTGTCAACAACTGTTAACTCAAAATTATCCTACTGGATGTCTCTTGGTGGGTGCCTAATTTAAAAAGGGAAACAGCTACTCCACTCATGGTATGAAGTCATTTCAATGTGATCAAAATGACATCAAGAGAAAATTTGTGTCAAATTGACAAGATCATTCGAAAGAGGGCTATCCATGAAAGTAAAGAAGAGTGAAAGCTACCCATAAAATATTTTTCCACAAAAAAAATAAAAATTATAAGTGGATGCATTCTAGAAGCCAAGCTAGACAAGATTTCAATTCATTGACTTTCTTAGAGGAGATGCGTCCCCTGATGTAATTACATTCTATGCCACACATATTCTGAGATTTATCCTTCACATGTTTGTACATTGTGCATCATTTTTTAGTCATAAATTTAGGTCAACCTGGTCCTTGGTGAAAATTTTAATTTTTTTTTTCACTTACTAATTAATTTTGTTAAAAGATCTTGTGCTCAACAAAATTACTTATTTTTTATTTTTGATGTCCATATGTTTAGGGGGAGGATATATTGTATGTGGATTTTTTTGTTTTATGGCAGGTACATTATTTTCGAAGAATTTTTTTTTGGGCTTATCCTTATCATCTAAAGAGTCGAATGAGGTATGCAAATTCTTATTGTTTCGGATGACCAATGTAAGTTATTATCAAATTAAAATATACTCTTTATTCCTAATTAAACTATAACTCTCCTAGTGTCCCTAGCCTAGTAGGCTTTAATCTCATGCCATCACATTACCTTAAATACTTAAACCCTCACCATTAAACCCTCACCGGCCCTCTCTCTCTCTAAACCATATTACGCCTTCTTCCTCTAATTTCTTCCCAAATCTCTCTCAATTCCAATGGCATCGTCTTCCCGTCCATCCTCTCCAACCGTCGTTGTCTCACCCCCTCCATCTCCGGCGGCCCAAACCGAAGGCACCGTCGAACTGTTTGTTGATACCGAAGCTACTCCGGTCTCCATGTCTCTCCCTGGTGCTCCGGACAATGTAATTGATGCTGACAATCCTGGAGACTTGAAGGCTGTAGGTGAGTTTACTGGGTTGCAAAGGGGCCAAACTGGTCGCTTAGGCAAAGGGGATTCTCTCCTAATATGGAGGATTACACCCCTAGGGTTTGCCCAAATATGGCTGAACCAGAGTTCATTGAAGGAATCGATGAAGATTATGATCCTTCGGCTGACTTAAAGAGAAAAAGGGGCAAAACCACTGCAAGTGGCTCCGGAAGCTCATCTGGAAAAGCTCAACCCCAACCTCAATGAAGGAGGTATTTGGGGCTCTCCATCTACTCTAGTGAGTCTGACGAATCTGATGATGCTGAGGCATTTGAGGTGGTGTCAAGGAGGGTTCAGTCCGAGGAGATTGAAGAATTGAGGGAAGCCACAGAGGAAATTATTGAGGCTGCTTCCCAAGATATGGAGGATATATTTCCTCATGTAATTGTTACTCCAAAGGACCTGACTGCTAGAGGTAGTGCTACACCTCCTTTGTCACCTATACATGCTACTATTGGTGCTACCTCATCCACAACTCCATCTCCTACTATCAATCCATCTATAGCCCCTACTCAGTCATCTCCTGGCAACTGGTATTCTGGATGCTTTCCCTTTGCTTGTGCCCATGAAGAAGAGGAGGATGATGAACACATCCCTCTATAGGCTCTTGTGGATTTAAGGAAAGGAAAAGGCAAGGTTAGGAAGTCAAAGGCTGAGGTTGCTGCCTCTATATCTGCTCAAGCTTCGGACATAGGGTCAGATGATGATGAAGTTGATGATGAAACGTATAAGCTGGGAAGAGAAGAACTTGAAGCTGAAAAGGAGGATGCTATGATTGATGTGATTACATCTGCTCCTTCACCAAGGAGAATAAGCCAAAGAAAAGCCCACTCCTCTGTGTCTCCATCGCCTGTGTCAAGGCATTCCCCAAGGTCCAAGCCATCTGCTAGGAAGGTAAGTTCTCATTCCCCTGAGAAATTCATGTCCAAGGCTGTGAAAGAAAGGTTCACTTTTTTTAGAAAGAAAGGTTTTTTGGTTGAGAGAGTACTAGACAAATCATTTGAGGAGGTAGGAATGTCGAGATATTTAAAGGAAAAGGGTCTCCTATACTCTGTCACCTATCCCCATAATTATTATCCCTCCCTTATCAGTGAATTCTATGCTAGCCTTGTACAGTCCATCCAAGATCCAAGGTCGGATAACTTTGAAAAAGTTTGTGTACGTGGGAAAACTATTTCTTTTTCTCCTGCCACGCACCTAGCCCACATATCCCTCCTCCCATGGCCCCCAAGAATGACATTGCAAATTCCATCACAAATGGACTTGACCCAACCTGGCACACCCAGTTTAAGTGCACCATGCTTACTTCTCTCTGTGGTTTTCTGTTTAAAATTTCCACCTTCAATTGGAAACCCACTTCCAACAAGAACATTGTGACAGTGCCCCATGCTGACCTTATTCACAGAATATTCACTGGCCAAGAGTTCAATCTTGGAGAAATAGTTTTTGGGAGTGTGGATCAATTTGCTGAGAAAGAGTTACCATCTGAACTACCTTTTCCTTGTTTGATCTCTGGGTTGTGCTTGAAACAAGGGATTGATGTTCTTAGCTCTGATAGGCTTTGTGAGAAGGTTGAACCTTTTGGTATACAACCTGTTTTAGAATGCACCAAGCGCACTGTGGATCTTTCTATAGCCTTTCCTGATGACCCTGTTATTGAAGTGCATGATGGTGAGGAAGATGACACTACAGATGTTGGTGTTGATGTGCCAATATCTCCATTACCACCCATTGACCAAGTTAGTGTTCTTACTGAAGAAATCAAGTTTCTGGAGAGGACAATGCTAAATTCAAGGGTTCAATTCAAAGAGATGTCTCTCAGGCATAACAAGTTGTTGGCTGCTAGGGAAAGCTTGTCTGGTAAAAAAGGGGGAGCTAGCTCAAGCAATGTTTTTCAGGACATAAGCCAGGAATTCAGATGGGAATTACTTGAAGAAACTCGAGCTGAGATGGATCAAGGAAGACAAGGGTGGGACAAGGGCTTCTTCTGAATGAAGTCCTTATAATCGTTTGATTATGTGTTTCAAAAACAATTTTAAATTTATGTCTTTATCTGTTTTTTATTTTAAGTAGGAACAATGGTGATGTTTTGCGTTTGGATATTTAGTTTGGATGTTTTGGATATGTTTTGTTTTTGGTTTAATAGTTAGTTTTAGGGGGAGTGTTCGAACTCCCTGTTGGGCCCTACATTTTCAGTCAACATGTTTACAACTTGCATACCACAACTTGGTACTAACAACTTGAGTTGTCCTATTTTACATCTTGGTTATTTGCAGGTTGAGCTCTTTGTTACGTTGGTCCTATTTTTTAGGGAATGTGTCAAAGGAGGCGAAGACTGATTCAACCACGTTTCCTCAGCAACGGATCACTATCTTCTCCTCAACAAACAAATGCGAATATATCTCCACAAGATCAGCCTTAATCCCGAGTTTTGAGGCCCATCTTTTCTTTTTGTTAAATTAGTTTTATTTGAGGTATAAAAGGGAAACACACACTGTATTTTCACACACGTTCACTCTAGCCTAAGCTCCCTTTGAATACGCTCTTAGCACTGTAATCATCAAGAACATATAGTAAACTTACGGTCAAGGCAGGTACCAAATCCTCCCGGGGTTTTATGCCGGCGAACAAGTTGTTCAAGGGCTTTCCCTAGTCAACAAACATCTTGTGTCCGTCCCCATTCAACTTGATAATCATTGTACCTAGATTCTTATCACTTTAGTCATTTTTCATTCCTTCGAAATATACTTGTTGAAATTTGACCAAAACAATTTGGCGCCGTCTGTGGGAAACTTTGATTATTCAAGTAGAAATGGCTAATCCGTCGTCCGGCAGTCAAGCTGAGAGGAGCCGTCCGCTTCCTGTTTCCAATGCGCAAGGCAATCCTCCTCCGAGTGCAGAAGCTGTCAATTTGGAGATAATGTCCAACATGGCGGACATGTTGAGGAAAATAGGCGATCGTTTGGATGGCCAGGAGCATACGAACGCCATGATATTCAGCGCCATTGATAGCCTGCGTAAAGGGAAGCAAGTTGAAACTCAAGTATCTACTCCATTTTCACCTTTACTTCCTAGATCTTTGTTTGGTGCAGGTACATGACCAAGCCATGTTGGGGATATTCCTATGACTAATACCTTGCCAGCAGAGAGCACGATCGTGGCCTCCATTCCAATCGAACAACCAGGATTCAGCCGACCAACTAGCCAACGTGCGCTATCATCTTGCTACACCTATGCTACACCCCCAATGGGGCAAGCAGGGAATTTCTTTAATGCTTTTGATACTTCTGCATCTCAGTTTAATAACAATCCTCTTTTCGCAGAGAGTCAACTTGTTAAGGAAATGAAGACTATCAAGGATTTGCTTCGAAGCATACCCGGAGTCAACATGCCGTACCACCAAGTTTCTCCAACTTGCTACAATGAATCTCGTTTTGTTCCAGCAATAGCTAGTGTGGAGATCCCAAAGAAATTCTCAGTCCCTCACATGAAGAAGTATGATGGAAGCACCGGCAGAGCATGTGTTCTTTGTATCGGGAATCAATGGATATCATAAGTATCCCCCTATGTTTAAAGAAGCGTGTTTTGCGGGGGCTTTGGCTCTACTTTGTCGGGACCCGGCCCTAAAATGGCTAACAGGGCTCCCTCTAAACTCTATTTCATCTTATGCTCAACTTGTTAATATGTTCATTAACCAATTTTCGTGCAATAGGGCATTTGACAAGTTGACTAGTGATCTCTATAGAATTGTGCAACAGCCTAACGAAAATCTTAAAGAGTATTTGCACAGGTTTAACAAAGAGGCAGTGACTATACCCAACTTGGATGTGTCCACCGCTACGGAAGAATTCCGCATAGGCTTGAAGAAGAGCTCGTTGTTCTACAACGAGTTGGTGATGACCCCTGCGAAACAACTTGAAGAAATCAGAACCAGGGCCTTGCCTTTCATCAGATTGGAGGAAGATAGCTTGGCGATGGGGAAGTCAACTGGGAGGACTCCTACTCCTCTATTTGAGCCTTCTGACAGAAAATCGGATTCCTATCACTATAAGTCCAACAGGGGCAAACCCCCTGTTAAATCTGAATCTTCTAGAATTCATGTTATAGATGATGATCAAGAGGAAGATGATAATGATTATCCAAAAATTTACGAATACTGCTTTTCTGTGGATATTGCTGGAATCTTGTGCGCCATGGGAAATCTTGGAGATAAAGCAAGGTGGCCCAAGAAGAACGACCAGTCTACAACTTGGAAGGACAAGTCCAAGTGGTGCGCATTTCATGAGGATTTTGGGCATACTACTGAGAATTGTTTTGCCTTGAGGAAGGAAATTGCTCACTTATTGTCCAAGGGTCTTCTTAAGGATTTGTTGGGCAAGAAGAGGGTCAGAAGTGAGTCTAAAGAGCCCGATTCGGGGAGCAGCTTCGGGCACCGAGAAAGTTGCACCGCCTCCCAGGCTACCAAGGTAGTAAATGTCATTTCAGTGGATCTCATATTTGTGGAACAACTTACTCTGCAGCCAGCCGTCATGCCAAAAGTTCCAAGGAGGATCACTCAGAATTGCCTTCAAGATGCTCGGGACTTCACGGATGGTCATGTTATTTCCTTTGAAGATGAAGATAAGGACAACACGTTGGATCCTCATCATGATGGTCTAGTTGTTCAAGTGCAGATTGCCAACTGTGTGGTCAAGAGAGTCCTTATTGATGGCGGGAGCTCAGTCAACATAATTTTCACTCATGCTCTTGAAGATATGGGTATTCCTTTGTCTTCGGCAAGTTGTGAAGAATTCATCCGTCTTTGGTAGGGTTCAGTGGGGAGATAAAGCAAACAGTCGGGGAGATTAAGTTGCCCATCTATTTGGAGGGTATGAATGCTATGGAAAGATTATGCGTGATCAAGTGCTCTTCCTCGTACAATGTCATTTCTTTGGGAGACCTTGGATACACAATACGAAGGCCGTGCCGTCAACTTATCACCGGTGCGTCAAGTTTCCAACACCTTGGGGTGTGGCCAAGTTGAAGGGAAACCAACAAGTCTCCAAAGAATGCTACAAGGTCAACATGAAAGCAAGTTCGGCCCACTCGGCAAGCATAGCAATTAAAGAAGAAGGCCCAGGATGTTCTTGAAGCAGTGGAGCATGAGACAAAGAGCGTTCCTATTGATGCATCGAATCCACGAGGCCCAAGTGCAAGTTGGGACAGACCTCCCATCCGAAGTTGAGGAGGAACCGATTGAATTCTTAAAAAGCCGTAAATGTTGTTTTGCATGGAAACACGAGGACATGACGGGGATAAGTAAGGACATCATTACTCACAAGTTGAACATAGATCCCACCATCCGTCCTGTTCATCAGAAAAGAAGGAAGTTTGCTCAGGAGAGGAACCAAATCATAAAAGATGAAGTTGAGAGGCTTTTGAAGTCCAAGATGATCAGGGAAGTTCAGTACCCAAGGTGGTTAGCTAATGTTGTGGTGGTAGAGAAAAGAAATGGCAAGTGGCGAGTGTGCGTAGACTTTACAGACTTGAACAAAGCCTGTCCGAAAGACCCATTCCCTCTTCCTCATATCGATTCTCTAGTTATGAGACAGCTGGCCACGACATATTGACGTTCATGGATGTGTCTTCAGGGTATCAACAAATTCAAATGGAGCCTTCAGACCAAGAAGATACGGCGTTCATGACTCCAGAAGGTATATATTGTTACATTTCTATGCCATTTGGTCTTAAAAATGCAGTGGGGCAACCTATCAAAGGTCAAAGTGAACAAGATGTTTAAAGATCAACTTGGCAAGACGATGGAAGTTTACATAGATGACATGGTGGTAAAATCCAAGCATATGGAGGATCATGTTGAGCATCTCGCTGAGGCGTTCAACATCTTGAAAGCTTTCAACATGAAGCTCAATCCAGCGAAGTGCAACTTTGGTGTTAGGGCAGGTAAATTCTTGGGATATATGGTGACCAAAAGAGGGATTGAAGCCAGTCCCGAGCAGATCAAGGCTATTCTCAACCTGGAATCTCCCAAGAACATCAAAGACGTCCAAAGGTTAACAGGTAGAGTAGCTGCTTTGAATAGGTTCATATCTAAATCATCTGATAAGTGCAGGTTATTCTATGAAGTGCTAAGAAAGAACAAACTCTTTCAATGGACTGACCAACATGAGGCAGCTTTTAAGCAACTTAAAGAATACTTGGTGACGTCACCCCTACTTGCCAAACCAGAGCATGGTGAGCACCTTTATCTATACTTGACTGTATCTGAAAATGCTGTTAGTGCAGTATTGGTGAAGGAAATCCAAGGTGAACAGCATCCCGTATACTATGTAAGTAAGTCTCTATTGGACGCTGAAACAAGGTACTCTCATCTTGAAAAACTAATATTAGCCTTAACTACTGCTGCTACAAAATTGCGTCATTATTTCGAAACATATTCTATAACTGTTAGAACTAATTATCCTGTAAGGAATGTGTTGAGAACTCCGGAGATGTCGGGCAGATTGGCCAAGTGGTCGGTCAAGTTGAGCACTTATGATATTTCGTATGAGCCGAGAACAGCCATCAAATCTCAGGCCCTAGCCGATTTCGTAGCCGACTTTAGTCCCAGTTTGCAACCCGAGGTGGAACTGGAAGTACAACAACTTGAAGGTAAAACTATTCCCAGATTTTGGACACTGTTTACAGATGGAGCTTCAAATTCCAAAGGAATTGGCTTGGGAATAGTTCTAAAATCCCCTCAAGGTGATATCATACCTCAAGCTGTATCTTGTGAATTCAGTGCAACTAATAATGAAGCTGAGTATGAAGCTTTAATCATGGGCTTAACTAGCCTTTAAGTTTAAATGTTACACATATAAATGTATTTGTTGATTCTCAATTGTGGCTAACCATTTTAGTGGCGCTTATATGGCGAAGCATTCCAAGATGACTCGTATCTCCAACATGTTAAGGCTTTAGCCTCGAAATTCCTATCATTCTCTTTGGAACAGGTCCCTAGAGAGGAGAACACAGAAGCAGACGCCTTGGCCAACTTGGGTTCAACTTGCAAATCAATGTTGTATACTAATATCCCTATCATTTATGTTAAGTACCCGGTAATAGACCAAGTTGAAGAAACTCAAGTTGTTACTCAACCTACTGGGGCACAAGATGCTAAACCTTCTTGGACCCAACCTGTGATTGAGTTCCTTCAACTTGGAACTATTCCACCGGATGTTAAGAATGTTAGATCTTTTAAGATTCGTACTTCAACTTTTGTTTTGATAGATAATGTGCTATTCAAGAAGTCTTTTGCAGGACATTATTTGAGATGTGTCGATAACGAGCAAGTTGAACTAGTACTCAAAGAAATCCACGAAGGAATTTGTGGGAACCATTCTGGTGGGAAAGCACTGGCGTCGAAGGCCCTCAAGACAGATACTATTGGCCAACCATGCGTCAAGATGCTATGAGTTATGTACAAAATGTGACGCCCGCCAAAGACACAAAGAACATCTTGCATCAACTGCCGAGCCTCTACATTCTATAGTCCCATCTTGGCCTTTCATGCAAGTGGGGCATGGACATTGTAGGCAAGTTGCCTAAGGCTCCTGAGGAAAAGTGTTCATGTTGGCATTAACCGATTATTTCTCAAAGTGGATCGAACCAGAAGCTTATGTACAGGTGAGAGATAAGGAGGTAATCTCATTTCTGAAGAAAAATATAATTAGCAGGTTTGGTGTGCCATCAGAGATTATATGTGACAACGGGTCACAATTTATAAGTAAAAAGACCAGGGATTTTTGCACTCGCTGGGGCATCAAGTTGATCATGTCTACACCTGTCCACCCTCAAGCCAATGGTCAAGCTGAATCAAGCAAAAAGTTGATCATCAACAACTTGAAGAAGCTGTCTAGATCAAAAGAAGGGAAAATGGGTCAAGAGTTACCACTTGTACTGCGGGCGAGATAGGACTACCACAAAAGGAGCCACGGTAGAACTCCATATTCATTGGTATACGGGCGGAAGTCGTAATTCCAGCTTGAAGTAACAATCCCAACAAAGAAGGTATGGCTTATTAACTCAAGATGAAAATAATCTCTTGCTAACTCAAGATTTAGATACAATTGATGAGATCAGGGATTTAGCCAAGATAAGGATGGCAGCTTATCAACAACGAATTGCAAGATCCTACAACAAAAATATTAGAGTCAGAAGGTTCCAGGTTGGTGATTTAGTTTTGAGAAAAGTATTTCAAAATACAAGAGAATTGAATGCAGGTAAGTTAGCCCCCAAGTGGGAAGGACCATATCTCATCGATGCTGAAGCTGGCAAAGGTGCGTATTGGTTGTCAACCCCAAGTGGAGACAGAATCCCTAGAAGTTGGAACGCCATCCACTTAAAACTTTATTTCATGTAAGTCCAGTTATTTGCAACTAGACTCCTCAGGTACGATTTATTTTAAATTGTCAAGTTCATTCGTGTATTTCAAGTTGTTAATTTTTGTTGAGAATCCTTACTAACTTAAGCATCGGAGGGGCGTTAGCGTACCTTACTAACTTAAGCATCGGAGGGGCGTTAGCTACGCTAACGCCCAACCCTAACATAAATCTGTTTTGCGAGGTGCAACTTGAGCAAACGGAGTAGGCTCAACATGTTGACACGCCATTACGGCTGATACTTGTTGGGACCTAAGCCGGGAACAGGACAAACATGTTGACACGCCAAGCACGGGCCGATACATGTTTGAGCTCGAGGAAGAAAAGTTCAACATGTTGACACGCCAAGCACGGGCCGATACATGTTGAAACTTTAGCTGGAGAGGGATGGAACTTGTTGACACGCCAGGACGGCTGATACTTGTTCTATCTCTTCAAACGATTTACCTCTGATCAAAGGTACATATGGTTAAAAGATATTCATCTTTTCTTTCGAATTAAGGTTTTGACACCTTCGCCTGGGCGCATGTTTTCACACTTATTCAAGTTGTGACTACTGGTTGTAACATTATCATGTTACCTAAGGCTTATAGCATCAACATGTTACCTAAAAAACAAACAAGTATTTCCTAAAGGCTTGAAACACTTTCATAAAAACCTTGAAACGTTTTCAAAAGATTTTTGCAGCTAGGGGACAAGTTGGGTAAGCCAACCAAATCCCTTAAAAACCTAAGAAAAGCGTGGAGCACTAAACCAACCTAGTACTCCTAAATAGACTGTCTCGGCTCTTATGAGCCATTACAAAATAAAAACCTTGTTTTGGGGACACTCCCCCCATTTGTTGTGCGTACCAACAGAGGTACGACAAATAAAAGCAAAAAATTGTTTTTTGTTCATCCAAAATACCCAACAAAGTTTTAAACTGTTTTTAAACTTATTCGCCGCCGCCTGTTGTATTCTCCCCTTGATCATTTTGAGCTACCACTATGGTACTCAGGGCTCTATCAGTATCATCAATCAAGGCTTCAAGGGCCGCGGAGTTCACTTCTTCTGCATCCGCTGGTTCCCCCAGATGGTCCTTTAAAACTCTTCTTTCCTCCTCCAAGTTCCAAGTTGCGGCTTGTCCATTCTGATATTCCTCCATCATTTGAATTTGGGCCTCTAGCAGAGTCTTGGTAGCATTAAACGTGAAGTTCCCCTCTGCAACTTCAAGCTCTTTCATGTGGGCCTTGTTCTCAGCGCGGACAGCTTCCACTTCTTTTCCCAAACGTTCAAAATCCTTCTTCAAATTTTCCACTTCACCAGCATGCTTGTTCGCTTCCTTCTTCAATTTTTCTACTTCCTTTGCACTCTTTGTGGCCTCCTTCTTCGACTCGCAGCCTTCATAACCGCACCTCACCGCTTTGATCTTCAAGGCATCAATATGGGCCAAAATGGGGATCATAATTTCCTGCTTAAAAGAGAGAATTAATATTTTATCAAACTCTTTGGTAAAAGGTTTCTCCATTTTTTACCTTCTCAACAAAACTTGGAATAGCAAACTCTAACCCTCTCTCCTAACTTCTCTCGTATCCATGTCACCATTTGTGTCCGTGGCTTCACTCTTCCACCAAATTCCTCTTCTTCGCATCCCCCTTCAACTTGGATGCTCACATTGGAGCTAGCCACAATGTACACGGGGGTGGGGGTTTACCGTCTTTCCTTGCTGCTTTTTGCTCTAGCCGCAGCCTAATAGGCTAAAGCCAGCCACTAATCGGTGTCCTTAGAACGAGCGGCCGCAAAGAAAGGTGTAAAATTAGAACAGAGCAAATGAACTAGAACAAGTTGGAGATAGGCAAAGACTTAAGGTGTTTGGTTAACTTGTAAACATTTGGATAGGCTCAGATGAGGCTTCTTCAAGGTTTGTTTCTCGGGTTTCTTCAGGATTAACTTCTCCTCTCGGATCCGCAACAAATTGACCGGCAAAGTGCTTTAAAAGTCCTCACTAATAAATCTAACTCATAAATCCTGTTCACATTCCCCTCTGTATTGTCCTTATAGGCAAAGAGCACATCCAGTTTCGCAACTAAGCCAAAAGAGATTCAAGGAATTAGTTAGTAGACTATTAAGTAGGGGTGGAAATGGTTCGGCTCAAACCGCGGTTCGGAACCGAGCCGAGCCAAATCGTGTGGTTTAGCTCGGTTTTTAAACTTATGCGGTTCAGCTCGGTTTAGAAAATTGATAAACCACACGGTTCGGTTCGGGTCACGGTCTGACCCTTCAAGTCGAACCAAGCCGAACCGAGCCGAACCGTTTCAATATAAGCACATCTAATCAAATACCTAAATTACAAATGGTCTAAAGATTACCAGCGATCATCATGTTCATTATGCAACAAGACAACATCATCTTAAGAGCTGCTCAAATATGTTGCCTTGATTCGTAACTGCTAGGACATAGCCACATCACCTCATCTAACAGATTGGCAACAACCATGAATTTATAACTTTCATCAGATTGCCCATTATTCATCAACCGATTACTTGAGTGTTTCTTTCTTCTCAATGATATTTTTAATTACCAGGATATGATTGGAATCTCACAGAAAACCTTAAATAACAAAGAACAGAAGGGGATAGGCCATAAAATGTGGACAGTTTTATCATTTAAGACACTATCATAGCATCTACCAGAAATGAGATTATGCATTATAGCATGAACTTCAAAAGATGAATAAAAACTACTCCCCAAAATCAGACCGTGGTTCAAACCGAGCCGAGCCGAACCGTGATGGTTTAGCTCAGCTCGGCTTGGACTATTTTGTGGTTCAGCTCGATTTGGAATTTCTCCAAACCGATGTATAGCGGTTTGACTTCTAAATTACCCCAAACCGAGTTAAACCGAACCATTTCCACCCCTACTACTAAGGAGCATCATTAGAATAAGAAAAATTGTCTCTACTACCTTGAGACCTCCATTTGAAGTTGGCACCCTCATCCGACACCAGGGTTTTCTTCTTTGCGAAAAAGAACTTATTCTTCCATCCTCTATCACCGGGATCAATGTTGTCATTCAAGAAAGACATCCTCCCAGACCTAACCCTAAACCCATATCTCCCTAAACCAAAACTCCTAATTTCAGTTGTAAAAGCAAATTCTTCTAAACCAATTACCAACTCTGTTTCCGCATTCAATCTTACTAGGGCTCAAGACTTCTCCAACCTCGGGGCATAAGTCAAGCATAGTTAAGTTTTCAGGAAACGAAAAACTTGGTGATTAAAGTTGGGAAAGGGAATTTCAAACCAATAGTAAAAGGGTACTGGGAAGCATACCCATTCGGGAGAATAGCATTCGGGTTAGGTCGGGGTGTGTGAAAAACTCAGCTCGTATGCCATGGCGTGATTCTTTTTGATAATTTCTAAGTTGGTAGCAGGGATTTTACACTTTTCTTTGTCGGGGTTCTTCAACATGTTTTGGGTCAAAAAACCCGCTGGCAAACCCTCACCACTCTCGATTAAAACCATCGTCTTTTTCTTCCCCATTTTTACAAGCTTAAGCAAAAAATCGAAGGTGAAATTGAATGGAAAACAAGGAACTCACCGTAAATCTCCACTTGATTTTCCTCTCCGACCGTCTTCCCTGGTCCTTCCTCTAGAAACCTCTGAAAGCTACGTTTTTGATTTGGTGAAAGGGAGAGTTGGAACAGGAGTCTTTTTATTTAAGGAGATTGAAGGTGGTTGGGACTCATACCTTTTTGCCTTGGGAAACTACTTAAAACCGTCCCATCGCGTCCCTTTCTCTCATTTAAGAAACCGTCATTCTTTTCTTCCATATTTGGCAAACTTTTTGAAATTTTTTGTCTCTTTATATTCTACATTTTAAAAATTCAGAAAGTTTGGGGGCAATTGTTGGGCCCTACATTTTCAGTCAACATGTTTACAACTTGCATACCACAACTTGGTACTAACAACTTGAGTTGTCCTATTTTACATCTTGGTTATTTGCAGGTTGAGCTCTTTGTTACGTTGGTCCTATTTTTTAGGGAATGTGTCAAAGGAGGCGAAGACTGATTCAACCACGTTTCCTCAGCAACGGATCACTATCTTCTCCTCAACAAACAAATGCGGATATATCTCCACAAGATCAGCCTTAATCCCGAGTTTTGAGGCCCATCTTTTCTTTTTGTTAAATTAGTTTTATTTGAGGTATAAAAGGGAAACACACACTGTATTTTCACACACGTTCACTCTAGCCTAAGCTCCCTTTGAATACGCTCTTAGCACTGTAATCATCAAGAACACATAGTAAACTTACGGTCAAGGCAGGTACCAAATCCTCCCGGGGTTTTATGCCGGCGAACAAGTTGTTCAAGGGCTTTCCCTAGTCAACAAACATCTTGTGTCCGTCCCCATTCAACTTGATAATCATTGTACCTAGGTTCTTATCACTTTAGTCATTTTTCATTCCTTCGAAATATACTTGTTGAAATTTGACCAAAACACTCCCTACTTTGAATGTGTGTTTGCTAAATTTAAAATTGTTTTGTGCTTAACATATATATTCTGCTTGAGATTTGTTTTTTGAACAGAAAGCAACAAAACAGGGGGAGATTGAAAGTGTGTGGACATCACACACATGTCCAAGTCAAAATGTTGACTTAGTTTAGTTTTGTTACTTTCTTATTTATTTAATTTAAGTTAATATTATGTATATTATTTTTAATGTTACTAACCTACTAACCAAAAATCTATTTTGTTTTTAGTAGTGTTTGGTGTTTTTATAGGACTCTCATAACTTGGAAAAGGAGTCTAAAAAGAATAAGAATGCTGAGAAGATAAAAAGGGATAAAGAAGGTTGAAGTGAAGAGATAAACACCAAGCTTCAGTTATCCACTGTTGAAGAATCCCTTGCTATAAATATAATGACCATTCCTCACTTGTGCTACACGGTTTTAGTAGACTCAAAGTGCTGAAGATAAACAGCCTTCTGAGAGTTTTTGTTAAGTGAGAGTTTATTTGATAATTTTGTCTTCTCGTAGGATTATTCTGTGTAATCGGTTCATAAGTTATTTAATAAGAGAAGTTTTATTGTCTACAACAAATTGCTATAGATAAGTGTTAAACCCTTTGTTTATTTCATTTATATTTATTCATTTTCGTTGCTGTTTACTGTTGATGCTAGTACTGGTGCAATAGCATCAGGACTCACATCAGGTATTTTCGTGTTCTCGTGTATTCCTAGCCGCTCAATTTCTTTCATATTTTATAAAATATTTATGATATAAATTATTTGTTGTTGTTGTTGTTGTATTTGTTGTTGTTATATTAGACATATTTTCCTAATGTTTTCAGTTTTTGCTACAGGTTATTAATCTATAGTATAAATTAGAGTTGTCCACCTCACCATTGTAAACAGTTCTATGAATAGTTTCAATGACGGAATTTCCCATTTTGCCCTCACTATTTTGCCCCTTTCCCATTTTGCTCTCACTATTTTGCCCCTTTCCCATTTTGCCCTTAAATTTTTTTTTTTAAATTAAAAAAAAAAAAAACCGTGTCCTCGAACACGGGCTTAAATTAAAAAAAAAAATGTCCTCGAATACGGACTTATTTTAGTATGTTTATATTTTTGAGGTTATGCGAGCTGGAATGTTGAAGAATGAAAGGTGGTTTGTGGATATATAGTATGTTAGAAAGTCAGATTTACCGTTTTTTAATTTGCTTATCTTATTCTAGAAGATTAATATGGACTATATTATATTTATTTGTGTTACTTTATATATCAATTTTCTTGATAAATTTAATAGAATATTTTTTATTTTTTATTTATTTTGAGGAAAAAGGAAAAAAATATTACTCATTTTATTTGGTTATGACTCAGGAGGAAGGGGTTGTTGTGTAATTGTGGCCATTATAAAATTACAATTAAATATTGGCCAAACTGATTCTTTGCTCAGCTAAGTTTTTACGTTTTTTCAATGTGCTCACTTATGTAATTTTGGATCAAATGTCCTCATCCAAGTACGTAATTTTTTCAATGCTCCCACAGTCCCACTTTGATGATGGAGTCATTATTTTTTTAACTGATTTAGGTAATATGCAGTCACGTGATTAACTTCAGTTAAAAAATAACGAGTCAGACCTAAAAATTAAAATGATCCTAACTTCGTTTTGTTTAAGGTTAATGATTCAACTTAATTAAACCACGACTCCTCCAAGAAATCTAGTAGACCTTAATTAAACAAACCAAAGTTAGGACCATGTTAATTTTTAACTGAGGTTAGTTATGTGACTGTACGTGACATATACCATTTAAAAAACTAATGATTTTGTCATAGGAGTGTGAGCATTGTAAATATTACGTAATTAATGAGGACATTGGACCCAAAATTAGATAAGTGAGTACATTAAAAAAACGTGAAAACGTAGTAGATGAGCAAATGAACAGTTTGGCCTTAAATATGTCTTCTTTCGTTTCATTTAGTTTGATCACTATCAGATTTAAATAAAAATTACTCATTTTATTTCTTTATTTAAGCTATCATTTATTCAGTAAAAAAGATAAATTTTTCTAATATTTAAACGAGTTGATATGGTATGTATTTGATTCAGCCCGTTACCAGTTTAAATCAGTGACTCGCCACTGATCCATTAAAGTCTCCGAGGGGTTCTTCCCCTCACACTCCGCCGGCCACTGTCATTTCAATAAATCTCGCTTTCCGATATGGAATTGGACTAGAAGCTGAAATAAAGTGAAATGCCATTTATTAGGGCAAATTCTTGTTGATCATCTTTGAAGCAACGGCTTGCCGATTGTTACTAAGCCAAGGATTCAGGGGAGAGGTAACAATTGATCAACTCATGCATTAAGTTTAATGGCTGATCTAGACGAATTGTCATATTGATTGAAGAATTTTAGGTTTGTGATGAAATTTGAAACTTTTGGGTTTGATTTGTTCTGTGTTTTAGTGACAAATCCATGATGTTAGTTCGACCTGAGTTTCGCTCCCATTAAGCCAATCGTTTTTCGAATGTAATTTCTTCCTGGAGGATCAATTGGAAATTTGGAATTTGATTTTGTTGCTATTTCACATATTTTACACTCTCCAAACAAAACTATACACTGTCAGGGATTTAGATCTAATGGTTCAAATGCTATTATCAATTACTGCTCTCCGTTATAATAAATGTCACATTTGACTTATAAACATTTTAAATGCATGTGCTGTACATGTTTGAGCATTTCTTGTATAATGGTAACTTTGCAACAAGACTATTTCATTACTTAGAAAAGCAACATTTATTTTGGGATGGACCAAAAACGAAAGTGACATTTATTATGGGACGGAGAGGGTAATAAGCTAATCTTTCCGTACCATCACTTATATCTAATATTTATATCGGCCTATCGACATTCTGAACCATATGCTTTAATCAAACTTCGGTTTTAACCATCCATGTATTTTCTTTTAGCATTTTTAACCATTGTTCTTTAGATACGCACTTATTATCCCCCCAAAAAACTGAAAGTAGCATGGTTAAAATTGCTAAAAATATGCACTAAATATCCCTACTTTTGGGGATACTGTGTGCATATTTCAAGTACAATGGTTAAAACTGCTAAAAAAATACTTGAATGGTTAAAACCGGAGCTTGAGCAAAGTAAGATGGTTCAGAATGTCGATGTACCATTTACATCAGTGTCAATAGCTCGGTCTTTATTTTTTCTTCTCTTTCACTAATATTTCTGTGGCTCTTTTACTCTTCACAGTTTCATGCACATAATCCTGAGCAAAAAGGTTACTTTTAACTGTGTAGGTTTATAATGGAAGTTGGAAGGCAGGTTTTTTCTGTAGATCTTCTGGAGAGATATGCAGCAAAGGGGCATGGAGTTATTACATGTATGGCTGCTGGAAATGATGTCATTGTTCTAGGAACTAGTAAAGGATGGGTGATCAGACATGACTTTGGTGTTGGAGATTCTTACGGTACACTTCTACTTATCCTCTTCTTGTCATTGTACATGATTTCTGACATTGACATTGCCATGCAGTCTAGACATGACATGAGATGGATGCATATAAAGTTTGTATGAAGGGTACCCAATATTATTGAGTCACTAGTGAACAATAGATGTATTTGACGGGCTGCGAAAGAGATCTTATATTGACATTTAGCTGCATAACAGTTGTCCGATTGAGACGTCTGTCTTTTGTGCAGCACATGTTGTCTTCACTAACCTGGAAGTCAAATCTCGTCCTCCTATGGATGGATAGAAAGTTAATGTGAAGGCCTTATAGTATGATTGCGAAATCTCAGAAAAATAGATACCCCCTCCGTCCCACTACGCTTTTGTTTTGGACACGGGAATTAAGAAAAAGTGTAGGAGGCGTAAGTGTTGTGAGTATAAAAAGTGAGGTAGGAGAGAAAAGGTGGGGTAGAGAATAGTAAGTGGATAGTTGTTGTGAGTACGCGTGTGGGTCCCATAGAATAAAGAAGTACTCCCTTCCTCCCACCTCAATGAAGACTAATTTCTTTTTTTTTCCGTCCAGCTTAATGAGGAATGCCCAAAATGGAAATGTTTTTATATTTCATATTCAATGGGACCCACTTGTCATATCCACAACAACAATCCACTTACTATTTCTCCCACTCATTCTCGCTCCTAATTTAATTTTCATACTCACAACACATCCTCCCACTCATTCTCCCTCCTACTTTTCCTTAATCACCGTGCCCAAAAAGTTGGTCCTCATTGAGGTGGGACGAAGGGAGTATTTTAAAATTTTCATTTTGGAAAAGTGTAATTTTTAGAGGGACAACCTTTTGGATAAAAAGTGTAACTCTTAGTGGGACGGAGGGAGTATACTTGAGATATACTTGGAGAAGGGGATCTTACATGCACAGTGACCAGGTCATGTTGAGATGTGTTTCTTATTTGCGATATATGCTGTCTTGATGAACCTGGAAGTCAAATTTCATGCCATTATGCTATATCTGAACAAAATGCTGACGTATTTGCAAATGTGCAGCTGGAATGGTTGCTTTTATTCATTGCCCTGAAATTTATGATGTGATACTTTGAGAGTTGCTCTTCACTCTCTGCACTCCCTGCTACACGAGCTATCAAATTAGTGGCAACTTACTACTTTTTAGGACATGGGTTTGTGTATTTCTTTTTAGAATTTTCACTTTTTATTGATTAAAGCAGAAATTTTATATAGATCAATGATGGGTGTGGTAGTCCGTTAGAATAGAAGCATAGGACAGAAGAAGAAGAGATAAAAGGGGCAAGAAGAGGAACATGATTCCGCTGCCGAGGAGTTGGTTTCGGCGGTGCCGTGGCTAAGATGAAGGAAGTGGAAAAGGGGAAGATTCGGGAGGAATTTTTTGGAGGGGATTTCGGCAGGGCAGAGGGAGTGTTCAATGGAGTCAGGGGTTGGGTCATTTAAGGTGAGGATGTTGGATTGGACAATGATGTTACTGTATAGAGAGATGGAGGAGGCATCAAAGGAGTTGAAGATGAAGTCTATAAAGGTTGTGGGGTGGAATTGAAGAAAGAGGAAGGTGAAGGGTGGGGTTTGATGATTAACATTTTCTGGTGGGGGATGGAATCTTCGGCGGAGTCAAGAAGGGTGAAAGGGTCATCGTCAGAGAAGGAAGGGCAGGGCGGTGGTGGTGGTTGGGGGGGGGGGTAGAGCAATATAAAGAAGGTAAATTTATGTTTCTGGGGGACGATGAACAGTGTGTGTGAGTGTAATTATTTTTAATTTCCCCTCGTTAGATTTTACAATCATGAACCAATTAAGCATTTAACAGGTGTTAAGTCATGTGAGGGCACGGGATCAACGTCCGTTTAACAATCGACGGCTCTGTTAACGAAGTGAGGACCTTGCAAAAAATTGGTATGTGAGTGACGACATTGCAAAAAAAAAAAAAAAAAAAAAAAGACGAGGGACCCCATTTGAAAATACATATAGTTAAGTAGCAGTTTGCCTCTGAAATTCTGACCAGAAAGGTGAGATTTGAGTTTAAGTTAATTAACCTTTTCACTTCTCAAAAAGAAAAAGCTTCAACATGACTGGCTTGAAATTGTAGTATTCTTTCTGTTAACCCTTTTTTTTTTTTTTGACATTTTGGTGTGTGTGTGTGTTTCCCTTTCTTTTTATTTTTGAGTAAAATATTCTTGACAATGCTCCCCAATTCTTGTTTTATAGCATTGTGCTGCCTTCTAGTGTGATAATTCACCTTTTATTTGTTCTTGTAATGTGTACAGATATGGATCTCTCCACCGGTCGACCTGGGGAGCAGTCTATCCACAGAGTATTTGTAGATCCTGGTGGGAGCCACTGTATTGCTTCGGTTGTGGGTAATGGAGTTACAGATACATATTATACACATGCAAAATGGGCCAAACCCCGCATCTTGAATAGACTGAAAGGCCTTGTGGTGAATGCTGTTGCCTGGAATAGACAACAGATTACAGAAGGTAACTACTTGCTATCTCAGCTGTTTCTGTTCACGTAAAATGTTTCACTCTTCAGCAGATTTACTTACACAGATTAATGTGCATTGATTGTTCTGTGTTTTCAGCCTCAACAAGAGAGGTTATTCTTGGAACAGACAATGGCCAACTGATTGAAATTGCTGTAGACGAGAAAGATAAGAAGGAGAAGTACATAAAGTTTCTATTTGAACTCACAGAACTTCCAGAAGCTTTCATGGGGTTGCAGGTACTTTCCTTCTTCACGCCCGTCCCCTTGATTAGCCGACCCCAAATCATTTTGGGACTAAGGCTTTGTTGTTGTTGGTGTTTTATTTCCTACTTTAATAATGAAGAATCATAGTACCAATGCCTAATCTTCTTGCCAATTATCTCATATTTTCCTTTGGTTTTAGATAAGGGTGACTTTAAGAAGCTGGCTCTGCATCAAATAATAGAATTGTATGACTGTTAAGATTTCAATGAGTTGTACATTGTGTTCATGATATTGATTAGTTTCAAAAGATTAATTGGATGCGATAGAGGCTGTTCTGTTGAAGTAAATGTGGCAAGACAACCTAATCTGATCTCTTCTGGACCCTTTTGTCTGTTTTGCAGATGGAAACAGCTAGTATACATGATGTAACAAGATATTACTTGATGGCTGTAACTCCTACCCGGCTTTATTCTTTTACTGGAACTGGGTCTTTGGATGTAAGTCAAAACTTTGTCGCTGTCAGTATTTACGGAATTAGAATAGCGTAGCCTCTCGTGCGACTTATGAGTTATCCTTACATTGTTCTTCGGTTAATGTTCAGCATCAATTTTTTTACATGTTTTATCATACTTATTTTTCTTATAATTTTCCAGATCCAAAGTGAATATAGTAGTTCAGTTAATGCTATGTGTTATTCCTGGGTTGCCTATGTGAATTTGTATTCATGGATTTTGGTTAAGATGTAACTTGGAGGTTACTGGTTCATGCCCCGGAAGCAGCCTCTTGCACTTAAATGCAAGGGAAGGCTGTCTACATAAAGCCCATGTGGGTCAGGCCCTTCCCCGGGCCCCCCATGCATAGTTTGACGCAGCACGGAAGCCGATAAGTTTCGTGATTAGCGCACTAATCACAAGAACTCTTCAAGCAAAGAATCCTCAAACAAAATAACTGGAATCCACCGGTAATAATCTGGAATCCACCAGGAATTAAGAGAAAAACTCTTCAAAATCAATTAATCAAAAGCTATAAACTGTCTTTTACAAAAACCCTACCATAACTATTTATACTAGTAAAAGAACATTCTAGAAATAAAACCCTAATGACCTAATTAAAATCCTATTGACTAAAATAACCCTGCTCAAACCCTAAAACGAAATAGTAAAATAATGACAAAAATAACCCTAATTAATTAAACCCAAATCAGTAAACAAATCAGCAACGCAACAACTTCAGTATTCCACCGTCTTTGATGAGGCGCCCGCCCGGAGAGAGTCCATGCGGCCGCCTGAGTTGCAGCGCCCAAATCCCCCCGTCGAACCTCCTTGAGGCGCCCGCCTGGTGAGCTGTGAGGCGCCCGCCTGGGCCTCCGTAGTGGCCATTGCCTCCTGCATCATAGTTGGAGCTCTTTTATCACCAGGTTGCCTATTTTTAATTTGGGTTAACATAGATAAATTATTTTGAAATCGTGGATTGATTCAAATTTGTTACTGCATTGAGCCATATCTCATTGAGTCAGGCTTTAAATATCTAGAAATAAATGACAATGAGGGACGAGGGTAGTTATTAAATTCCATTAATCTAAGCTTTGTTCTTCCGAGTTCAGAAAAAGTCTAATTCGGTTTTCATTATTTGCATTTTAGACCGTGTTTGCCAGTTATGCAGATCGCACGGTGCATTTTATGGAACTTCCTGGAGAAATACCAAACAGGTAAGTACACTGATGCTGAATTATTCATGTATGAGTCTGTTGCTGTTTTTATTTCATTTTGGCTGGCTTCTGCTCTTCAATTTTCCTGCCGTATATTCTATGGTTGATAGTTGATTGTTCCTTTTCCTTTCCCAATGTGTAATTCCCTTTTTAATGCGAAACGTCAATTATCATGCCCAGCTAAAGCCACATAACTATCTCTGGATTCTGGAGAAGATACTACTTTCTGCTATACCCCTGTATTCTTGTTTTTTCTTTATTAATTACTGTATGCATGAAACTTATAATATACATACATTTACCTTGCAGTGAACTGCATTTCTTTTTTAAGAACAGAAGAGCTGTACATTTTGCTTGGCTTTCTGGAGCAGGTATCTACAATGGCGGCCTTAATTTTGGAGCTCAGCACAGGTAAAGGATGAGATTGACGTCTTTTTACTTAGTATATGGCTAAATTATTCTTGTGTTTGTTGCTCTTTTTGATGTTTCATTGTGGTTCTCTGTCTCCAATTTCTTTGTTCTTTGTAGTCATGGATCCGTTTCTAATTGATGGCCTGTTGGTTAATTACAGTTCACCCAAAGGAGACGGAAATTTTGTAGAGAACAAGGCTCTTTTGGACTATTCAAAATTATCCGAAGGGGCTGAAGTTGTTAAACCTAGTTCTCTCGCAGTGTCCGAGTTCCACTTTTTACTTCTCATCGGAAATAAGGTTAAGGTGCGCTAGATAAGATTACTACATCTCTTAAGTTATCGCTAACTATCCTTTTGCGTGATGGTCCATGTCAACCTCTCAATTTTGTATAGGACTCTCCCCATTTCTTTAAGGTCAAAGAGTAGTAACTGGCATGTTTTTCGTTATGCAAATTTAATGCTCCCTTCGTCCCATTATAAATGTCACACTTTCCTTTTTGTTTCGTCCCAAAATAAATGTCGCGCATCCAAATAAGGATAACGTTTTAGTTCAATTTTACCATTGTACAGGCAATGTACAAATAATTGAAGCACATTTCTTAAAAATGTTTACAAGTCAATTACGACATTTATTATGGGGTAAATTACAAAATAGGGCCTAAACTCCGCGGAGCGGTACCAGTTTAGGGCCTCACATTGAAATTTTGATGATGTAGGGCTTAAAGTGTTTAATGTTGCAAAATCAGGGCTCTTAAGTCCTAGAGAGATAAAATTTCATGGACTTTAGGCCCTATTTTGTAATTGTATGGAATGGTTGATCCTCCAATTGACAAGGTATTTGCATGGAAAAAATAAAAAAGCCCTGTTTTGATCAATATTTGTCAATATAAGCCCTAAATCATCAAAATTTGGATGTGAGACCTCAAACTCATACCGCTTCATGGAGTTTAAACCCTAATTTGTAATTACCCTTTATTATGGGACGGAGGGAGTATAAAATATCTGCTAATGGTGAGAGAGGAGATCAGTCGCCATGCATAATACTAAAGCAACTTTCTGAAGAGTATGTATGAAGTCAATATGAAGCTTGCTTAGGGATAGTTTGAGGTTTATTTATATTTGCTGCTAATATACAAGTATTAGTACTTGATACACTTGTAGTAATGGTAGGATTCTTCCAAACTTACGAGTGTTCAGTACTCCCTTCGTCCCGGAAAGTTTGTCTCACTTTGACTTTCATGGTCAACTCAATCGAACTTTTAACTATAATTTTATGAAAATCTAGATATCTCTATGCAATTTAAAAAATTGTTATTGTTTCACCATAAGGAATACTATCAATAACAATTTTAGAACTGCATAGAGATATCTACATTTTCATAAAAGTGTGGTCAAAGTTCGATTGAGTTGACCATGAACTCCGGGAAGGAGGGAGTACATACTATTATATTTGCTTGAACCATATTTCTTATTGCATTACATATTTAAAATAGTATATTTTCATTTTTATATATTAACCCTTCTTATAACCTTGATTGTTTCATCTATCATTCGGATGCCTTTTAGGTTGTGAATAGAATCAGTGAGCACATTGTAGAAGAGCTTCATTTTGATCAAACATCAGAATCGTCTTCAAAGGGGATAATTGGCTTATGCAGTGATGCCTCTGCTGGATTATTCTATGCATATGATCAAAATTCCATCTTTCAGGTTTCTCTTATGACACTCGCATTCATTTGATGTCTAACACAAGTGTGCACTTTATTGTCTATAGTTCTTAATTTCTCACTACTAGAATGAAAATAGGTGTCTGTAAATGATGAAGGCAGAGATATGTGGAAAGTTTACCTAGATCTGAAGGATTATGCTGCTTCTTTGGCAAATTGTAGGGATCCATTTCAGAGAGACCAAGTATATCTAGAACAGGTAATGTTTTCTACACTTCTGGGCGAACGGATTGATGTGTAATTTATTCATGGATTTAGAAATTTCTCGTGTTTCATAAAACATTGCTGAAAAACTTTTTCGTTCAGCCACTCTCTTTAGAGCAGAAACTATGTTTGTACATAAATAAATTACTGGAGCTATTCATGATGCAGGCTGAAGCTGCATTTTCCACCAAGGATTTTTTCCGAGCAGCATCATTCTATGCTAAAGTGAGTGATATTATTTTAGCTCTTTGCATTTTATGGCATGATTTAAGTTCAGTATGTCGTTTCCTTAGTTGATCGATTTTTTTTTTTTTTTAATTCCATCCTGATCCGATCGTCCTTAGGTCTTTGCTCCGGATCCTTGTGGTCTCTTTCAGGGGCGGAAGTAGGCTTTAGTATAAGGGGGCAATTGCCCCCATTAACTTTTGAAAATGCATCAAATTAGTACTAATAAATTTTTAAAAAATTGATTTTTACCGTTAAAAATTGTATTTTGCCCCCCTTTTGATTAAAGAAAAAATAACACTATATTTTATTTTTTCCCCCGCTTAAACTAAATTTACAAATTACATCATAGTGTTCTAAATTAAAACAGTTTTGCCCCTGTTTCGAAAAAAGCCTCGCTCCACCACTGGACTCTCTTTTCTGTCAGGTCTTTCACGAAAACATCTACTAGATCTCATTTACCTACTTTTTGATCGCCACTTTGATTTGGAAATCAAATTTCCAATACAAGCTTAATGATTTTGCCTAGTCTCCCGTTAACCGGTTGAGCACTAATCATCGGCGTCAATAGAGGATGTCAAATTAGGCCATCTCCACGGATCTTTGTGTGATCTTCTTGAGGCATAATGCGACTCATGAACACCTCTTCTTATATTACTCAATTGCGTGAAAGTTATGGTGTTCTCTTTTTGATATTTGTGGTGAGAATTGGATTCATATGGTTCAGTGGAGTCTTTTCCCGTAATCAGGAATGTTGTCTTTGGGGGTGTTGCATTTCTAGTTGGAGCATGCCTGATCAGTTCCGCTGCTTCATCAATTTATAGGAAATATTGAACTGTGTATAATATCTATGCTAATTTGTAATACAAATAATCTTTTTGGACGTCTTAAGATTCTATTCATTATAATGCCAGACATAATGTTTCTTCCTTTTCCTTGTAACTTTTTTTTTTTTTTTTAAACTCAAAATATGTATTTGCAGATCAACTATGCTTTGTCTTTTGAAGAGACCACTTTAAGGTTTATTAGCATTGGCGAACAGGTAATTGTTAAATTATTTCATGCTTTCAGCTTTCCAAAGTCCATATGAGGCATATCAAATCATTACCAGGGAGGACAGATTATTGTATGTGTCAGTGATCAAAGTCAAGTTTCTATATTGTCCCAAGTAATTTAGTTGTCAATAGGCATAAAACGTTAAAGGTAACATATATTGGGGTTATAATAAATCCTATCCATTGTACTGTTGAATGTGTCGCTTCCTTACTGTAACTTATTTTGCTTCCATTCAGTTTTTTTTTTTTCTGCACTATTTGTTATTTATAGCTGTTTGGTTCTCCTACTTGATTCTCTGTGGAATTAATAATACTGAAACTTTAAATTATTCTCTGTTGCGATGTTGCCAGGTGTTTCTCAGGTAAAGTGGAATTAATGATCTTTGAATTGTAGTTTAACCTAGACACTTTCTAATTCTTTTTTTGTTTGAATATGTCTTCTTTTTGGTAGCACGGAGTAAATCACTCTTTGCTACAGTTGCTGCATTGTTGGCATTTCATCTTGTTTTCTTTATGTTATTATAGATGTTTGCTGCCGTATTCTTTTGAACAACATTCTTATTAAAGTTATCTTTTAGTTCTTATTCTGTCTTTACAACAACATTGTATTCACCATTTGTTTTTTCTCCTGATATTCTCTTCATATACTGTTCTAACACTCCAATTTGAAAAATAATCCCTCCCCTTTTTCTTATTCCCCAAAAGAGCACCTTATGTGAAGGGAATCTTCTTCTGGAAACCATATTTTATTTTATAATGTTCCAACACCCCATTTTGAAAAATAATGTTCTTGATATGGAATTGGAATAACTACCAACCTATGCAACGTATTAACACCTTGTTTACAATTATGCAATTTACAAAAAAATGAACACTTAATGTAACTCAGGATAAATTGATATGTGCACACACGATAACATGGTTTTCAAATGCAAAGAGGGAAAAAAATAATAGTGTTCTTTCTTTGACATGACATTCAGGCTTTCTTGTACTATATCCTTGAAGTCAACTAGTTCATCTTTGCTTCTGCTAGAAATATTTACTGAAGTTAGAGCTATAGTAGCATGACATAGTATCTTCCTTTTATTTTGTGCAGGATGCTTTGAGAACATTTTTGTTGCGGAAGCTTGATAATCTTGCGAAGGATGATAAATGTCAAATAACAATGATTTCCACATGGGCAACAGAACTCTACCTAGACAAGGTTTTGCTTCGCTGTAGTATCTGTATTTGGAATTGTTTTTGGATATCTGGTCACTGTTCTGTATATTATATTTTTCGAGTAAAATGGTAGGAACTTAGGGGCCTGTACATGTGATTCCACACGGTGCCTGAAAAAAAACCCAGATACCAGCGATAATGGCCAAAAAGGTCTAATTATGCCTTTATTACAGGACTGCAAATCCACAACCAGGAAAATTTATGGATTCTATGGATAGAGTTAGATGCAGATCTAACTCCATCCATAAAATCAAGACTCCAAATTAAGTTGGTGTTAAGATGAACAATGAAATTGAACAGAGAAGAGCTACAACTGCCATGCCTATACAACAAGAAGAACAAAGCCTTAATTCCAAAATAATCTGGGGTCGGCTAACATGAATCTCCGTAAAGAATCGCCAAAGAAGTGAAAAACAAAGAAAAGTGAGATGTTAGAGAGGTTCTAAAAAATGTTCTTTTTATTTAAAAAAATAAAATAAAAAATAAAAAACAAAAAAGAAATAAATAAATAATATAAAATATATTATGAAAGCCAAGAATATATTTAAAAGAAGAAATAAGTGAAGAAAATCAAGAGAAACGGGAAAAAAATAAAAATAAAATGGAAGGATTAAAAAATATAAAAAACCATATCTTCTCCAATTCCCAGTAGGCTCATATCCCTTTCAATCACCCTTATCCAAGCTCTTTTGGGCCTTCCTCTCCCTTCACCATCTTATGACTTTTCCTTTATTTATGCCTCCTAACCAGTGCATCCCTTGGTCTCCGTTTCACATAGCCAAACCATATTAAGCGATTCTCCCTCATATTATCTTCAATGGACATCCGCCATGTCTATATCACTGCATTATCAGAAGTAATGAAGTCACAGTACACCACGCTATGAGTACATACAGGAAGAAATTTGGTTCCATTCACTGTGTCATTCAAAGAGGGGTTCTGAAGGGAAACACGATAACCACTTAACCAAAAGAAAAATGTTCTCATAACAAGGATACCCATAAAAGAATTCCCTCTCCCAGTTATTGATAGAGCAACGCACTAAATATTACTTCTCTTCGTTGACCTTTTTCAACCAGACAGCCTCTGTGCTCCTCGTCATGTTCTCTAGAATGGCGATAGGATTGAAGTTACTTGGTGTATTCTCAGGTGCATTTGATTATTTGTGTTGTCATGCTATACCTTCCCCCAAACTATGTTGAGGTCAGGCTCCATTTGGACTGGTTGTCCCCCTCTGTTTATATAATTTTGATTTTCAATAAAATTTTCAGGGTTCCGTCCCTGATTAAAAATAAAATAAAATATGTATGCAAATGCAACAAAGTGGATCTGGTTTGCTTGGGTTAGGATAAAAAGGCCACTAAAAAAGTCAAGGGTGGCCCTCCTTAACTACAGACCAATTAATCGTGCAAATGACGAACAAGTGCTATGCAGAAAATCAGTTTTATGGGTAATTAGGTTCCTTAGTTTGTTCAGAACTAATACATGTAAAAGTACTTTATTCTAAGAATGATAATGGTTGAAGTAATTTGGGGTTCGCCTATGGTGTAATAGAAGGATGGGTAGTTACGGTACATCAATGGGGGAGATGGCCCATATCCGCCCGCCCTTCTCCACACACTTACTTGTTCTTGTTCCCACTCCTCGCTCTTACTTATCTATTCTGACTGAAGCAAACATGGGCCTGAAACTTTTTTCCTTAAGTTTGATTCATTAACAAGGATAAAGTACATCTCACGAATGTACCTATTGACAAGCATCGAAACAGAAATAGGTGCATGAAAGCACAGACAATACCAAGTGTGGTGCCTATTACATAAGATTTTGTCTGGAAACCAGTAATTATTTGGTAAGAAGTTCAGCCTAGCAACACTGATGCATGTATTTGAGGCTGTGCCAATCTTTTTGACCTGGGACATGTGCATTGTGAAGTAGATCAGCATTGTTACTTCATAAGAAGTTAAGAACAATAACAATAACAAAAATTAAAATTAGTTGTCTTATTCTCAAGAAATCATAAATCCATTATTCCATTGCAGATTTATTTATTAATTATTAATTTTTACCCATGTAACTGCTTTCACGATGCCATAGAGCTATTATTTGGCTGGCCCGATGTTGTCATTTTGGGACTGGATATTCAGTTTTCTGCATGATTATATCTATTGCACTTCACATTACTGTCATTATTTCCATAAAAGATACTTTACAGAGTAATCTATTATTTTTATGAAGATATTCCATGGTCAAGTTACAGATTTGCATTATCTGATTAGATCAATCGCTTACTCCTCGAAGACGACACTGCTTCAGAAAATCGTAATACAGAGCACCGGGAGATCATCAATGAATTTCGTGCTTTTCTCAGTGATTGCAAGGATGTGTTGGATGAGGCAACTACAATGAAGCTATTGGAAAGGTTATATTATGATTTACTTGTAAGCCTATAACGGAGTTAATATGTTTTTCTTGATATAGCAAATACAGACCTATAATTAAGTACGACGGCATGAGCCATCTTTCACCCTGCCCGGACCACCTGATTTGCGGCCTTGATATCAGCAAATATATAAAAACTTCACCCTCATTATTTTTGAGTTGAAGAGATTGTTGTTCAGAAAAGTGGTTATACTTAACATCTGTAATTTGCCTCACCAACTTCCATACATCTCGTCTTATGAGTAAATAAATGTAGTTTAGTATTCGATAAAACCATCCAGGTGTTGATTAGTCGTGATATGATACTCATCTTTTAGGTTGAAAGCGCTAATTCATATTGGACAATCAGACGAGTGAGGAGAGTGTTGTTGTAGTTTAAAGCTTATGTTAGATTAATGCATGCATTAAAGAAATATCTCTGATGTACTTGAGCAAATGTTTCTTTTTAGAGGAGGTGCCTATTTCAGTAACTCGATGAGATTGGAAACCTTTCCAAAAACCTCATAGAAGAGCAAAGGAAGTGAAGAAATAGAGGGGTTTCCATTTCACTACAGAACCCCAAAAACAATAATGTCGTGTAATTCTTTCTAATTAATAGAGAGCATTTTTACTGCATATAAGAGATGTATTTGGTGGAGATGCGTATTCTACGATGGATGTGTGGGCATAGAAGAAAGGATTGATTGAGGAATGAGGTGATTAGGGGTAAAGTAGGAGTTGCATCCATTGAAGATAAGATGGGGGAGAATCGCTTAAGGTGGTTTGGTCATGTGAGACGGAGACCAAGCCATGCACCGATTAGGAGGCCCAAAGAGTGGAGAAGTGAGTAGTAGGGGAAGAACTAAGTAAACATGGATAAAGGTGATTGAAAGCGATAAGAGTTTGCTATGAAACTTTAGCGTTGAAGAGAGCGGAGGGCAAAAATACATGTGGATGATGGGGTTTGATTTTCCTTTTTCTTTTTTTTTTTTCCTATAATTTCTTTTAACCTATTTTTTCTTTTAATTTTCTTCTCAAGTTTCACAATTTTTTTTTTGTTTTACTTTTCTCATTTGTTTTACTGTATTCATTTTTCCCTAAATTTCATGCCTCCTATTTCTTCTTTTAAATTATTTCTTAGATTTTTTCCCTCGCATCTTTTAATTGACGATTACATATGACAATTCATGTTAGCCCACCCCAATCCAATTTGGGACTAAGGCTTTGTTGTTGTTGTTGTAATGAGAGATGTAATTTAAAACTATCTGGAATATCTGTGGAATCTGTTATTTGATTTATACACCTAACTCTCATATATACTCCCTCCGTCCCAGAGAATTTTGCACTAATTTCCTTTTTGGTCGTCCCATAAAACTTTTACACTGCCGAAAAAATGGCAAGTTTTATTAATTATTTACTCAATGGACCCGCTTGTCATACTCACATCCACTTTCCACTTGCTATTCCCCACCCACTTTCTCTCTCTTACCTCACTTTTCATACCACAACCCCTTACTTTTTCTTGATTTCTGTTTCACAAATTTTGGTGCAAAGTTCTCCGGGACGGGGGAGTATGTATGTATATATATATATATATATATATATATATATATATATATATATATATATATATATATATATATATATAATTACATTTCTCATTCTACAATAAAAATGCCACTATTGAATAGAAAGTATTTCAAGACTTTGTTATTTTGGGTGCTGCAGCGAAAAGGAAAACACTCTAATGCCTAGTCTTTTGGTCTTCTGAAGGGGCTTATTTATGAAGTGGCTTTTTGATATTTTTTGTCTTTCACAAAGTATTCCAGATAGTATCAAATTACATCTATCTTTCTGCAGTAAATATGCGCTCTATGGAAAATAAAATTTACTGGGATGCTAGACAAGCATGCATATCAGAGTAATTTTTCATCTTGAGGGAATATAAGAAACTTGCTAGTTATCCAGCTATTTGGAAATTCTTTCAACCGTGGGGGCCTAAAAGGAAACAGTTTTATCTTCCAAACCGCCATTAGTTAACTTTTTTATCTTTGGGGGTCATTATGGGGGCCTAAAAGGAAACAGTTTTATCTTCCGAACTGCCATTAGTTAACTTTTTATCTTTGGGGGTCATTATCCTGATTCATCACCTCTTTCAATATGCCTTAGGTTTTAGGTTGGTAAATTGCATTAGATATTGCTTTATGAAATATAACGATCTATAAAGTCCTTAGCTATGAAGTATCAGTAATTTGAGGAGAGGGTTTAAAAATCTTGTGTCTTCCACTGGTCTATGTACTTATTACGAATTTTGCCCACCAATTCTTTGATGAGGTACGATAAGATCCTATGCACCAAAATGAAATTGCTGAAGAAGACAGTTGACAAGCTTTGTTGTTCTGTAGCATTCTATAGGCTTTCCCCCTTGGCATTACTTTCTTTTTGCTGCGTCTATTTTTTCTCAATCATGTCACTGTGTAGTAGTTGCCTCAGTCTAAGCATGCATTTTTGTGGTTTGAATTTTTGCAGCTACGGTAGAGTTGATGAGCTGGTTTATTTTGCTAGTCTGAAAGAGCAGCATGAGATTGTTATTCACCATTACATTCAGGTTCTTTTCTTTTCCTCCATTTCCATATTATTTCATCTATTTTTCCTATTCGTTGTGTATATATTCTTTTGGCTGTTAATCCATTGATTTCACGGTCTTTGATTGCGGTTTCGTAGCTTTAATGCTACATGTATTTTAAATTCGTGGGTTCTGGTTTGTGCCCTGTGCGTGCAATGAACTATGCATCGCGGCTTGGTTTTTGGCTTTTTAGTCTTGGAAGAATATGTAACGTAGAGTTAAGTATTAGCATGAGTGTAGATAAGTACTCCATCCCTAAGGGTCTGCTACCGTGCAAATAAACTCCTTGTATTCGGCAATTCACAAAATCCTTCACACAACCGTGCCATAGATAGCACACGACCATGCCACCAAATTCCTTCTATTCAGCAATTCACAAAAGCCTTTGCACGGCCGTGCCATACGCCTCGACCGTACGTGCTAGCAAAAAATTGCAATAGCAAGAACAATATAATACACACAAAATCTTTACCCAATCCAATTTAACCAAAAGCTTTAAATTTTATCACAACCCAATCCAATTTAACTAATGCTAAGAAATCATGAATCCAAAAAGGTTAACTGACATCACAATATCTTTACCCAAAAAGAAGTCTAATGCTAATGCACACAAAATACCTTTAAATTTATTCAGATTGGATAAATTAGCTTCTCCAAGTATGCCAATCTTCCAATTTTTGGATAACCAAATAATTTCTTTGCTTTTTCAGGATTGTCGGTTAGGAACTCAAAAGGGATCATAAAAAAATTGACCATTTACACCCCTCTCCTCCAATGCCTCTATAATTTATTAGGATGAAATCACTTCATGACGAAATTTTTCAAGTAATGCACTAGTTTTCAAAATAGCATTGGTGCTTCTTTCAATTGCATTGTCAATTTTATCAAGGGAACTTTTCATTCTCTCTTCCATAGTTTCAGTATTCTTCCTTTTGAGGAGGTAAAGACACTTTGGGAAGGTACATGAGACGCTTGTGCATGGCGTCATCGTCACCTTCTAAGTCCATGGAAAAACCTTCCAAATTAACTTCATTGCAAGAGATTAGAAAGTTGATATCATCAATTGTTTACGTGTTGTCGTCACAAACTGATTTGACGTTTATTTTATCCGAGCAACTTCATTATTTGCCCTATCTTTGGCAAATAACTCTTCAAGCTCATCATACTTATTAATGGTTTTAGTTCTCCATTCAATATTCTAGCTTAGATTGTGACAAACACACAAAAGAAAAAAATCAGTCTAAATTACACTTTGATATCATAATTTTATATAAGGAAGTTGAGAAGCATACCTAGATAAGTATTTCCCAAACTTCGGTCTCAGATTCCCACGTCTTATCTTCAGAATTCCACGCAAATCCTCTATTACTAGCAGTTCTAAATATATTATAGCACTTGCTATAGTTTTGCTTGATGATTTTCAACCGATTCTTAAATTTTTTTCCTTTTTAATATTCATTGATGGAAATTTTTCATTCATTTCCTTTAGCATATCATTATAAGCACTACTTGAATTTCTTTCCTCCCAATGCTCCCAGTTTTGAGATGATTTAAATGAGAAAATTTGAGAAAATTTCTTTTATTTACTTCACATTTCCTTCATAAAAAACTCAAGTAGCGCTTATAATGATATTCTAAAGGAAATGAATGAAAATTTTTCATCAATGAATACTAAGAATGGAAATTTAAAGAATCGATTGAAAATCATCAAGCAAAACTTTAGCAAGTGCTTGATATGGTTAGAACTGCTAGTAATAGTGGATTTGCTTAAAATTCTGAAAGTAAGGTGTGGGATGCTGAGCACGAAGTTTGAGAAATACTCATCCAGGTATGTTTCTCAACTTCCTTGTATAAAATTATGATATCGAAGTGTAACTTAGACTGATTTTTTTTTTTGTGTTTACTACAGTCTAAGCCAAAAGCTACCGAATAAATGACTAAAACCATTAGTATGTACGATCAACATGAAGAGTTGTTTGCCAAAGATAGGGCAAATGGTGAAGGTGCTGAAACGGCTAAAGAAAAAAAACACGTCGATGGGCCAAGACAAAAGCCAACTCAGTTTGTGACGGCAACACGAAAACAATTTGATGATACTAACTTTCTAATCTCTTGCAATGAAGTTAATTTGGAAGGTTTTTCCGTGGACCTAGAAGGTGACGATGTCGAGATTCTACCCCATACTCAACCATCTCAAGTACCTTCTCAATCTGTCTCTACATCCTCAAAAGAAAAACAGGTAGAAGACTGAAACTTTGGAAGAGGGAATGAAAAGTTCCCTTGATAAAATTGCAGTGCAATTGGAAGAAGCACCAATGTTATTTCGGAAACTAGCATTACTTGCAAAATTGCGTCCTAGAGTGATTTCGTCCGAAGAAATTGCGGAGACATTGGAGGAGATGGGTGTAGATGGTCAATTTTTTGATAATGTCTTTGAGTTTCTAACCGCCGATCCTGAAAAAGCAATTAAGTTATTTGGATATCCAAAAATGGGACGATTGGCGTACTTGGAGAAGCTAATTCATCCAATCTAAAAAAAATTAAAGGGCGATTTGCGTGGATTAGAATTGTTTTTGGGTAAATATTTTGTGATATTTTAGAAGTTTTGGATTCATGATTTCTTGGCATCTTGGTTAATATGGTTTGAGTTGTGATGAAATCTGAAGCTTTTGGTTAAATTGGATTGGGTAAAGATTTTGTGTGTATTATATTGTTCTTGCTATTGGAAATTTTCGCTGGCACGCACGGTCGAGTATAGGCATATGGCACGGCCGTGCAAAGGCTTTTGTGAATTGCTGAATAGAAGGAATTTGGTGGCACGGTTGTGTGCAATGCATGACGCGGCCGTGCCAAAGAGTCTGGGCATTGCCGGATATAAGGAGTTTATTTGCACGGGAGTGCTATATGAATGGCATGGGAGTGTCAACGGTCTTAAGTGGTTTTTTTATAAATGAGGGTACAAATGTAATTTTCTTTGTATTCCCCCTCTTTTCATCCAAACATCCAAAAATCAAGGTTCTAAAAAGCGCTAGGCGGATGCTAGGCGGCGGAGCCGGGCCTAGCGCCTAGGCGGGGACTAGTCGGGATTAGTCGGGGCCTAGGCGGGTTTTAGAACTAGGCGTTGGAGAGGGGCCTAGCGCCTAGGCGGGGCCTAGGCGCCCTTAGGCGGGGTCTTTTAGAACACTGCCAAAAACATTGAAGCATGAGGAGGAAAAGTTGGGTGTTTCATTCCCTTTCCTTCCAAACTCGAGAGCACGTCGGGAAGACATTAAATTTCCTCTCCTCCCCTTTCCTCCCTTTCCTTTCTCTCCCTTAAAAACTAGGGAGCAAATCCTTTGTCCTTGAATGAGTCTATGTTTTAGTAAAGTTTCTAAAGTCACCCATTTTACTATTATGGTCAAAATAGCACTTGCAAATTCACAGTGTGCCCATCAACGGAATTTATGTATACTCCCTCCGTCCCACCTAAACTTGCAAAAAACCCATTATGGCACAGAAATTAAGAGGGAGTATATAATACTAAGGTGGTGTGAGTGTGGATAATGAGGTAGGAAAGAGAAAGTGTGGGTAGGGAACAGTAAGTATGTTGTTGTTGTGAGTATGACAAGTGAGTCCCATTATTTATTAGCTATTAAAAGTTGTCCATTTTTGGATTTTGCAAGTTCTAATGAGACACCAAATGGGGTAAGTTTTGCAAGTGGAGGTTGGATGGAGGAGTATACACCAATAAAGTTCTATAAAGTCAACTTCCTTTAATTTCCGCAAAAAACTAAATGTTTGACTCTCTTTTAATGAAGGGAGTGTCTGTTTAACTAGACTAAGGTAACTTGGGACGAAACTGATGATGCAATTGCATAGTTTATTGATTGGCTCCATCAATTAGCTCGAAGTTAAACCAATTATTTTAAATCTTATTGTTTTATTTGCTTACTTCGTGTAGCAAGGAGAACCGAAAAGAGCACTGGAAGTTCTTCGGAAGCCGGCAGTCTCAATAGAGTTGCAGGTAAAGACTGACATTGAGGATTAGAAATTAGGGTATAACATTGCCATCATTTTTATCTCTTTAAGTGCAGCAGGAACATTGGAATGCCACACTCCTGTACTCTTGTATATATTCTTCATCATCCATCTACTCTTTCTACTTATTCTTCTATTCTTGGCATTAATGTCACCACCAATACGTTATTTCTCAGTATTAATTTCACCATCACTTGCAACATCATCCATAAACTCTGCTTCTATATTCTTCTGTTCTTTTTTGCTTTATCTTGGTATTTAATGTATAGACTGATGTATCTTCCCTGCAGTACAAGTTTGCTCCAGATCTCATAATGCTTGATGCATATGAAACTGTCGAGGCATGGATGATCACAGAGAACCTAAACCCAAGAAAGCTGATTCCTGCAATGATGCGTTATTCAAGTGAACCTCATGCGAAGTATGACAATCTGTTATTTTTATTTGTGTTGATTATTTTTGTTAGTCGTAAAGGAAAATAGTAATGGATTCACTTCCTTCTTAAACCATAGCTACTGTTGCTTCAGGGTTTACATTTTCCCTTAGGATGCAGTTAAACCATTAGTCCAAGAAGTACCCTTACCGCCTTTACATTTTTCATGCTGTCCTAGCAGATGGATCATGGTTCGTATTAATTGGAGGGATCTACAATACTTTGTTTGCCATTTGGTAGTTACTAGGGGTGCATTTGGAAATAAGAACAATAAGAATTTGTCTCTGTTGAAGTAGAATATAAGACAGTAGGCTAGGTTTTGATTTATTTGATGAATATGTGAACTTTGCGAAGTCTTAGAGTGGATGGATACAAGAGCCCATTCAAGGTCCCTACAAAAACATCTAACATTTATGCTCCCATCTTTCTGCTTGGACTTTCAAAGGTACTATATCAACTTTGAAATGCCACAGGCATGGATGACTTGCTAGAATTGGTTTTTGATTAAAAATATGTATTTTAGGTGATTGGAGTAGCATGTGCAACTTTACTTCATTTTCATTACAAAAATTGATCACCGATGCATCTCTCTACCATATGCCTTATGTAGGAATGAGACCCATGAAGTAATCAAGTATCTGGAATTTTGCGTTCACCATTTGCAGAATGAAGACCCTAGTGTTCACAACCTGTTACTCTCTCTGTATGTCAAGAAGGTTGAGTTTTAAAGTTGGGTGCTTTTATTTACAGTCTTACATGGTACTTACTTTTATTTTCGTTTTCTTTCGAACTTACTTTACTGTAACTCCAAAGAGTCAAAAGAAAAATATGCGTCTATTGTGTATATTCCAGATTATATGTATGTGATCTGAAATGATCTTTATGTAGTGTAGCATTGCATTTCACTAGTATTATTTGGTTAAGTAGGCACTCAAATCTATATTAATATCTAGTAATGCTGGCAGGAGTATTCACAGAGAGCACTGAAGAACTTTGGATTCACTAAGTTGGCTCATAAGAAATTTGGAAAGTCAAGTTCACTAAGTTAGCTCATCCAATATATACACCTTATGGAACTCCTGACTTTAAAGTTTCTGTGTTGAGGATTAGAAGTCATGTAAAATGCGCAGCTTCACTACGTCAATTCAATCAGCTGTAATCTGGGATCAGCATATTTTGTTTACATGGAAATATGCAATATTATGATTTTTAGTGTTATATGCTTACTATATCATCCCATTCGGAACCATAGTAGACCTTGTTCTATTACTTTATTTTAACTATCTTCCAAGAATCTCTCCCTTTATTACAGATATAGCAAGTTAATTTGATGTAGAAGAATAATATGAATAATCCATTGATACAGGAAGACGACAGTGCCCTTCTTAGGTTCCTACAATGCAAATTTGGCAAAGGACAACCTGGTCGCGCTGATTTCTTCTATGATCCGAAGTATGCCTTGCGGCTTTGCCTGAAGGAAAAGCGGATGCGTGCTTGTGTCCACATATACAGCATGATGTCTATGCATGAAGAAGCTGTTGCTCTTGCTCTTCAGGTAATATTTTTTTGCATCTGGTTTTGATTACCTGTATCTGGGTTTCTTTTCTTTATGATGTTACTATCAGATTCATTATTTAGCTTCAGTTTTCTCGCCTACATTATTTTGCATGTTTGTTGCCTACGATGGGCTACTTTCTGTAGCTTATGCATAGATCTATTTGTTTTCCAGAACATCAATAAATTATCAAATGGTTTCATTTAATCTCTAAATTTCATTATATTTGTATGACAGTTATATTATCAGATAGTCAGAAAGATAATATCATAAACTTCAATGTTCTTCTATTAAATTATATTTAGAAGATATAGGGTGAGTATTTCATCCTTACTTCTTTGTATCAATTTAAGTATTTTGCAGGGTAAATCACAGTACCTTGGTGTTGATTGCGTTGGTAATTCCAATATTTGACTCGAGATGGCCTAGAAAAGTTCACGTATAAGGAATCTGATTTGCACCATATAGAGTGCAGTATAAAAATGCATGAAAATAGAGATAGGACTATAGTACAGGTTGGTGCTTTCAACCCTTGCCGCAATTTCATTCTTTGCTGAAAGTGCCGTAGCAGCATAGCAAATTTGATGGCTGGAAATGGAAAAAAGGAAATAGGGTGATTAAGCCATTTGTTGATGAGTTCAGTCAGGAAATGACATTTGGCACATGAAAGGGACAATTGGTTTAGTGGTGATTTCCTGAAAATACAGGTATATCTGCCGCAAGACAATACTAGAGGGTGGGTGAGTTATCTGCTATTTACCATATTGTTCACTGGAATTTATTCAAGTGGTTCAAGTTGTTATCTGTTATTTATCAGAAAGATTGTATTCACTGATTCTATGAAAATAGCCTGAGTATATATGTGAATATTTGTGATTTCATATGCCTTGAGAATTTAACAAATTATGTTCGTATTTGAGCCACAGGTCTTTGTGGTAGTTCTCGAACATTGCAGTAACTTCTTAAATTGCAGGATCCTGTCTTTTTTCCTTTTCCCAGTGAATGTTAGTAGAGCTTATTGTCTTGTGTACCCACTCTTTGTTGTGACTGTCTCTGTTTTGGTTCACCAGGTAGATCCAGAGCTCGCAATGGCTGAAGCAGATAAAGTTGAGGATGATGAAGACTTGAGAAAAAAACTGTGGCTTATGGTTGCAAAGCATGTTGTTGAACAGGAAAAGGGTACTAAAAGGGAGAACATCCGTAAGGCTATAGCATTTCTTAAGGAAACTGATGGGCTATTAAAGATAGAAGATATTTTACCATTTTTCCCGGATTTTGCACTGATTGATGACTTCAAGGTAACACTTCTTCTTTTATGACAAATGAATACACCTGTAACAAGTGTAGTCTCTTTTAGCAATCATTTTTTGTCAGCTCTAATGTCTTGTTGATGTGTGTGTGAGTGTATGTATGGGTGAGCCAGAATATAATCATTAATATATGCTTCATTCTAAATCCATTCTTGCATCGGGGTAACTAATACTCTTGATATGTTTCTGTAGGAAGCCATTTGTTCGTCCTTAGAGGATTACAACCAGCAAATTGAAAAACTGAAAGATGAGATGAATGATGCAACACACGGTGCAGATAACATTAGAAATGACATCAGTGCCCTCGCACAAAGATATACTGTCATTGATCGTGATGAAGAGTGTGGGGTAATATTTTGCTTATCTTAGGTCTTGTTAACAAATCAAAATTTGCACATTTCTTTTCCTTACTAGATATACTCATACAATTTATGGCTCTGCATACCGTTTCTCTAAATCTCAGCTAGCTTACACAGGTCTATATAATAAAAGATATCCATCTAGTTGTAGACTACATTTTACATGATTTAGTTTGGCCACCTCCCCGACACGAATGGCTCTGAGCGCTTAGCTTTGATAGTTATGCAGTACTTTAACATATGCCTTATTGTTCTCGTAAATAAAAGTGTATCTAATAAAATCTCCTGCTCACTATATCAAGCTAATTTATTATTACAAATCTCTCTTTTAAATACGTTGAATTCAATTTTAATTTGTCAGATTTGTAAGCGGATAATTTTGTCTGTGGGTGGTGATTATCGAACTGCAAGAGGTTATACATCAATAGGCCCAATGGCTCCTTTCTATGTCTTTCCATGTGGACATGCTTTTCATGCACAATGCCTAATTGCCCATGTTACAAGCTGCACCAACCAAACTCAAGTAAGCTGTCATTTTGTCTTACTCGCACACACACACACACACACACATGTACATGCGTACAATATGCAGTAGACACATGCATGCTTTCACATACATGCTAGTGTTATTTGAATTTTGTGATGTACAAAAAGGAAAAAGAAAATAAAAAAATAAGATTTTCAAAGCATAATACTGCAAGGGTTTGTACTCATCTTGGTCTTATTTTGGGATGCTTCAATCGATGAAGCATAACTGTCTGTTAATGCGATACATGCAGTGAAGTATTCTGCAATGGTCATTGATTAATTAATCTCTTTGTATATTTCATACTTGTAGATCTTTTTTCATATATTCACGCCGAGTGCCCTAGGTTTTAATCCATAAGTTACTTGCAGTTGAGGTTCCTCTTTCTCTACCCCGTCCTTCCCCCATCTCCCTAAGAAACACCCTTTTCACAATGTTTTATCTGATACTTTTTGTCTGAGATATAGTTCTATTGGTTAGTCAAATCAACATCATTAAAGTCTTAATCCCAAAATGATTAGGGGTCGGCTAACATGAATCGTTGTGAAGTTCTATTGGTGAATCAAATATGCAAGGAAATTCTGATGTGCCGAGTGAGTCCATTGTATTTTTGCGTTATATTTTATGTAATACTCCATCCGTCCCATAATAAGTGTAGCATCTGACTTGTCAACATTTTTAAGAAGCATGCTTTACTTGTTTCTACAATGGTAAATACACCAGAACTATTTCCATATTTAGAAATGTGACCTTTTTTTTGGACGGAACAAAATGGAAAGTGCGACATTTATTATGGGATGGAGGGAGTATAATATACGAGAACCTCACTCGATTTATTAATGATGATAGAGCAAATTCGTAATCATTGTAGTTTGGTGGTCGAATTTGAAATTGATTCTCGTTAGTGGGTAGAGGATTACTCTTTATAATAGACATTCATCTTGGGACAGGGAGTATTTTTGGGAATGGAGGAGTTACTTGCTATATGATAAATCTGTGAAGCTGTTTCTTTCCTTGTCTCCTTCCTCCCCTCCCTCTCCTCTTTTATTGTTAATGCTATCTTATTTGTTTTCTTCTTTTCATTTTGTTGTTTTGGGCGAGAAAAATCGTAAGGCTGTATAGACATATTTGTTCGGCCAACCCGGCTACATTTTACGACCACAAAGATTGGTTCTCACCTTGACACCAAATGACTTCCTATGTTCTCATTTTCGTGCATGAACTATGTGTAGAGTTTGATGATATAGAGGTCTACTAGGGTGTGGTAGAATTGGCGCATAAGATTACATATTTGATGTAAAAGAAAAACAAATTGAAGTTAAGAGATACATTGCGTGCAGTGGACCATTAGTGTAGTGCTCTATTCCTTGCGGAGGACTAGCATTGTATTGTGTGCATATTTGATATGAGTGCACTATGCATGGTGGATAAACTTGCTTGTATGATTTTCTATATTTTCATTTTGATTTGTTCTATCTGAAGTTAGAATTGCATGCTTAAATAAATATCTTTTGGCTTGATCATATCTCTATCTCCACCGGGATGAATATTTCAGGCGGAGTATATATTGGATCTTCAGAAACAGCTGACTCTAATGGGTGGTGAACCCAAAGAGGACGTAAATGGTGGGTTAACCAGAGTGGATTCCATCACAAACATGACCCCTCTTGATAAGGTTTGTGTTACCTTGTTAGAGTTGCTTTTACACCCCTAAACTTGTTAGTAGTTAAGTTTTAAAATTACGTGAAAGTATTTCATGTTTAGATGTTCTTGCTGAAGAAATTGAATTACTGAGTTTTTTTTGGCTTTCAATGCTTGTTTGGTTGCTTCGAATGGGATATAAAAGGAAAGGGCAGTTAATATTTTTTCCGATGTTAATTTCTTTATATAAGGAGGCAAGAGAAAGGATCAAACGGGGTGGCTTACACTTCTTGTAATCTTGTACCAATTATGGCCAACTCTTAGCTCCCCCCCCCTCCCCCCAAGTGCTTGTTCTGCTTCTGCATTCCTATTTTGCAGAATTTTAATATGGGCATGACACTTTTTAATGAACTAAAAAGTAAGATACGAATAATCCCTCCAAGAGTCAGCTTTTAAGGCATATGAAAGAAGGCTATATGAGTAGCTTTTTAAAGTGTACTATCCATTCCCTAAAGATAAGGAAGTTCGGAACTATTTAATATTCAAAAAGTGTTAGATGAATAAAAGGATTATATAGACCTTCATTGCTGGAAATGATCGGATTGAATTACACATCTGCAATGGACTTGATTAGATTGAAAAAGCTGGAATAATTGAGTATTAGAAGTCATAAGAACACGTGGGTGATCAAATTACGGTGATCTCTGAAAACCTTTGCATGTGTCTAGAATACCTTCCTTATTATGTATCCGCTTCCCGTCCTCTTTCATGTTTTGGTGTGGTCCCAAGTCATGGTAACTCGTACATATCTCTAACATTTGGATCAAGGTGATTGCAGTGATGTTCATATCTTTATCTTAGAAAACAAGTAAAAGAGAAAAAGAAAAAGAAAAAGAAAAAGAAAAAGAAAAAGAAAAAGAAAAAGAAAAAGAAAAAGAAAAAGAAGGGCAACCCGGTGCACAAAGCATCCCCGCGAAACATAGTTACCCTGCATAAATGTAAATGCAAGAGACTGCTTGCTTCCACGACTAGAACCCGTGACCTCAAAGTCACATGGCAACACCTCAATCAAAGGCTCCCCTTCAATCTTGATCTATGAAAACAAGTCTTGCATAGAAATTTTGTCAGATTAAGAAGCCCTATCCGAAATAGTTTTTTATTGCCTTATGCCGTACGCTGATTGATTTAAGGTATATAAGTAGAAAAAAAGCCGAGTTTTTGACGTTATCATTACCCAGAAGACAAGACACTGTTACTGTACCAAGGAACGTAAGATATGTGACATTGGTAAAAGAGAAATATTTGAATGAGTCCCTTGTTTTGTTTGATGATATCTACCGGGTTCTTTATTCTGTATGACATCATTTATTATTTTCATGATTTCTTGTCTTTGATGGCTAATTTTCTATCTGTCTGAATATAAATCTTGTTTCCTTCACCAAATCATTCCCATAGTCTTGTGGAATCTCATTTCATTATTTGTATAATATTTCTGGCTAGTGATAACCAACAATTACTTGTTGAAATGTACAGCTTCGGTCTCAGTTGGATGATGCTATAGCAAGCGAATGCCCATTTTGTGGTGACTTGATGATCCGTGAGATCTCCTTGCCGTTTATTCTTCCCGAGGAGGCTCATAAGGTTACATCATGGGAGATAAAGCCGCATAATCATGGAAGTCAGAAGAGCCTGGCTCTAACTATATGATCAATTATTTTGATGTGGTAAAATACTCCCTCCGTCTCGGAATAATGTTCCCACTTTTTAGTTGTCAAAATGAACTTTGAGCTTGAGCAGTAATTTTATGTTAATTTAATTATTATTGATACACCACTATAAATACTACCCATAACAATTTTTAGATATTTATTTAAATTATTAAATTATCTTAAAATTAAAATTATTGCTTAAATTTCATTCAAAATAAAAGTGGGAACATCATTCAGGAGGGACGGAGGGAGTATATATTTGCAGTTTGATCTCCTTTTTGTTTGTCAACAATGGATCAAATGGACTTACATATGATAGTTCATGAGTCAATCATCGTGTTTGTAGTGTATTCATAATTTGCAAGTATGTTGGTTATGAAGTTTTGATGAAGATTTGGAATGTTGTTTTGCATGTGTGAATATGTTTTGGTTGTGATTTATGTGATATATTCTCTTCAATCCATTTGAAAATTGAAAAAAAACTGTCGGACACGGGAATCGAGTATAATATTAAGGTGTTGTAAGTGTGGACAATAGGTAGGAGAGAGAAGGATAGAGAATAGTTGTTGTGATTATAACAAGTGATATGATAGGCTAAAGTCGCAAGCCTATAAATTAACCAAAGACTTGGTCACACTAATTCAAATATAGCAAGTTCAGGATCGAATACGAAAAATGGTTAAAAGTTCACATAATTGTCACTTGACAAGATTGTGGGTTAGAGTTTGTTTATGATTACTTCCTAATACGGAAATAAAAACTAGGTTGTAAACAAGTGAATGAAAGCACTTTGGATTAATTATTATCCCAGTCTATCATTCAAATATCATTGATCAATTATTTTTAACTTTATTCTATTTACTCGATCACGAGATTTATTTCAATCTCTATCTCTTTCTTTAATGTTAGTCAATAGGAATAACACACTCACTAATTACCCTAATCAATATTCAAACTTAACTGACACAATCTAAATTCAAAATATTAATTGATTAACGATTTAAAAGATGAAGATCGAGAACACTTTATATTGTTATTTTGAATAGATAATTGTTTATTCTCTCCTAATTCACAATCCATTATGACACATACATGTATTATAAAGATGCTACTTGTAAAACCCTAAATTGATACAATCTTAGGAAATTCTAGCAATCAATCGATAACAAGAATCAAGCAATCGGTCCAATTGCAAAACCCTAGCAATTAATTTAATAATCAATACCAAGAGAGAATATAAATAAGATTAAAGTGATGTAAAGAAATTAACCCCACTTGAAATCAAGAACGGTTCAAATAATTAATTTCAAAATAAGGGAGATTAGTTCTCCACGAAAGTCATAATCCCAAAGAGTTTCTAAAGTAAAAACTTAAAAAGGAAACATAAGATAACCCTAAAAGTTTATTAAACTTCCTACTTATACTAGGAAAATAGTAAGGAAAAAGAATAATTAATTTCTTTTCCAAAATTCCTCTAAAAAGCAGCCCAAAAATCCTCCTCAAAAGTTGACTTCGAGATTCCATATCTCTGAAGTTTTGCAAATTTCACTTCAGTTCTCCAGATTCTAAAAATTTCAGAAAAATCCCTGGTCTTCAGATTTGCAGTTTGGACACTGAATTTCTCAGATTTCTGCAGAACAATCCTCAGCTTCACAATCTTGATCCATTAAGCTCTTTTTTTCTTCAATTTCCAATGTAGACTTGCTTCAAATCTTCTTCTGTACTCTGACTTTGTTGACTTTTTAGGCTTGATTTTGGCTCATTGAAATTATTACATCCGGATATGAAATAAAATAACTAAAATGCCCTTGAATTACAATAATTCTCAATAAAACCTCAATTTAACACACTATCCCAAAATTACATCAAATCTAAATTAAATACATTAAAATAGGAATAATATGTCTAAGAAAATAGGGAATTACATATATCAAAATCCAACACATCAAGTGAACTTTATTATTTAAAAATATTAAAACTTGTTATTTTGGAATTTTGCGATTTTAAGTGAAATATTCAAACTGAAAATTTTTGCAATTTCAAATGAGACTGAGGAGTAATGCCATTGAAGAAGTTGAAGGCATGTGTGTTATGATTTTAGTAGGAAAGTAATGGCAAGAGGGTCCAAGTAAGCGTGTAAGCATGTACTTTGTTTATGATATTTGGTAAAGCTAAAGGATGTGTTTTTTGATAGGTGTTTGTGTGTATATGATACTTATTGGATGAATTGGAAGAATTATAGGGCAAATATGAAGGGGTCAAGGACCAGAAGAATATGCAACGTATTTTAATGATTTTACAATCAATGCAATATACTATTGTTGTTGATATTTTTCAGCATGGTGACATCTTCAGTTGATCCTGCATATTAAGATGTCATTCCACTGTAAGTAATGTTTTAATATTTACTTATTTAATATTTCCTAATATATTTATTCTTATTTTCCAGTAATTAAGAGAGAAGAAATGCGGGATATTCTCCAGCACGTTCAACATATCTTCAACGGCTAGGGCGACTTGGTCTTACGGAGGTTGAAAGGATAAGCCAAAATCCCGAGATTGTAGGAACCGTATTTGACTCCTTCATACTTATTTATATATAAGGGGAAATGGAGATGGAACACACTAACTCTCAGACGCACACACATTCTACGCACGAACTGATTGTAATCCTCTCCATTCTCTTCCAAAGTTGTACTCATAATCATCATAGTGAAACTTTTAAGATTGGAGACCTAACTCCCGGGGTTTTTTCCAAAGAGGTTGTCACCTCCAAGGTTTTCCTCGTTAACAAATCGTGGTGTCATTATTACTTTTTCTTGCTTTTGTTCCATATAGTCGAATTCCATAGTTCCCTCCTTATTGTTCAATCCACACACTAAACAAAGTTAAGATTCAACTCTATTGTTTTTTCTACCAAAACAATTTGGCGCCCACCGAGGGGCCTCGTGGTTTATCGATTATTTGGATCATTTCCTAAGCAAATTCATTATGTTTGCACCCCCCAATGTGTCCGCCGCCGGCAAGAGTCCCGCCGTTGTTCCCACATCGGGGGAGGAAGAACCACTTGTTACCACCACCTCCTCGTACCGGACCTCACCAAATTTCAACTTACGAAGACTCCACAAAAGGGAACAACCTCTTCCAATGTAGATGCCGACATTCGGAGTATCCTTACCAAGGTTGAATCAAAGGTTGGACCAAAGAAGACAAAGAATTCTAAGGTGCTGACCAATTCCATGATTAAGATGCAAAAAGATCAACAGCTCATCGCGTCTCGGCTTGACAACATATCACCACTGCGTGCAAGGGTTCTCAACTTTGACAACACTAGAGGATCTACATTTCAGAGTGAATTCATCCCAATGGGCAGTCCTCCTCAAACTCATTCGCTGACATCCTTAATGATGTCGACATCCTTGCCCGGACACCCCATTGACGCCATCTTCCGCAGTGATTCACCCCCGTTCATTCCATTCATTGACATCACTACCGTCACGACTACTACGGACAACTCGGTTTGCTAAATAATCTTTTTAATAATGATAATTTCAATCGTATTCCTATGGCCGACCCTTTGCAGAAACCCACTAGCCAAACAGATGCAGATCTCGTAGAGCCGATAATGAACGTGCCGTGCGTAACTCCCCCAATTCAACCGGTGACGCAGAATCTGTTACAATCAATCCCGGTTTGTCCCAAAGAATTGCAAATGTCGACATCCCAAAGCATTTCGGTGTACCATCTATGAAGTTGTACGACGGCACCACGGACCCGCAGGAGCATGTCGCACACTATCAAGAAAAGATGGACATAATTCATATTCCTCTTCAATTCGTGAGGCCTCGCTTATGCAGGGATTTGGATCAACCCCGTCTGGACCAGCCCTCAAATGGTTGATTAGGCAACCTCTAGGTTCAATTGGTTCCTACGCCCAGCTTATCAACATGTTCTATAACCAATTCTCATACAGTCGACAATTTGAAAGGTTGACAAGTGATCTCTACAATGTGACCCAGCAGCCTAATGAAACTCTAAAGGATTATGTCCACCAGTTCAATAAGGAGGTGCTAGAAATTCCCAATCTTGACATGTCGACAAATACGTAAGCATTCAAAATGGGGTTCAAGAAAGATTCACAAGATTATCAAGATTTGGTGATGACTCCTTGTAAGCGGTTGGAAGAAGTCGTGGAGCAGTGGCGGTGAGATTCATAAGACTGGAGGAAGACGAGCTGCGAAGATCGAAGTCCTCATCCAAGATGTCGACATATGACAACCCCGACAGAAAGACTGAATCGTCTCATCGCAGGAACCACCGTTCCAATCCTTATCCGAGAATTGACACTAGCAAAATTAACTCAATAGACGGTGAGGATGAAGATAACGATAATGTACCTAACATTTCTGATTATTGTTTTTCTGTTGACATTTCAGGTATACTCTGTGCAATGGGCAACCTTGGGGACAAAGCCAGATGGCCAAAGAAAACGGACAAAGCCACAGGGTGGCGTGACAAATCAAAATGGTGCGCTTACCATGAAGACTTTGGACACGTTACTGAAGATTGCATCGCGCTAAGAAAGGAGATCAGTTACTTGCTCTCGAAAGGACATCTTAAGGAGTCTGGGGTCCGTGAAAGAAGAAGGCCGAAAATGCGTAAGCTCCTCATGAAGCCGAAAGACCCGCTTTCTCCCCAAAGATCAACAAAGGTGATCTACTTCATCAGCGGAGGCTCGTAAATATGTGGAACATCCTATTCTGCCGCAAAACGACATGCTAAGGAGTCAAAAGAGGAAAAGCCGTAAAGACAAATTTCCCGCATGTCGACACCCCCGCCAGATCCAATCACCTTTGATGAAAGCGATCGAGAGAACTCCGCTAGAACCCCATCACGACGGTCTAGTTATTTCCTTGCAGATGCGTAACGGATAATCTGAGGCTGTATCCTGTTTGATGGGGCAGCTACCTGTCAATCTTATTATGTTGGGTACCCTTAAGGAAATGAACATCCTTAATCGGAGATCGTTAAGAAGTCTTCGATCTTTGGTAGGCTTCGAGTGGTGAAGTCAAAGAAACGGTGGGGAGATAAAACTTCCAATATACTCAAAGGGCCTCAACACCATGGAACGGTTCTGCGTAATTGATTGCGCAACATCTTACAATGTCATTCTTGGAAGACCGTGGATTCATGGAATGAAGGCCGTACCCTCCACTTACCATCGGTGTGTGAAGTTCCCAACACCTTGGGGTGTCGCTAAGATTTACAAAGTGATCAACAGTAGCCAAGGAATGTTATAAAACTTCAATGAAGGCGTCGACATCTCCAAAACAAGCATAGCAATTACCGAGGAAAGTACGTGAAGTCCCTGGAAGCTAGGGAGGATGATGTGAAAGAATTATTGCTAGACCCTTCCAACCCGGACATCAAAGTACTTATTGGCACCGACATCCCATCGATATAGAAGAGAAGCTTGTGGACCTATTAAGAAGAAGAATAAAGAGTTTCGCTTGGAAGCATGATGACATGACAGCATCAAGAAAGATGTCATCACTCACAAACTTAACGTAGATCCTAGCTTTAAACCAAAGTGCACCGAAACGTAGGAAGTTTGCGTAAAACCGAAATCAGATCATCAAGGAAGAGGTAGAGCGCTTACTCAAAGCCAACATGATACGGGAGGTCGATTATCCAAGATGGTTAGCAAACGTGGTTTGTGGTAGAAAAGAGAAACGGGAAATGGCGAGTTTGTGTCGACTTTACCGATTTGAATAAAGCCTGTCCAAAAGATCCTTTCCCTTTGCCGCACATAGATTCGTTAGTTGATGCAACCTCCGGACATGAACTCCTCTCATTCATGGACGCATCCTCAGGATTTCAACAAATTCAGATGGAACCATCTGACCAAGAGGACACCGCCTTCATAACACCCACAGTATTTATTGTTATATTGCCATGCCTTTTGGACTAAAAAATGCAGGTGCAACGTATCAAAGACTCGTCAACAAGATGTTTAATGATCAGATTGGGGACACAATGGAGGTATACATCGACGACATGGTGGTAAAGTCCAAGAAAGCCGAAGACCACATAAGCAACCTCTCTCAAGCCTTTGACATCTTGGACTGTTTCAATATGAAACTAAATCCAGCTAAATGCAACTTTGGAATGAAGGCCGGGAAGTTCTTGGGTTACATGGTTACTAAAAGAGGCATTCAAGCCGCCCTGCACGTATACGTGCTATTATCAACCCGTCATCACCTCAATCTGTCAAGGACGTCCAAAGGTTGACGGGAAAGATTGCCGCACTTACTGTATTCATTTCAAAATCCTCGCATCGATGCAAACCTTTCTACGACATCTTGAGGAAAACAATAAGTTCCAATGGGAGGATCAACACGAAGAAGCCTTTCAGAGCTCAAAACTTACCTGTCAACACCTCCATTATTGGCCAAACCTCAAGAGGATGAACATCTTTACATCTACCTGGCAGTATCCGAAGGTGCCGTAAGTGCAGTCTTGGTGAAAGAACGAGATGGTAATCAACAACCCATCTACTATAAAAGTAAGACACTCCTAGATGCAGAGACCAAGTATTCTCATTTACAAAAATTAATTCTAGCTTTGATAACTGCTTCTATTAAATTAAGGCACTATTTTGAAACACATACTATAATTGTACGCACTAATTATCCTATTAAGAATGTTATGAGAAAACCAGAGATGTCAGGTCGAATGGCAAAATGGTCTGTACAATTAAGCACATACGACATCAAGTACGAGCCCAGAACTGCAATAAAATCCCAAGCCCTAGCTGATTTTGTGGCTGATTTCAGTCCAACCCTGCAATAAGAGGTGGAATTGGAAGTACAGCAACTTCAAGATGATGACATCCTAAAAATTTGGACTCTCTATACAGACGGTGCTTCCAACATGAGAGGTACAGGTCTTGGAGTTGTACTAAAATCACCACAAGGGGACATAATACCACAATCTATCAGTTGCAGTTTCAAGGCTACCAACAATGAAGCAGAGAATGGATTCCTTGCTAATTGTTAACCACTACAACGGGTCCTACGTAGCAAAAAATGCTAAGATGACGACATATTTGGAAATCGTAAAAATTCTTTCGGCCAAATTCAAATCATTTTCCTTGGAACAAATCCCACGAGAAGAAAATTCTCGCGTATGCTCGGCAAACTTGGGTTCAGCCTTCAAAAGCATTTCACAAACCAGTATCCCAATTGTGCATGTTGACATCCCAGCAATTCATCATCTTGAGATGTTCGCTCTAGAGGTCGACATACCTTCCTCTCCATCGCAATTTCTTGGATGTGCCTCCTATTATCAAGTATCTCTTAGATGATACGATCCTACTGAGGAGAAAAATGCTAGAGCATTCAGTGGTAAGAGTTTCTAAATATTTACTTATCGATAACCTCTTGTTTAGAAAATCTGCCGCAGTCACTACTTAAGATGTCTAGAAGCGAGATAGAGCCCATCGGGTTCTCAAGGAGCTGCACGAAGGAGATTGTGGGAATCATACGGGGCGTAAGTCTACATACTAAGGCTCTTAGAATGGGCTATTTCTCGGCCCACAATGAGAAAATACGCCGTTGACTACGCAAAGAAATGTGATTCCTGTCAACGACATGGGGACATCCCCCGCACTGCACCCAAACCGAACCGCTACATCCTATCCCGTCGCCATGGCCTTTTATGGTTTGGGGAATGGACATAGTAGGAAAATTGTCCAGCACCGGGTGGAAGAGTATTTCTATTGGCTATGACAGACTACTTTTCTAAATGGGTAGAAGCCGAGGCATACGTGCAAGTCCGTGACAAAGAAGTTATATCTTTTATCAAAAGAAACATATTCGGCCGATTTGGAATACCATCGGAGATAATTTGTGACAACGGCTCTCAATTCATTAGCAAGAGAATCCAAGATTTCTTGACATCTTGGGGTGTCAAGATGGTGACATCTTCGCCTGTTCACCCTCGAAGCCAATGGACGGGCGAGTCTAGCAACAAAATAATCATAAGCAACTTAAAAAGAGGCTGAACCGGAAGAAAGGACGATGGGCGTAAGAGTTACCAATGGTTCTACGGCCCGACAGACGACATCTAAGAATGCTACCGGTCAAACCCCTATTCACTTGTATTTGGAACCGAATAAGTTATTCCAACGAAGTCCTTGTACCTACGGCAAGATACGGTTTGTTGACATCTGAACATAATAAAGACATCTTGATACATGACCTAGATACCGTGGATGAAGCGAGGGACATGGCCAAAGTTCGCATGGCGGCATATCAACAAAGGGTAGCCGGATCTTACAACAAAACGTAAGGATTAGAAGGTTTCAAGTAGGAGACTTAGTCCTACGAAAGGCATTCCAAAATACCAATGAGCCCAATGCAGGCAAGCTCGCCCCAAAATGGGAAGGACCCTACCTAATAGATGCACAAGCCGGGAAAGGAGCATATCGCACTGGCAACCTTGGATGGCCAAATGATACCGCGAAGTTGGAACGCCATTCATCTTAAAAGGTATTACGTTTAAACAAAATTCCCCATGAACTCATCTTTCCGTATGGATCGTCTTTTAGTTCGTTGCAACCTTTCTTTTTCCTATGCACCTTTTTAATTCTTTACAAATTAAGATGTCACTAACGTACTTTGTGGAGAGACGTCAACCTTAGTTGGCGTCCGTTTTAACATGTTTTCGTCTTATGAGGTATTGACATATTTACATGGGGACATGTCGAATGCGCGCAAAGAACAACGTTTTCTCCTCCGTTAGAGACTGGCCATCTCTTCTCAAGTAAAGGTACACAATCCCTTCTAAGGTTTAAAGAGTTAATTACCTCTTTCTTAAGATATTAGGTTACCACACCTTCGCCTGGAGCGCAAGTTATCTCTCTAATTGAGGTGTGGGGTGGGCCTATATGGGTAAACTCATATAGCTTACCCATTCCCACTCAGTTGGATGATTGATCTTACGTATTATTCTTATGGTTATGACATATACGTGTCATCTGAAGTATCTACGGTTTATGGCATATACGTGTCATCTTAAGTACCTACCATTTTGGCATACTATCATGTCACCTTATGAGCATAACAAAGAATCATCCAAAGAAAAATCTAATCCAAAAAGAAACAAGCCTTGACATGCTTGAAAACTACTAAACGTTAACCAGATTAAAGTAACCATAAAATATCCAAGCTACCAACAATAAAAGTGCAAAAGTGTTGGACCAACCCAACACGTAAAAAAGATTGTCTTTGGTCCTTATGGACCCATTACATAACCAAACGAGAATAAAAATTGTTTTAAGGGATTCCACCCCAGTAAGATCATCAAAATACCAAGAACAAAGTTGTTTTACCTTCTTTTTTAGGTGGCTTCTGCCGCAGGTGTTGCATTTGGGTTAACTTCTCCATCTACTGGTGCATCCTTAACGACCGCTTCATACGGGCTTGACGACACCTCGCCCTCATCCATCACTTCACCGGTCAACTTAAACAAATAGGCACACTCCCTGTTGATATCCCAAGTGTCAGCCTTCCCTTCTTGATACTCCTTCATCATTTTTATCTTGCATTGAGAAACTTGATTTTGCCGCGGCCGGTTTGCGGGAACTCTTCACGTCTGTGATCTCTTTCTGATGATCCTCCTCACTCTTAGCCAAACTATTCAGTAAGTCCTTCACTGTTTGTTCTTGCTCTCCCAACGACTTGCTTTGTTGCTCCAGGGTCTTCTCATGTACCTTCACCTTGTTTTCTAACGCTATCTTCTCCTTCCTAACCAAAGCGATGTCAGCTTTGGACTTCTTCTTTAGCATTTCAATTTCTTTCACCAACTCCTCCACATACCCTACAAATCGAAAAATAATAACTCGACATCAATAGATGTTTATAAAAACTTTTGCGTTAGTAAATATCCAATTAATAGTATCTTACCCCAGTCGCAAAGCTCATGCATTTTTTCTTAAAATCTCCTACTGGCATTCCATCAAAGGAATCTTCAACTTCGACTACCTCCTCTTGACTAGCCTTTCGCTTCTTTACTCTGGAACCAATACCTGCACTATCATCCAAAGTTGGGGTCTTCTTAGGGGCGGGCGGAGGCTTCATCTCTATCTTCACAGTAGAGCACCGTAAACATGGCTTCAATTTCATCGAGGTCAAAGTCCGATCCCGAGATGACTGGTTTGGAAAGCCGCATTGACATATGAAGGATTGTCAATAAGTATAGTGCATCGGTTTGACAAACTAAGGCGAGAGGATAACACACTTACTGTGGACATAATAACGGAGGTGGAGGCCTTTTGGTCTTAGGGACAGTCAAAGATGCCTCCAATAAGCCCTTAGGAGATCTCTTGTCTGGAGAGAGCCTGAAAAATTCTTCAACCTTGGTTAGAGTGTCTTCAGCAGGCGGGAACAGTTCTCCCCAGTCGATATCTACATAAAAGCAAGAACAATTATAATTCAGTTTGTCTCAAGAAAAGGAAGTCACAAAAGTAAGAATTTAAGTACCTCCCTTGTTCCACTCGCTTGAAATCTCATTTCCTTCTCCAATAGATGCCCTATCAACAAAGAAAAATCTATTTTTCCATCCCCTATCACTAGATGATGTGGTGCTCATTAGGGAACTCCTACCTGACCTCTTCCTAAAAAGATATCTTTTGGAACCAAAGAGTTGAAGATCGTACGAATATGCAATTTCATGGAGCCCTAGGTTTAATCCGTTCTCTCGGTTCACTTTAATGACAAAGGCAAAGACTCGCCAAGCCATCGGCATCAATTGAGCATAAGCGAGTTGGGTCTTTTGGAAGAACTCAGAAACCAACAAAGGAAAAGGGTAGCTAAACCCTAGAAGAAAGGGATACTCGAAGAAACAGGTCCATTTGCGAGAAACATAATCAGACCTAAGCTTTACGGAAAAAAGATGAAAAATTGTACCATTTGGGAAGTAGCATTGTCGTTTAATGGACTCTATTTGGGAATCACTGAACAAGCAAGTCTCTTCGTCTGGTTTTGCAAGAAGGTTTTCGCAAACGAAATCATCGAGACTAATTTCTTTGGGGCCTTGTGGGGTTGGGACACTCTTAGATTTGGTCGAGGACCACCCGGTCCTACCCATGATTGACAAAGGAAAGAAAAAAGATAAAATAGAGGAAGATGAGAAGTGGAGAAATGTTACCTTGAAAGATGAACGGCGCCGTAACAGGGATGAAAGAGAAGCTTGGAGAAGTTTATTTATCCAAGCAGTTATTAAAAAGAAAAAGGATTCTTTTTTCAAAAAAGTTACTTTTTCAAACGCTTCTCCCCAACCGTCCATTGACGCCACGTATTCCTAAACCGTCCCATCAAAGCAGAGCTGGCGGTTGGGCATTTAATTGGACAGAAAAACATTTTGCCTCTTCAGTTGCCTACATAGCCAAATGTTTTTGGGGACAAATTGTTGTGGGTATTTTTCAGCATGGTGACATCTTCAGTTGATCCTGCATATTAAGATGTCATTCCACTGTAAGTATTGTTTTAATATTTCCTAATATATTTATTCTTATTTTCCAGTAATTAAGAGAGAAGAAATGCGGGATATTCTCCAGCACGTTCAACATATCTTCAACGGCTAGGGCGACTTGGTCTCACGGAGGTTGAAAGGATAAGCCAAAATCCCGAGATTGTAGGAACCGTATTTGACTCCTTCATACTTATTTATATATAAGGGGAAATGGAGATGTAACACACTAACTCTCAGACGCACACACACTCTACGCACGAACTGATTGTAATCCTCTCCATTCTCTTCCAAAGTTGTACTCATAATCATCATAGTGAAACTTTTAAGGTTGGAGACCTAACTCCCGGGGTTTTTTCCAAAGAGGTTGTCACCTCTAAGGTTTTCCTCGTTAACAAATCGTGGTGTCATTATTACTTTTTCTTGCTTTTGTTCCATATAGTCGAATTCCATAGTTCCCTCCTTATTGTTCAATTCACACACTAAACAAAGTTAAGATTCAACTCTATTGTTTTTTCTACCAAAACAACTATCTAGTGACATCTTAATTCAATGTATTTTATTTATTGAAATCGAAGGTATATTAGATTGTATAAGTTGATAATTATTCCAAAAATGGTATATTAGATTGTATAAGTTGGTAATTATTCCAAAAATATGAATGGATGATTGAAATAATGAAGAATTCTGACATATCAAAGTGCAACTTAATGAGATATTAACTGGAGTGGAAATTAATAAGGGAGTGTAGAGTTATTCTTTTCGAAGGATTTTAAAGGGATTTTGAAAAATATTAATCTCTCCGACCCATACCTACGTGCACATTTTGCCATTTTGGGCGTCTCAAACATACGTGCACATTTTCTAAAATGAAAAAGAATCTTTACTATTCCCTTCACTCATTCTCTCTCCTACATTATTTTTATACTTACAACACCATTATAATTTACTAATCCCTTCACTCATTTTCTCTCTTATTTTACTTTCACATTCATAACACTTTCAATATAATATTCCCTTCTTAATTTACGTGCAAAAGTCAAAATGTGCACCTAGGTCTAGATATGGGACGGAGATCCTTACAAAAATTAAGTGTTGGGCCTAAGGACCCCAGAAAAACCCTGGGTGGGTCAAATTTCATTTCATTTCGTTTCATATCATATTTTATTTTTATTTTACCTTCCTTTTTTTTCAATGATATTTGAAAGTTATCAGGAGAACTAGTTATTTATATGAATATTGATGCTTAGATAACACAAAATCTTGGAAAAGACGTGTTTATACCTAAGCTATATAAAAATGTGTTTTTAAACCGGCTCATGACTTACTTGATTTGGTGACATTTTTGTAAATAACTGACATTTTAAAAAAATATGCGTGGTGACTTTTTCTTAAATATCAGAGGTTTTGGTGTTGTCATTCTTTTAGACATGCGCCGACACTCTTGAACATATGTGTTGGCACAATGAAAACGTGAGTTTTAGGAAACAAATATTGTTTCCTTATTTTCGAATCAATATCATACTTAGAAAGTTGATTTTGGGACTTTCATGGAAAGATTTACATTGTCCTATTATGAAAATGATGTTTCCTATTTTCGAATCAAGGCAACATATTTGGTAAGTTGATTTTGGAACTTTCATGAAAAGTTACATAAGTATCCTACTTTGAAAAGGACTTTGTTAATATTGTAAATATCTTTTATTTATGTACATAGATTTATATTAGGACTAACCTACTAACAATCCTTTTCTTTGTGAGTATATTTTATGTTTCCTTATAGGATTTGAGATCTCACAAAGGAATGCTGTTGATTGCGTGAAGATCTTCTCCATGGTGCATATAAATACAAGGACATCAGCACAAGAGAAGAGACGAATTTTGAGAGAGAAAAATACTTGTTCTTCACAGTTTTTCAACATTTTTGTTTTAGGTTGTGAGTGAAGGTTGTGACATACATCCGTAACTCACATCTAGGTTTTCATTGAGTTCTTTATTTTACTTCTGACTAGAATAGGTCCTACTTGAGAAAGGGGAAGTGTTCTTGCCATAGAAGGTGATTAGAACTCGTTTAGTATTTTAGTCTTTTAGTATTTCACTTATTCTTATTTTTGTAAAGCATCAAAGTTTTTATAGTGAAAAGTTTTGGGCGTAAGCCTAGTTTGCTGATCTCAAGATCGGTAAGCGTATATAACCCTTGTGTTATTGCTTTATTTTGTTTTATTCCGCTGCATTATCTGTGGATGTGTGGACAGTTGTGAGACACATCTGTACTCACATCCGTATTCTGTTGAAGTTGATTGTGCTTCCTAGCTACACGAAACTTTCAATTGGTATCAAAGCCAACTCTCGATATTTTACTGAGTGTTGATCCAGAAAGTGTAGTCATTATGGAATGCCAAAATCATCAAAACAGGCCTCCTGTCTTGGATGGCACAAATTATTCTCTTTGGAAGTCTAAAATGTGTAATTACATCAAAGGTATTGATGAAAGGGCTTGGATGTGTATTCTTGTTGCATGGCAACCTACTACTGTGGAGAAGAAGCCTGGGTCTAGTGTTGGTGAGTCTGTGTTTGAAAAGAAACCTGAAGAAAAATGGAGTCTTGATGAAATCCATGCTGCAAACTTTAATTCTAGGGCCATGAGTGCTATTTCGAGCCATGTTTCTGGGAATATGTACAAACTCATCACTAATGAAAGTGTTGCTAAGGCTGCTTGGGATATCTTACAAATGCAATGTGAGGGGATTCCAAGTGTAAAGGCTACTAGACTTAGAATTTTAATGGATAGGTTTGAAATTCTTCGAATGGAAGAGACTGAGGACATAGTTTCCTATGCTGCTAAGATCCATGAAATCTCCAATGAATGCACTAGCCTAGGAGAGTCAATTTCGAATGCTAGATTAGTAAGCAAAATCTTAAGAACTTTGCCTGAAATGTTTAATATCAAGGTTGCTGTCATTGAAGAGACTAATGACACCAACACAGTAGGTTTAAACAAAATTGTTGGTATTTTAACAGTGTTCGAGCTAAATCTTGAAGCTCAACAAAAGAACAAGGCAATAAGTATTGCCCTTAAAAGTTCTGCAGCCATTCCAAAAGAAATAGCTGACCTTTCCTCTGAAATTAATGAGTCTAATCTTGAGGAAGATGATGTGGTTGTAATCACCAAGAAATTCAATTTTATTCTGAATAACAAAAGGAGAAACAAGTCTCCTAGAAAAACCTCTCAGGATTTAGAGAAACAAGATGATAATTCTGATGAGGGGTCCAAGAAGAAAAGTTTTGATAACAAGAAATTCTCTGATTCTGTGCAATGTAGAGCATGTCGTGGCTTTGGTCACTTTGCTAATGAGTGTGCTAACACACTTAAGAAAAGGGGAATTAGTTACACTGCTGCTTCGAGTGATAGTGAGGATGATGAAGTATTTGCTAACATCTCTGCGTTTGAATCTCCATCTGTCTGTTTTAATGCTTATACTGCAGATTCAAAAGAAGAAACATTTTCTAAAGCTGATCTGGAGACGGATGTGGATACAGATGTGTACACATCCGAACTCACATCCGAGCAAACCTTCAACTGTTTCTATGTAAAAGGAGATTCAGAAGATGAAGATAGGGACATTCCCTATGAGGAACTTTTTGCAACTTACAAAGAATTGCATACTGATTGGATGAAGCGTATGGACAAAATTGAGGTACTTGCTAAGGTAAATAAAGTTCTTTTTGATAAACTGATTACCTGTGAAGATGAGAAAACCAAACTTTCAAAAGAAAATGATGATAAAAAAGATACCTTTGCCAAACTTGAAGTCCTTGTGACCAAGAAAAAAGTTGAGCTTGAAAAATTCAAAAATGGGTGTGAAAAAGCTGAAAGTACTTTTACCAAGTTGAACAAAAGTAAAATGAAACTTGATGAAGCTATTTCTATGGGACAGATTAACAAAACTGGTCTAGGCTTTGAACAAAGTAATTTTGTAAAGGAGGGATGTGAGGCTTCTACTTCAAAAAGTGTGGAAAAACCAAGTTTTAAAGAAAAATCCTTTTTGAGTGAGAACAGGCCTAGGAAGAGACACTACATCTGCCATTATTATTTTGCTCCTGGGCACATTAGACCCTTTTGTTACAAACTTAAGGCTGACAAAAAATCTGGTTACTTCAATCAGCCTCAGATGTGTGAGAAGATGTGTGCACATCCAAACACACATCCTGGTAACCTGAGACCTCTGCACCATAAAAAGAAAGCTGTAAAGCAGTGGGTAGCCAAACCAAGTGCTACATGCAATGTGGTTTACTCTTCCCTCAAGACTACTGTCTCTGGCTCTTGGTATTTTGATAGTGGGTGCTCTAGGCACATGATTGGGAACCAAGCTGTTCTCCTTGACTATGAATCAATTAGTGGGGGGAAAGTGAACTTTGGTGGAGGTGCTCAAGGAAAAATTGTTGGGAAAGGAACCCTAGATGTCAAGGGTCTCCCAAAATTGCACAATGAGTATCATGCGGAAGGCTTGAAAGCCAACCTGATAAGCATCAGTCAGCTGTGTGATGATGACCTTTATGTGAAGTTTGATAAACACTTGTGTGAAGTGTTTGATAAGGACAATAAGTGTGTGTTTACTGGTCCTAGATCTGCTGACAATTGTTACCAATTTGGTGACAATCTTTCATGCCTAAGCTCAAAAGCTAATGATGTCAATCTGTGTCACAAAAAATTAGGGCATGCTAGTTGTAGAACTCTGGAAGAACTTCAAAGGTTTGAAGCTGTTAAAGACCTCCCTAAGCTAAACTTCAAGAACCCTGATGTCTGTGGTTCATGTCAAAAGGGAAAGCAAACAAAAGCATCACATAAAAAGGTCCAACAGTGCTCCACATCTAGGTGTTTGGAGCTGATTCACACTGATTTAATGGGACCTATTGAAGTAGAAAGCTTTGGTAGGAAAAAGTATACCTTTGTGTGTGTTGATGATTATTCTAGGTACACTTGGGTAATGTTCTTAAGAGAAAAATATGAAACAATTGGAGAATTCAAAAATTGGTACAAAAGGGTTAGAAATCTTTATGGTCTTAAGACTGTGAGGATTAGGTCTGATCATGGCACTGAATATGAGAACCAAATGTTTACTGCCTTTTGCAATTCTAAGGGAATCACACATGAATTTTCTGCACCAATCACTCCACAGCAAAATGGAATTGCTGAAAGAAAGAATAGAACTTTGCAAGAAATGGCTAGGGTTATATTAAGTTCTAAAAACCTGTCCAAGAAATTTTGGGCAGAAGCCATGAACACTGCCTGTCATATTGACAATAGAGTGTTCCTTAGGATTGGTAGCACTGTCACTCCTTATCAAATCCTCCTTGGAAAGAAACCCACTGTGAAGTACTTTCATGTATTTGGGTGCATTTGTTACATTCTCAATGATAGAGAATATATGTCCAAATTTGATTCAAAGAGTGATAAAGCAATTTTCATGGGATATTTCACTAATAGCAGAGCTTACAGAGTATTTAATCTCAAAACAAAGACCATTATGGAATCTGCTAATGTTGTTTTTGATGACTCACTTGATCTTAACCTCAAGACTGCTGAGGATGATGTTTCAGGTTGCTTACTGGACTGGAAGGATACAGAAACAGATGCTGAAGAACCAACAGAAACTGCCAGTGCTGAAAAACCTGCTGAACCTGAAAGGGATGTAACCAAGGATGTGGACACATCTGCATCCACATCTGAACACACATCTGCTCCCATATCCACTCAAAATCCTGTAACTGAGGACAGTTCATCTGAATCTGATCAGGATGATGCTCCATAAGATAATGTGGATGGGTGTGTGGATAGATCAAGGGATATTCCCTCTAAAATCTAGAAAAATCACCCCACTTCACAAATTGTGGGAGATGTGCAAGGCCAAAAGAGAACCAGACAAAAAGAAAAAGTAGACTACAGAAAGATGGCTGGTTTGTGGAGTTGCTCATCAGCATACTCCCAGGTAAACTTTTGCTGTTTTGTTTCAAAGATAGAACCTAAGAATATTGCTGAAGCATTGAAGGATGCTGACTGGATTCTTGCTATGCAAGATGAGTTGATTCAATTTGAAAAGAATGAGGTTTGGACTCTTGTCCCTAGACCCTCTCATGAAAATATCATAGGAACCAAATGGATTTTCAAGAACAAAAAAACTGATGAGCAAGGTGTGATCACTAGAAATAAAGCTAGGTTAGTTGCTCAAGGTTACACTCAAATTGAGGGAATTGATTTTGAGGAGACATTTGCTCCTGTTGCAAGAATTGAGTCCATTAGGCTTCTGTTAGCTATTGCTTGTTACCTCAAGCTTACTCTTCATCAAATGGATGTTAAGAGTGTCTTTCTAAATGCGGTATTGAATGAGGAAGCCTATGCTGAACAACCTAAAGGCTTTGTGGATTCTAAGTATCCTAAACATGTGTATAAGCTGAAGAAAGCTCTGTATGGGCTGAAACAAGCCCCTAAAGCTTGGTATGGTAGGCTAACTGACCATTTGCTTCACCTAGGATTCAAGAGAGGAGAAGTTGACAAAACCTTGTTTGTGAGGAAAAATAAAAAGGAGATTCTTGTGGCACAAATCTATGTTGATGATATTGTGGTTGGGTCAAATTCTGACCCTATGCTAGCTGAGTTTGTGGATAGTATGACTTCCACATTTGAGATGAGTATGATAGGTGAGTTGAATTATTTCTTGGGCTTACAGATAAAACAATTCAAGGATGGCATGTTCATCTCTCAATCTAAATATGCCAAGAATCTTGTGAAAAAGTTTGAATTTGAACACTCTTCACATCAAAGAACACCAATGGGATCTTCCCAAAAACTGAGTCATGATTCAGATGGTGAGAGTGTTGACAAACCCTATACAAAAGCATGATTGGAAGTGCTTTACCTCACTGCAAGTAGACCTGACATAATGTATAGTGTGTGTCTCTGTGCAAGATACCAAGCCAACCCAAAGGTGTCCCATCTTAAAGCCTTGAAAAGAATTATTAGATATGTGAGTGGGACTGTGAACCTAGGGCTGCATTATTCTAAAGAGACAAATACCAATTTGGTTGGCTATACGTACTCACTGGCCGGAAACAAATGATGATAGGAAGAGTACTACAGGTGGATGCTTCTACCTAGGAAATAACCTTGTGTCCTGGTACAGTAGGAAGCAGAATTGTGTGTCTTTATCCACTGCAGAGGCTGAATATGTAGCCCTTGGAAGTTGCTGCACACAATTGCTTTGGATGAATCAAATGCTGAAAGATTATGGATTAAATAGCAAAATTTTGACTGCTTTTTGTGATAACAAAAGTGCCTTGGACATATCTAAAAACCTGTCCAACATTCTAGAACAAAACACATTGATATTATACATAATTTCATTAGGGATTTTGTAGAACAAAAAACTGTGTGTCTGGAATTTGTTGGGACTGAAAATCAATTGGCTGATATATTTACAAAGGCATTAGATTTGGAGATATTTTTCTCCTTAAGGAAGTCTCTTGGTTTGTGTGATATTTAAGGTTGTGAGCACAAATGTGTCTCTAACACATCTGTATATTAGATTAACTGAAAAAATAAAAATAAAAAAATATATCATGCATTAGCACGAAATATCTCAGTGTGATTACTTGTGAGTTTTCATCTTTGACATTGTTCTGATCGCTTAATTGTGAGCACTTCCTGTTCTTGTCATTTTTTGATGGCTTGATATAATCTTACTAGATATCTCACAGTGGGTGCTTAAACAAAAAAATAGTGAGAAACAGCTGCTTCACCCTTAGTATGAAGCCATACCATTGTGATCAAGTGATTCTCATAAAAAATCTTGAAATCAAACTTGACAAGATCATTGGGAAAAAGGGATATCTTTGGGATCAAAGAAAAGTGAAAGCTACTCACAATGCAAAAATCCACAATAAAAAATGGGTAGATGCATCCTAGAGGCTGTGCAGATTGGATTATTGCTCATTGACTTTTTGTGATCTAAATGTGTCCCCAAATGTGACTCACATCCTATGCCACATCTGTGAGCTGAGATTTTTCCTTCACCTGTGTGTTTGCATCATGCTAGGCATACTACATATTAGGTCATATAGAAAGCTTTGTAAATATGCTAGTTAATTTATTTTCATTCTTAACTTACTCTTTGATTTAACATGTTTTGTTTTTCAATATCTCCCATGAAAAAGAAAGGTGTGTATCAATCCTCATTGGAAAAGGAAGGACAATTTCAAAGGGATTCTGTGGAAAAGATATGGCTGAAGTTATTTTTTGTTACCATAAAAGGTATGCAATATTTTGATAAATCTTAATCCCTATTTTTTCTGTGATTCGCTGTGTGTATGGAAATTTTAAAGGTTTTATAGCCATTGTGGACTCTTTCTTTTTTTTTTTTCTGCAATTTTGAGTCCTATTTGAGGAAGGAATCCGTGTTTGAGTAGGAAAGGGGGAGTTGTGAGTATTCTAGTGGCACAACCCTTGTCACATCGCCTTAAACCCTCTTTAATCCTTGCTCCCTGTTCTCGTAATTTCTCTCACACACACACACCATATATTTCTCTCTCTTTGTCTGTCTAATCAATCTGCAGAATCAATGTAGCTGAAGCTGTAGATGTGCGTCAGGATGTGGCCACATGTCACACATTTGCAGATTCTTTTGATGCAATCATGGAAGCCTTTGATGCAGAAATTGTTGCAACTGCTGCTCTCAATGCTCAACTGATTACCTCCCAGACACATGCAAAAATCCTGAAGGTTTTGAAGGTGGATCTCTAGAAATGGGAGACTACACTTTCTAGTCAGAAAGGGGGAGAGAAAGAAAAGAAAAAGGATGAGAATGATACTGATGTTATCTTTGCTGTTGCTGCTGATGTTTCAGTTGGGATGCTTGGGAGTTTTACTGTTTGTTCTTACTGTGATTGAAACATCAACAGGTTTGATTTTTATATTTGTTAAAACAATTTTGTTTGCTTTTAATATTCGTTTTAGTTATTTGTTAGTTTTAGTCTTGGTCTGTAATTCCTAAATACATTTGCTAAATGGTTGCTTTAGTTTATATTTGTTGAACTACAATTTTTAGTACTAACTTGTTCTATACAGTTATGTGTGGATGTGTTGACACATCTGCACACACATCCATTCAGGGGGAGTCTTTGCTGCTGAAAATGTTGATCTAAAATGATCAAATCATAAATCTTTGGTTTTGACCAGAAAGTCCAAAATAGGGGGAGATTGAAAACGTGAGTTTTAGGGAACAAATATTGTTTCCTTATTCACTACAAGAAAACAGGGCAACTGAAACGGATTTTTCGGTTGCAATTCAGGAAAATCGGTTGCAAATTGATGTTTGCAACCGAAAATTTCCGTTGCAAAGGCAGTCGCAGGAAGCCTCGTCGCTATTTGTGCGACCGCTTTTGACCGCTGTTTAGGTTGCAAAATCCTTGAAACGGAAAAAGTAGTTGCAAATTCTGTTGCAATGTGTTTCCTAGAATAATTTTTACATCGGTTGCAAACAACAACTGATTTATTTCTGTTTCTAAAATTTGCAACTGATTTATTTCTGTTTCTAATTGCAACTGATTTTTCTGTTTCAAATATGTTATTTCTGTTTCTAAAATTTGCAACTTATTTATTTCTGTTTCTAATTGCAACTGATTGTTCTGTTTCAAATATGTTATTTCTATTTCTAAAATTTGCAACCGATTTATTTCTGTTTCTAATTGCAACTGATTGTTCTGTTTCAAATATATTATTTCTGTTTCTAAAATTTGCAACCGATTTATTTATGTTTCTAATTGCAACTGATTATTCTGTTTCAAAAATATATTACATGAACTAAATTAGCAACTAAATTTTTCAGTTTCAAGTATGCAACCTAATTTGCAACGAAAAATTATGTTGCAGAAAATTATTTTCTAAAAATAAAATATTACTAATATTATAAATATTTCTCAATTGTACCTAATTGAAAATTTAACTTAAATATCTTAAATCAAACAAATAAAGTCAACAAAGATTCAAACATAACATTCAAAATAAATTTCCAAATTATCATACTAAACTGTCGTGCTATTAAACTACGTATGCTTGAAGTCTCTAGGTCCTCGATTTGAGCATCTCTTGAAATTGCAACTGGAAACCATTTTTCATTTCCTCAAATTTAGCCTCATATGTGGATTCTAATTTTGCCGTGACTTCATCCCTCATTTTCTCAATTCTTTCGTTCAACTTATCTTCAAACTCTTGTGTACGTGTGAAATCTCCATTTGAACATGTAGATGACGAGATGAAAGTGGAGGAAGCATTCGTCTATCATATGAGCGAGCAAATGCATCACCGCAAGGGTACAACTGTCAGAGCATGTGTGTGTGCCTGTGTGTGTGAGTCGCGGCTTATCGGTAAATCAAAGTGTTCTAAAAGGATATCAACCATTATCAATATAAGAACTTCAAGTGAACACACCGCCGCTCCGCACAGAAGCAGAGTAGATAACAAACCGCATATCAACCATTATCAATATAAAGAAACATGCACTATAGTAAAACGAACAAAGAAGCCAACCGACATTTCGCCAAAGTTCGAAGTATTGGTATACAACCATATACAATTATACATAGGGAAAACAAGGTCTATATAAGCAAGATCTTGCAAAATCTCGTAATCCTATCAAAAATAATTAAATCATATATGTGAAATGAAGTACATCATATCCTAAACCTCCAAAGACCATAAGAAACATTTAATATTGACATTCATAAAGATTGAAGATAACAATATATTAAAAATGTATCCAACCGCATATATAGGTTCAACTCACAAACTCAAATTGAAAATGAATAGAGGGGAGGGGGATAACATTTCTTAAACTTTCCGTACAGAAATCCTAGCTTCTTGCGCAGAAAGACCTGAGTAACTCATATTCTACGTTCTTGCCACAACAAATATTTTGAACCATGACATAGAAATGCCAAAACCCAAGCTTATCCACAAACTACATGGACCACAAGTAGACCGAAAGATCATATCGTATGGGCATTTATGCCGGTTGACAATAATTCATCAAGACTGTTACCATAAGACCATAGTGTCATGCATTGTAAAGGCACCTGACCGCTCCCTCTACAACAATACTCCACCGAGTTACACGGAGGCTTGGTTTCGTTGTGTAGACTATCCATTGAGAAAATTAAGTGTTGAAAGCATCACCTCAAAGGATCATATGCCGACAATCAAAGCTTTTGAGTTGTTATATCGGTGTGTGTGTGTGTGTGTGCACGCACACTTCTGCGGGACTCAAGCTCAAATCTAAGCTTTGTCAGTGATGATTTGTACTAGTGTCTGTACTTAGCAAAAGATTTCCCATTTGTTTGTACTCGCAAACTGCCGTCAATAAAGCTCTTCTATACCCCCCTAATTTGGTTTGTCCCAGCAAGTAGTTCACATTTCTAATAGAGGATACGCTTTTAGTGTAACTTGGAGAATGGATTATTCAGCGGGGACTACAGGAAGAGAAGCTTGTGAGTACTAAACATCTACAAGATTGCATACCATGGAGGAAAGAAATACTGCTCATGACTTTGAGGAAGCACTGATAAAGGGTCATTAAAGATGCAAGTTTTTTTTATTTCTTTTAAATATAACTAGCATAAACCTGCAACAAAGATAATGTAAATTTCACAGCCAGTTTCTATGTGAAATTCTGTAAATTAGTAAAGAGCTCACATGGACAGGGCATCCATCGTTGAATTCAATTGCAAACATCTGTGGCTCCTCGGCAAATCGAACAAGAGAACTGACTGCAGATAAAGAATGGATAAGAGGGGATAGTGACTATGATCTGGCGGATATCTTTAAAGCATTATGAAGGAAAGAAAATTCCGAACTGACTAAAAGAGTATCAGATGCTTCTAGGATATCAGGAGGGATAAATCATGTGTATCTCATTAATATTAAAAAAAAAAATGCCAATGATAGCAAGGATAAGGCAGACATAAGACTTGCAAATTTAGGATACGGCAAGGTTAAATTTATAAAATTCAACAAGAAAAGGGACATCAGAGAACATCTAATAAAAATGATCTGCTCGGGTGTGATGCATCAATTCAAAACTCTAAATTAGGCTGATAACTTCTTGCAATCATGTTTTCTCTCTTTTCCTCTTAATTCCAACCTTTTGTACTTATGATTTGTTAGAACAATAAGAGAACAGTTAGGCATTCTTTCATTTTCAATATTCTTTGTGTAATAATGGATTGTCATATCCATATCATGTCGTACTAGTATCTCCAGAATGCATGATCAAATAGTGCCTAAAACAAAGAAAATCATCATCTTACTTCGTAGTTTGCGGGCCGCCTTTCAACAAGGGAGACCTTTGTTAAGATAAGTTGACGAGATACAAGATCACCTTGTTCACCAAGTCCTCCTTTTGGTCCAAAACCAAACCCAAGCCTGGAGTATTGAGTGTCCCATGAGCGGCAGACCTCGGCCTCGTGACGGACCCAATCCCCGCAAGGCGTTTCTTCCGCCCGACAGCCTCTTTGGCTGATTTTACATCAGACCATAATAAAAAGTTTTTCCAAGTAACAAGTACACATAAGTATAGATATACAAGTACATACATGTATGTGTGCTATTAAGGGTCTTTTTTCGAATTACCTCGTAACCAAGAAGAATAAACACAAATCGGTATTAGTAGATTTAATTGCTGATTCTGGTTTCATATCTAGGTATTCAACTAAATTGAATTGATGGACAGTCCATCTGGGGTGGGGTGGGCATTTGGTATGGATCTCAAGTCGACGATACATCCAACTCCTATCGTTACACATAAAAACTTAATCCGGACTTACAAGTCTTAGCTAAATATAAATCTTTTCCTCATCCTTAAAAGCAATGTATGGAAACAACTTAGACTCAATCCACTCCCAATCCCGAACATATTGGTCTCAGAAAAATTCTCAATCTTCATTCTCTAGAGATTCAAGAGAAAGAAATAACTTCATCCATATTTCATTCTATCTTTCACTTAACAAATTCAAAATTGACACCATTGCAAAAAGCATCAACCAAGTGTTTTTGTTATACACCCGCATTCCACCTTTCGACCTCTCGCATCCCTTTGGGGCGGATCAACAAGTGGTTCCCAGGTATCAAAGTCGATCGATAAATAAGGGATTGTGACCCATTCCACTCAAACCGTCTCATTTCAAACACCACGCTCGTCCTTTCCAGAGTATCACAACTTAACTCCATAAATCACATGAAAACAAGTTGCATAAAATATGTAACTATAAACCTTGACTTAGATGAAAAATACACATCCTACACCAATTACTCGAATTTCAAACACATATCATTCATTTTCTCAATTCAAGAATTCAATTACGTAAACAAAAAGAACACAACAGGGAAATAATTTTTAAAAAGGAAAAGTCAAGCGATTTTGCCTTACCATGATGAAGAACAAAACACAAGTGCTATTAAGGGTCTTTTTTCGAATTACCCGTAACCAAGAAGAAAAAACACAAATCGGTATTAGTAGATTTAATTGCCGATTTTGGTTTCATATCTAGGTATTCAACTAAATTGAATACCTAGGAATCGAAATTCAACAAATTCAATAGCAAGAGATCAACAATCATGGAACCATGTTCAATTCGCGGAAAGGGTTAACAATACCATACCTTGTTCAATTTCGCGGAAAGGGAAGGAGATGCCTAAGACGCCGGCACCACGAATTTCGCCGGAAAGAAGAGCCGGCACCACGTCGCAAAGAGCGGAGAGAGAGAGTGAGAGCGAGGGCAAGAAGAGAGAGGGGGAAAAGAGCGGCGTGGTCTCGACCGTGTTTGCGCCTTTGCCCTTTGGTTTGAATGGGTAGGGGATTAGGTCGCAAACTAATTTGTTAAAAATATACCGTACACTACGCTGCCGTTTTGCTGCCGTTTTATATACTTTTTACAATTTAATAAAATAAAAATAATTTAGGATTAATTGCAACCGAAATTGAATGAAAAATTTGAAACCGAAATTTATTTGTTTCAAAATCCCTCGCAAAATTAGGCGGGTTTCCTCCCTCCAAAATTTTTGCGGCCAATTTTTTTAAGTTCAAAATATATAAATTTTATATTAATAATTGCAACTGAATTTGAAACAGAAAATTGAAACAGAAGTGCATCTGTTTCAAAATCCGTTGCAATCCCGAAACATGAAGCGACAAAATGATTTTTCGTTGCAATATGAGTTGCAATATTAATTGTGCACGTCAATTTTCAATGAGAACTTTTTACTCTGAAACTGATTTCAATTTGGTTGCAAAATTCCGTTTCAGTTTCCCTGTTCTGAAACTGATTTCAATTCGGTTGCAAAATTCCGTTTCAGTTGCCCTGTTTTCTTGTAGTGATTTTCGAATCAATTTCATACTTGGAAAGTTGATTTTGATACTTTCATGAAAAGATTTACATTGTCCTATTATGAAAATGATGTTTCCTATTTTCGAATCAAAGCAACATATTTGGTAAGTTGATTTTGGGACTTTCATGAAAAGTTACATAAGTATCCTACTTTGAAAAGGACTTTGTTAATATTGTAAATATTTTTTATTTATGTACATAGATTTATATTAGGACTAACCTACTAACAATCCTTTTCTTTGTGAGTATATTTTATGTTTCCTTATAGGATTTGAGATCTCACAAAGGAATGCTGTTGATTGCGTGAAGATCTTCTCCATGGTGCATATAAATACAAGGACATCAGCACAAGAGAAGAGACGAATTTTGCGAGAGAAAAATACTTGTTCTTCACAGTTTTTCAACATTGTTGTTTTAGGTTGTGAGTGAAGGTTGTGACATACATCCGTAACTCACATCTAGGTTTTCATTGAGTTCTTTGTTTTACTTCTAACTAGAATAGGTCCTACTTGGGAAAGGGGAAGTGTTCTTGTCATAGAAGGCGATTAGAACTCGTTTAGTATTTTAGTCTTTTAGTATTTCACTTATTCTTATTTTTGTAAAGCATCAAAGTTTTTATAGTGAAAAGTTTTTGGGCGTAAGCCTAGTTTGCTGATCTCAAGATCAGTAAGCGTATATAACCCTTGTGTTATTGCTTTATTTTGTTTTATTCCGCTACATTATCTGTGGATGTGTGGACAGTTGTGAGACACATCTGTACTCACATCCGTATTCTGTTGAAGTTGATTGCGCTTCCTAGCTACACGAAACTTTCACACAAATCAAAATTCCCTTCGATATGATATGATTGCGTTTTGTGGTTCATCACGAGTTAAAAGTTATGACAGTTTTACCGCACACGCCTAATAACACAATCACTAGTAAAAATATATATCGGCACTCATTGTAACTAATGCTGGTTGTATCATTTTAATGGCGGTGTTAGTGTTCTTAAGTGCTAGATAAATGCACCGACACTCCTTTTAACTAATGTTGGCTAGTGTTAGTGTTTTTGAGTGCCAGGTACATGCTCTGACACTCATTGTTACTAATGTTGACACTCCTTATTACTAACACCCTCTATACTAGTTAATGCCAATAATATTGTTTTTGAGTGCCAGATACATGTGCTAGCACTCTGTGTAACCGATGTTAATAGTGCGTCCGAAGTTTCAATTATTTACAAAAATGTCACCACGCCTTTTAAAAGAAGTGCAAGTTATCTATAAAAATACCACGGGTCCGATTCAAAGCACATTTTTCTTAACCCTAAATGCGTTTTTCATAAGACACAATAATAAGTTATACCATTTCCTTCCGGTAAAATGAATAGTATTTTGGACATTTATACCCCCTTCTTTTTATAGAATTAAAAAAAAATTGAAATATGATAATTTTGCTCCCGTAATTAGCTATTAAACGCTTATATACTCCTCAGCTTCACTTTTCACACATAGGCTCTCGTATGAACAATTAATTAGGGAAGATTTGATCAACTAACTTTTTGTCAAATTTTTAACGAAATTGCTGATTTGAATGACTTTATGGTAATTTTGAACATCCACGTTATTAATAGCATCAACATCCATGATCGGGTGATGTATCTCTCTTCCATATCACCTCCATGTCATCGGTTATTAACAACCATAACCTCAAACAATTTTACCTCCGTTTCAATCTTATGTTAACATTAATCATTTTTCTGCAAAATTGTGGTTACAACTGAGAATAAAAACTGTTACATTTCAGTTTAAAAAAATATTACATTTCATAATAAAATCCGTTACATTTCAGAAAAGAAATATGTTACCTTCCTTTATAGTAAGTGTTACATTTATTGACGAGGAAAATGAATATTGTTTGATCTTTTGGATATTTATGTAGGCCAATTTTAGATGAACTCAGACCAGCCTTGGCATTAACAAATTAACGAGTAGTATTATACTCCCCTCCATCCCAAAATGTTTGTCTTATTTGACTTTTTTGTTTAACTTTGACCACAAATATATGACAATTTAATTATGTTCATGAAATTCTAAAAATTTCTATTGATTCACCATTAATAATATTATCAACAACAACTTTTAGAATTTATTGAACATGATTAATCTCTCATAAATTTGTGGTCAAAGTTCAACAAAAAAGTCAAATGGGACGAACATTTTGGGACGGATGAGTATGTTATATATATATCTATAGTATAAATGCAACCGGGGTGTGAACAGTTCTATGAACAGTTCCACCCGCGGAAGTTACCATTTTGCCCTCACTATTCACTTCCTTTCCCGTTTTGCCCTTAAAAAAAAAGATTTTACTTATGTCGTGCGACATACATGGCATTAATTTTCAAAAATAACTTTTCCCTCCTAAAATTTGAATTTTTGTAAAAAGAGCTCCACATTTAAAAAAAAAATAAAAATTAGTATGTCGTGCGACATATTTGCCCTTAAATTTTTTTTTTTTTTAAATTAAAAGAAAATAGAAAAAAAAAACACTCACTTGGCCTTGGACACGGGCATATGCTAGTATATATATATATCCAAACATTGTTGCACATTGTAGACAATGAGCAGCCTGTCACCTAACTCTTGAGTCATGAATAATATCGTATTCTGTCTGGTTTTCTTGTATCTTTAGTGGTTATTTCACTATATATATACAGATCACTAGAGGCCAGGAATCATCGCTAATCAATCTGAGAACTCCATTTTCAAGAAATTAATAATGGCCAAGAGCAAAGCCACCACCATGTTCTTCAACCTGGCCCTAATCCTTTCATTTGTTCTCCTAATCTCCATGGCTGAAAGTAAAAGTCGTCTTAGCAGTAAGTTCTTTGCATTCACATCAATGTTTATCTGACAATCATGCCGGTAACCTTACATTCATTTGTTCATAATTTTCCGTTGCTTGTAGTTGGTTTTCCGAAGACCCCAACGTTGTTTTGTAGCAAAGTCTATGGGGCACAAATCGGTGATACGTGCTTCAGTGTTGCTCAAGCTGCCAATTTGACAGCCGATGCCTTTACCAACTTAAACCCCAATCTTACTTGTAACAAGATTTTTGTGGGTGAATGGCTTTGCATCAGTGGAATGGCAATTTAAGTTTACTTGACGGGAGATCAACCAGCCTCTGAAACAAAAATCATAAATAAAGAGAAATGAGAGCCTTTTTTCTTGGATTGCTTTAATTGTAAGTGATTGTTCTTGAATTTGAACATTTTACATGCGCATATGAAATTTTTGTTGTTGAAAAGCGTTGGGCAGGGGTCGGAACTCTGAAAGAAATTGAGTAGCTAAGATTGACAAGTGAACAACAAAAGTAACTTGTGTGAGTCCTGGTGTAATAGCACCGGCACTAACACTAATACTAACGTAGCGGAATAACAATTTTAATTAAAAAGAATAACACGGATTCATCAAACACAGATTCAGCACTTATCTACATCAACTTGCTGTAGACAATAAAAAGCTTGACGTAGCGGAAGACTTGATAGATATCAATTACTATTGTAACGCGCACGTTAACCAGTAATCGATCTTCACCCACGTTGAATCGCGCACGATTGTCGGGAATTGGACGAAAGGAGAACCCTCCACTTTCGGATTAAAAAGAGTAAACACTCAATATGAAATTTTATTAATCAAAGGCTGAAATTCGGAATTACAATAAACCCTAATTATATAGTGACCCTAGGACTTGAAAAACAAGCCAAAAACTTTCCAAAATAACCTTAGTCTATATAGTAACCTAATCAATCAATAAAACACTAAAATAAAGTCCTAATATACTTCAAATACCAAAAATACTAATAACCTAATATTAAATTCGAAAAAGACAATAAAAATAACAATAATAATTAAAATTAAAATTAAACCTTAAGCTTATTCCTATATTAATCTGCATCATCCTCCCCAGATTCGAGAAATTTCTCCTCAAATTTGGAATGGCATGTACTTGAATTTGTAGCAGCACAAAAAGAGCATGTAACATGAGTATCCTTCCATTAAGACTTGACATGAAAATAATAAAAACTTTGAATCCTTTGCGAATCTGAAACTTGCTAACTTGAGTAACGACATCCATCCAATCAGTCCAATATCTTAAAATAAACTCATTAATTAACAAGTTTCGTATATAATCTGCAGAAGATGTCTTCGTAGGGGGAACATCAAAGGGGTCAACGAATTGATGTGTAACAATTCTCATCGTCGATATGTGGTTTATACCATCAGCTATAAACTGTGGAATATATGTAAAAGGCAGGATAGTGTCAAACTGACAATTTCCACAATCACACCTATCATATATTGGTGGTTTTGACCAATCGATGGAAAGTTCGGTAGTCGCCGATTCGACGAAAGGCCACAAAATATCACCACCATCAGAATCCACCTCCCAATCTCGCTGTCCGTCGCTGCCACCATTCGCCGAGCCTGTTGCTTGAACAATTCGGTCATCCTGCCCGCTAACTGTTCCATCAACAACTCCATACGTTGATCTACGATGGATCCGATGCGTTCCTCCAGGACCGCTTCATCTCGCTTGTAGATCGCTTCCACAGTGGCCTTCTTTCCTCGTCTCATTCTTCCTAGAACGAACCGGAATCTGATACCAACTGACGTAGCGGAAGACTTGATAGATATCAATTACTGTTGTAACGCGCACGTTAACCAGTAATCGATCTTCAACCCACGTTGAATCGTGCACGATTGTCGGGAATTGGACGAAAGGAGAACCCTCCACTTTCGGATTAAAAAGAGTAAACACTCAATATGAAATTTTATTAATCAAAGGCTAAAATTCGGAATTACAATAAACTCTAATTATATAGTGATCCTAGGAATTGAAAAACAAGCCAAAAACTTCCCAAAATAACCTTAGTCTATATAGTAACCTAATCAATCAATAAAACACTAAAATAAAGTCCTAATATACTTCAAATACCAAAAATACTAACAACCTAATATTAAATCCGAAAATGACAATAAAAACAACAATAATAATTAAAACTAAACCTTATGCTTATTCATATATTAATTTGCATCAAAGCTTCTCTTATTAAATCAATTAGAAGACGGTTTACACAAAGACTAATACCTAGAGAAGAACAAACAAACTAAATAACCAAAACAATCTCTCACGCTAAACCTCTTTGATCCTTTGAAACCTTTCAGATTTAAAGTCCAAAAACTGTGTTACACAATGAGGCGTGCAACTCTCATTTATAGTAAAAGGAGTCCTTGTTTGTAGGATGTAATTTGCTTGAGAAGATCTTCCACAATTAGACTTCTACCTTCCTTAGTCAATCAAAGCAATCCTTCCTTATCATGGACTATTTCCTTGTACGAGAGATACCTACAAAATAACCAAATATATACTAAAAGATATCCAAGATTTGCTTAGTAGGTTAATTTATAAAATAAACCTTAATTACAATATATACAATATTTACCTATATTAACTAATATAAAGAAAGTAACAAATCTAACTTAAGTCAACCTTTGACTTGTCAATGTGTGTGTGACTTCACACACTTTCAATCTCCTCTTGATTTGTTGCTTTCTGGTCAAACGAATCATAAGCCAAGATCATATAAAATAAACTAATTATGAAATATAAAAACTCCCCCTAAACATGCAAATGTCAAAATAATCCAAACAAAACGAAGTAATTCACCACTGTTCCTAACATACATAAAACAAAAACAAATATTGTTTCAAAAACAGTAAACAATTCATGACAAGCATTTAATCAGCCTTTTCCATTTCAGTCCTGATTTCCTTGAGCAGCTCCCATCGAAAATTTTGGCTGATATCATCAAAAACTTGGCTTGTGCTAGCTCCCCCTTTTTGTCCAGAAAGGCTGGCCTTTGCTGCCAATAGCCTGTTACTTCTAGTTGACATTTCCTTGAATTGCACCCCAGCCTGAAGCATAGTCCTCTCAAGATACTTGATCTCCTCCTCATAAACAACTGCTGGATCAATTTGTGGCATTGGAGATGTGGTCACATCATCACCAACATCAACCATATCATCTTTATCATCCTCATGAATTATAGCGGCTGGATCATCTGAAAACTCTACTGGGAGATCAATTATATGTTTGGTACACTCCAGAACAGGTTGAATCCCAAAAGGTTCAACTTTATCCCATAACATGTCAGAAGGGATAATGTCCACCCCTTGTTCTAAGCATAGACTAGAAATTTAGCATGGAAATGGAAGATCAGAAGGGAGCTGTTTTTCAGCAAATTGAACTATGCTGGCAAATACTATCTCTTCAAGGTTAAACTCAACACCTCAGAATATCCTATAAATGAGATCATCGTGGGCTATGGTGACTGTATTTCTGTTGGAGGTAGGTTTCCAATTGAGGGTAGCAATTTTGAACAAGAAACCACATAGGGAGGTCAGCATAGTGCACTTGTATTAGTTGTGCCAAATGGGATCAAGGCCATTAGAAATAACCGTGACAATTTCGTTTTTGGGAGCCATGGCTGGGATGTTTTGAGGATTTGGAGTTTGGAGGAAGGAGTTAATGATAGATGGGGAGAAGGATATGGATTTGCCCCTAACAGTCACTCTCTCAAAATTGTCAGACCTAGGGTCTTGAATGGATTGAAGGAGATTGACATTAAATTCACATACCAGAGAGGGAAAAAGCTTGAGGGGTAGGTAATAGTGTGAAGAAGGGACTTTTCCTTTAGATATCTGGTCATCCTCACATCCTCAAAGATCTGATCCTGAACTCTTTCTACAATAAATTCTTTCATTCGAAAGAACTCAAACCTCTCCTTGGCCTCATTAGATACGAACATTTCAGAAGGAGGTGAACTTACAATGCTTTTGGAGGATTTTCCACGTGTGGAACGCCTAGACATAGGCGTGGAGCTTGTTGTAGCTTGAGCCTTCTTTGTTTCCCTTCTTCTTGATGTAGGTGTTGGTGTGATCACATCTTTACCAACATCAGCTTTTTCAGTCTCCAGTTCCTCTCTTCCCAGTTTGAATGTTTCATCCTCAGCCTCATCATCACTAGAGCCCAGTAGAGGGGCTTGATCAGCTATGGAGGCAATTGCCTCTGCTTTTGATTTTCTTCCCTTCCCTTTGCCCTTTCTCAGATCTAGTAGGGCCTAGGGATAAGTATCATCATCCTCGTCTTCTTCACAATGGGCACAGACTGAGGGGAGGTTGCCAGTAGTTGATGATAGTGGTGGTGTGATGACAGCGGGGATAGTAGCAGTAGAGGCATGATCAGAACTTGTTGATTTTGCAGCTGCCAGATCTTTGGGAGTCACCACGACATGAGGGAAAATGTCATGGTTTCCAGAATTAAGCGTATCCTCTGTTGATGACCTACCATCGTCAGACCCAGCACCCCGTGACACTATTTCAAAGTCATCAGCATTAGGCCCTTCTAAATCGATTGAATCAGTGGGGGCTACATACCTCCTATGCCTAGGGCCAATGTCATCAGCTGGCTTGCTCTATTTTGGCGGTGCTGCCTTTGTAGAAGGGCTTCCTGAGCTTGTAGCAGAGGGCTTTCTCCTTTTGTGTTTCAACTCAGCATTGGGCTTATAATCATCGTCCATTCCCTGCAAAAATTCAGGGTCAGCCATATTTGGCCTTACCTTAGGGGTATAATCCTCCATGTGTGGAGAAAAGCCTTTCTGCCTCAGAGATCAATTTGGCCCCTTTTCCACGCTTTCATGATCCCCAATAGACCTTAGATCACTCGAATTGTCTACATCTATGACATTATCAGGTGCCCCAGGTAGAGACATTGACAACGGCGTCGCTTCTGTGTCAACAAATAACTCCACAGTGCCTTTGTGTACGTCTGTTTGGGCCGTCGGTGATTGTGGTGGTGAAACGGTGGTGCTTGAAGATGTAGACTTTGCCGGTGACGCCATTAAACTTGGTTGAGAGAGATAGAGAGAAGGGAGAGAGAGAATTTGTGGTAGCAAGAGAGATTAGAGAGAGAAAGGAGGCGGTGATTTATTTGTGAAATGATAGGTGCTATTTAAGATGTGATAGCATAAGTCCTAGTAGGAGAAGGACACCTAGGGAGATAGAGTTAAAGAGGGATAAGTCTTCATACCTTGGCATCCGAAATTTGAACTTACCTCAACCTCTTGGAATTCCTTAGATGATAAGGATTAAAATTTGTAGCAAACCTTGTAAAACTCAAATCCTTTTCTCCTTTGTGAAATATATACCTGCCATAAAAAGACCACAAAGATCCCCAAATATACCCCCCCTAAAAAAATTATCATCACAAATAAGAAATTCACAATTTTATTGAGCACAAGATCTTTTAACCAAATATATTAGGAAAAGAAAATGATTTGAACTATATTTTCACCAATGGCCTGGTTGACCTAATTTATGTCTACAATAATGATGCATAATATACAAACATGTGAAGGATAAATCTCAGTATAGTGTGGTATGAGATGAGATCACATCAGGAGACACATCTCCTCTTAAGAAAGTCAATGAATTTAATTCTTGTCTTGCTTGACCTCTTAGGATGCACCCACCCATTTTTTATTTTTGGGAAAGATTTTGGTAGGTAGCTTTCACACTTCTTTACCTTCACGGATAGCCCTCTTTCGAATGGTCTTGTCAATTAAACTTTCTCTTAATGTCATTTTGATCACATTGAAATGGCTTCATACCAAGGGTGGAGCATCTGTTTCCCTTATATTAGGCACCCACCAAGAGACATCCAATAGGATAAATTTGAGTTCAACAGATGTTAACACCTTTTAAGAGGAATTCACAATTCAGAGAGGAGTCGTGTCAGAGATGTAATTCAAGTGACCACACTGAGAAATATCGTGCAATGCATTTTTTTATTTTTTTTTAGAAATAAAATATACATGTGTAGGCTCTGGTGTGATCACACGGGGGATCACACCATCAGATGACACATAAACTCAGAGACTTTCTTAGGGTAGAAAATCTCTGAAAATCAAGGGATTTGGTGAAAATATCAGCCAATTATTTTTCAGTACTTATAGATTCCATGCTAATGAGTTTTTGCTCAACAAGATCACAAATAAAATGATGTCTAATGTCTATGTGTTTAGTACGAGATTGCTGAATAGGTTTTTTTGATATTTCTATGAGACTTCACAAAAATCAGTTAAAACATAACTTTTAAGCCCATAATCCTTAATCATCTGATTCATCTAAAGAAGTTGAGAACAACAACTGCCAATGGCTATATATTCTGACGTAGCAGTTGAGAGGGATACACAGTTTTGTTTTCGACTGTACCAAGACACCACGTTGTTCCCAAGATAAAAACACCCACCGGTTGTGCTTTTTCTATCATCAGTGTTGCCTGCCCAATCATAGTCACATAATCCTACCAGATTTGTATTTGTCTCTCGGGTATAGCTAAGACCTAAGTTGAAAGTTCCCCCAACATATCTAATTATTTTCTTTACAGCTTTAAGGTGGGAGATTTTTGGTCTAGCTTGATAACTCGCACACAGACACACACTAAACATGATATCAGGACAACTTGCTGAGAGATATTTCAAGCTCCCAATCATACTTCTATATAAAGTGGGGTCAACATCCTCACCATCCTCGTCTTTACACAACTTTTGGGATGATCCTATAGGAGTCTTAAGATGAGAGGAGTTGTCAAGAGAGAATTTTTTGACCAACTTTCTTGCATACTTACTTTGTGAAATAAATATTCCCTCCTTACTTTGTTTTATTTGAAGCCCTAGAAAATAGTTTAATTCAACACCATATTCATCTCAAAGGTGGTGGTCATACTAGTGACAAAGTAGTCCATCATGTTTTTGGATGAAGATCCAAACACAATCTCGTCTACATAGATTTGAGCCACCAGAATCTCCTTTGTATCTTTCAAATTGAATAGGGTTTTGTCTACCTCACCTCTCTTGAATCCCATTTGTATGAGGTTCTCAGTGAGCCTTTCATACCAAGCCCTAGGGGCTTGTTTCAAGCCATACAAGGCTTTCTTGAGATTATAGACATGATCAGGGCAATGGGGATCAGTGTTGCTCAACATAGGCTTCTTCATTAAGGAAACCATTCAAGAAGTCACTCTTTACATCCATTTGATGTAGAGTGATGTCCAAATAACATGCAATGGCAAGAAGAAGTCTAATAGATTCTATTCGAGCAACTGGGGCAAATGTTTCTTCAAAATCAATCCCCTCAACTTGGGTGTAGCCTTGAGCTGCAAGCCTAGCTTTATTTCTTGTTATTTGCCCATTTTCATCTATTTTATTTTTGAAAATCCACTTGGTCTCTATAATATTTCCCCTTTTTGGTCTAAGGACTAAGACCCACACATCATTTTTCTCAAATTGGTTTAATTCCTCTTGCATTGCTACAATAAAATTATCATATTTCATTGCCTATATGACATTCTTAGACTCAAGATGGGACACGAAACAACAAGAGCTTACCTTGCTCACCTGCGAGCTTACACAGCTCAATCCAGCCAATTCTCTATAGTTGATTCTTGGCTTCTCCCTTATGCTTACCTTTTCATTAACCTCGCCAACCACCTGTGTGACTGGGTGGTTCTTCTGGATCCTACTTGGTATATCTCTGGTCTTGTCCAGGTTGTCTTCCTCACAGTATGAGCTTTCAGGTGAATTTTATGAGTCTGACGCAGACTTATTTGGTCCTGATGTAGGTTGAGATGTGATCACACCAGGACCTGCATCATCTTTCTGCATTCCTGTCTGTTGTTTCTGTTCAGGTTTGTTTTTGGGTTTCATCCATCATCTCCACGCAATCTGATTCATCATCTTCAAGAGTTTTTAGATTCAAATCAGTAGCATCATCAAAAGTGTCATTAATAGACTCCATAACAGTTTTGGTTCTAAGATTGTAAACCCTATTTGCACGGCTGTTTGTGGAGTACCCTAGTATTACAACTTTGTCAATCTTAGAGTCAAATTTAGACAAGTAGTCTCTATAATTCAGAACATAGCATATGCATCTAAATACATGGAAGTACTTAAGAGTAGATTTTTTGCCAAGAAGTATCTCATAAGGAGTCATGGTTGACCCAACTCTCAAGTAGACTCTATTTCCTATGTGACAAGTTGTGATAAGTGCCTTAGCCCAGAATCGTTTAGAGATGTTCATAGAACTAAGCATGACACGTGTCATCTCTTGCAAAGTACGATTCTTTCTTTTAGCCACCCAATTCTGTTGGGGAGTTTTAGGGGCCAAGAAATCATGGGTTATTCCTTTGGAGTCACAGAATTCAGACAACAAGGTGTTCTCATATTCAGTTACATGATCAGACCGAATTTTAATCATTTTCTTACCATGCAAGTTTTTGACCTTTCTATACCACACCTTAAACACCTCAAGAGCTTCTGACTTTTCTTTCAAGTATAGGACCCATGTATACCTAGAGAAATCATCCACATACACAAAATAATATTTCTTTTTACTTAAGCTTCCAACCTCAATGGGTCCCATAAGGTCGGTATAGATTAGTTCCAAGATCTCTGAAGTGGAACTTTGATCAACCTTTTTGTGGGAAGCTTTTGTTTGCTTGCCCTTTTGACACGGACCATACACACTGACTTGTTTAAAATCTAGTTTGGGTAAGTGTTTAACAACATTGAATCTCACTAACTCTTCCATTTTCCTAAAACTTGCATGACCTAACTTTTGATGCCATACCTCAAGATCATTTACTTTGGATCTAAGGCAGGTTAAGTTGTCACCAAATTTGTAACAATTATCTTGAGACCTTACCCCAGTGAACAAGCATTGATCAATGTTATCAAACACTTTGCACTCATATTTGTCAAATCTAACATGCAAATTGTCATCATATAGTTGGCTTATACTAATGAGATTAGCTTTTAGGCCTTCCGCATGATAGACATTTTTCAGTTCACATAGAGTACCCTTACCAACAATCTTACCTTGGGCTCCTCCCCCATAGTTCACGTTCCCACCCTTGATAGAGGTGTAATCGATTAGGAACTCAACATTATATGTCATGTGCCTCGAGCACCCACTATCGAAGTACTATGAGCTAGCTATGCTACTCATTAGTAAGGTGAATATGACTTTGCATTCCTCGCTTTTCTTTTCCACCCACATAGATTGACCAGATTTCTGGTGGTATGAGTGGTGATGTGAGTACATCCGGGCACTCATATGAGGAGCAGATTTTCTGAGGTCATGAATTCTTTGGTAGCAAAAGAGTCTGATGTGACCTGGTGCAAAACAGTAGTGGCAGACAAACCTCTTTTTCTTAAGTATTGTTTTACGATTTTAAAAAATCTTGGTTTTCGAGGGACTCTCTCCTTCTTTCACAAAATTTGATTCATAGCCAAGACCAGTTTTTGAATTATTTCCCATACTCAGAACTTCCTCAAGTTTGGCCTTTCCAGTATTTAATTTTGCAAACATTCCATTGGCCTTTTCAAGTTCTGTTATGGTTTTCTCGAGTTCAATATCACGTTTAGTGAGCATGACCTCGAGTTTGGCTATGGCATCCTTTTGGTTGTCATTTTCAGAGGTGATTTTTTCAAGTTCACCTTTTAAAGTAGAGATTTCAGTAGATAGTTTCTCGTTAACTTTTTAAAAACAACCATTTTTTCTACTCGTAACATCAGTATAATGGTTGCGACTTAGAGACAAGAATTCAATAATTGCTAAGTTTAGCGTTTCATCTTCGTCCTCACTGTCACTAAGGGTCGCACAAAAGCTCATTCCCTTTTTCTTTAGAGTGTTGGCACACTCATTGGCATATATAGTGCCCAAATCCTTTGCAGGCTCTACATTAAATAGATTCAGATCTTTTCTTAACAAAACTACCAGGTCTCTTGAAACTACTCTCATTATCCTATTCAGGGTTTTTCAAATGTGTTTTGAATTTTTGAAGGAAATTTGTTGTCCCTTTTATTTTTTAAAAAGGAAGTAATTTTTTTGGTCAAAAGGGCAACATCTTCAGTTTCCAAATTTGAAATGTCAATTTCTTTGGAGATTTCTTCAATCACTTTTGACACTTTGGATACATTTGAGAGATCAGTTGCAAGAGCAATGTTTTTAGCTTTATGTTTCTATTGAATTGACAAGTTCATCTCAAACATAGTCAGAATACCCACAAGAGTATCTAAACCCATGGTTGTGGTATCATGTGCTTCTTCAACAACAACAATTTTAATGTTGAATTTTTCAGTAACAGTTCTCAACATTTTGCTCACTAACCTAGCATTTGACATAGGCTCACCTAGGGAGAGACATTCGTTTGAGATTTCTCTCAATTTTGCCGAATAGCTTTTGATGTCTTCAATCTCATTCATCCTCAAGTTTTCAAACTTGGACATGAGAATTCTCAGCCTAGTGGCCTTAACACTATCATCACCTTCACAGTGACCTTGCAAAATATTCCAAGCAATTTTTGCTACATTTTGATTTATAACAAGTCGAAACATGTTGTTAGGCCCGATTGGCAAGGAAATAGGCTAGAGGGGGGGGGGTGAATAGCCTTTTTACAATTTTAATTGAAAATACCTTAATGGTCAAAGTCACTACTCAGAATGTTGTAATTAATCAGTAAGCACAGCGGAATATTCGTGACTTAGTTTGAACTCACACAAAATCAGCAAGAAGTTGTTCAGAGCTTGATTTTAACTCAAGGTATTTATTTAAACCATTTATGCAGTGCAACTTGTTTGGTTTAGGGAAATACTTATGATTCAGCAGGTTGAACTGTTCTGATTTGTAATGGTGAATGACTAGCAAGATGTAAGTAAAGTAAAGACAAGGACACAGTATTTGGAGAGGTTCACAGCGTGAATGCTGCTACGTCCTCTACCAAGATTGGTCAGATCTTGGATTTTGAGAGAAGTTTACTATCAGTATGTCCTAGTCTATTACAAGAGCGGCCTTGCCGGTTACAAGGATTGAAAACAAAGGATCTACTGATGGATCTTAAAATAAAGAACTGACCAGGTGTTTTTGAGTGGCAAGTTAGAATTATCTCACCCAGGTGTGTGTGTGCTTTCTCAATCAATGCATTCTAATGATTGTCTTGTTGGAGAATGCTTACAAGGTTGAATGAGATGTGCACGAGTGTATGTCCCTAATAATGTCTAATGATTTTCTGGACTTGAAGGCTTGAGCTTCATTGAATGCTTCAAGCACACTCTTCTTCAATGCAACGACCAACCCACTTCAATGCAACAAAGTCTTCTATATATACTTGAGAAAAAGAGAGAGAAGAACCAAGATGCCGTTGAAGGGTAGATTTGGAATAATGAAATATGGTTGGTAGGTGAGGATCATTTAATGCCATATCTTTGCAATTAATGCGGGAGATTTGAATAAGACATTTCTACTTTTGTTCGGCGGGTAATAACCCCTTTGTCCCAACCGGTTACCTGCAGTAAGCAGACAAAGGACAAAGTAGAGCTAAAAGTAGCTCTTAAGTCAGAACAGGCAGAATGGCGTTGGCAGGAAAATGTAACTACTTTTAGCAAACAAGTACGATGAAAGAGATAGAGATGTGACCGTTGTGACTGAGAGTCTGTTTCAAATGAAGGGAGTCATCCCAAATTTAAGTCACCTATCTGCTGAGGTATGTTGCTGAAAAGTGTTGACTCCTGCTGATTACCAGACAGATCCCACCAGCAGGATAGTAACCTGCAAGACTTACTGATCTAACAGAGAAGGCATCAGCAAGAGATCCAAAAATAAAATCTAATTAAATTAGGGGTCTCTAACTAGTCATGTGATTGGGATTAAGCAATTCTGAGTCCACATATATTTTGACCCAACAATCTCCTCCTAATTGCTTAAGTCCAATCACCTTTAAACAGAATCACTTAAAAGGATATAGATTGATATTAAGATAAAATGTAAGTGATAACTGTAACTGCAAACTAATAAAGTACCTGCAGAAGGGTTAGATAGATATTAAGCAAGGAACATAAAAACAAAAACCAAATTGTCAGCAAAAGTAAGTTTGTCTTTGGGGCTTCATGAGGATATCTATTTCATTGGTTACAAGACGGTCAAGGATCAGCAGGATCAATAGCAGCAGCAACGGAGGAATCAGCAACAGACTTGGACTTTTTCTGCTTCTTGGCTTCAGCCTTCTCAGCTTTCCTCTTCTTGCTAGCCTTGTAACGCTCCACCAGCACTTCATTTTTCCCTTCCAGCTTGGCAATCTTCAGATTTGCATCAGAAAGCTTGGCTTCAAGCGGCAGAGAGCTTGATTTCAAGAATGCCAGCTCTATCTTGGCGGCTTTGAGTTTTAGCTCCGGATCCTTGATGATGTGATCTTGATTGAGATTAGAATCAAGTAGCGGCCGCGAGTCAATGGTCTTGTCTATGAGATCACAAAGCGATCAAACCTCTCTTCACCAACACTTAGATTGCGAGGGTGGCTCGGCGGGAGAGGGTCTTGGCTTGCTGAGGGCATTGTCAATGAGGGCTGAAAGTCTGGCTGAGACTTTGATTGAGATTCTGTTTGCTAAGCTTACCTCCTCCTGAGTGGACTTAAGCACTAAATCCTTGACTTCAGCAAATTCACTTCGGAAAAACATACCCAAATCACCAATGTCACCTCTAAGTACAGGCTTATAAGCTTCAGAAAGATGGCCATGCTCATTAGCAAAGTAGCCAAACAAGGTGTAAACAGGTGGAGGATCAGCAGGGACCAAGAAGGTAGAAGGAATAATTGTGCTGACAATCAGAGGAATATCAGCAGATCTTGGAGCAGGTGGAACAACCAGGAGAGGGAAATTGGGATGAATGATGATAGAAAGATCAGTAGAAATAGGAGGGTCAAGGAACATCTGACCATTATTCTCCAAGGACAGCTTGCTAGCGATCATAAAATTCAGAAATGCTCTTCCATTCAGCAGAGTGCGCATGATGCCAAGGCTTAGAATTCTGCCAGTGTCTACTGAATGATCTTGCTGACAGGGTCTGGAGGCATAAAATGGTAAAGTAATGGCCAGGACATGCTGATAAACCAACTTTCAAACACCAACAGCAGAGTAAGGAGAATACTCAAGAGTCTCAATTACATGATCATTAATCATCAAACGTCTCTTCTTGATTCCATCCGAATAGATGCATACTTCAATTGGAGATTCACCAGCTGGACAAATATCACCACGAATTTGCAAAGATCCAGGCTGATTGGTAGAAGGAGGGAGAGTTTTGACTTTGGCATGAGAAACAGCAGGGGTTTTCTTCTTGCCATGCTTAATGTCCTTATCCCATTTGAGTAGAATGGGAGTCATGCTGGAAGAGCCTTCAGTAGGAACAGAATTTTTGAAAGGATTCTTTACTATCCTTGTACCAGACCTCCACTTAAGTTTCTGATGAGGAGGGAAAAGGGGATTACCAGCAGAGTCCTTTGGAATGGACTTCGAGGTGGTGTACCAATTTGAGCATATCATCATCCTACAGTCATCAGAAAGTGAGTTGTACCATGAGGGAGGTGAGGTATCCTCTTCAACAACAGCAGGAATCTCCTCATAATCTTCTGGATCAATCTCATCAGGACTGTCTTCATCAACGGCGGGCGAGAGGATCATCATTGGAAAAGAAATCAGCAATGGCCTGATGAATGAATGCTTGAACAGGATTGTAGACAACAATTGCAGAGAAAGCATTATCAACTTCTTGAGATTGAAGATCAGCAGCAATGTCTGCATCTGTAGTGGTTCCTCCTCCCAAATCAACAAACTCTTGGAAGGGTTCAGCAGGGACATCACAGAAAATAGGAGCTTGTTCAGAATTAAGAAAAACTCCTCCTGTAACCACTACAGGAGCCTGCTCAGAAGTATCTTTAAGAAGGACAGTGCTGATAAACTGTTGATCATCATCAGAAACAGTTCTGCTGGATTCAATAGGGTCACTTGAAGAATCAGCAGAAGGAACATTATCAGCATTGTCAGAATCAACCTTCTTATCAGAAGAACTACTACTCATTCTCTTCAAAGCTTCTTCAGAATGAGTGATGAGTTCGTGAGTCATCTTCAAAACGTTTTCAATTAGCTGAGTAGCAAGAGGACCTCTGGTAAGAGTTTCAGCATCAGAATACTTGAATCCCCAGTCTTCATCATTTTCAGCTCTTCCTTGCTGATAGGGATCATTTTCTTCAAAATCAAACTGAGTCTTATATAAAGAGGCATAAGCTATCCAGACTGAGATGACCATCAAATCTTGTCTTATCCGATCCTGAAAGAGATAAACTTGATTCCAAAGCAAAGGCAGAAGATCAAAGTATATATTGAAGTTCAGCATCAACACATTCTTGCTGAAGTTCTGGTACTTGGAGAGTGGAGGAAACTTCTCAGCAAAGGTCTCATTCATGTCCAGTCTTGCTCTATCAACATAATCAACTAGGTTTCCGGCGGGGACAGGTTTCTTTCTGCTCTTCATGAAACTGGAGAAGTCTTCTGATGAATGGCTGCAGATGGTCAATTGGAAATACCCAGTCACTTGTAGCAATTTTGTTGATCATGGACCAAGGATTGTTGAAGTAGATATGAAATGTAGGATTCTTGATTGGAGCACATTTTCTGGTTGTGGCTTCGGTGGCTATTAGGATGAAATTTGTATCTTTGAATGTCAGGGAGGTTAGGGTAAGAAAGTAGAAGGGGCTGTAATGGGATCCTCCTCCTCAAATCTTGCTCAATCATTCTTCTTCTATCAGAAATTTCCCTATTGATTTCTTCAGGAGTTTTAGTGACTTTTCTGAAGGTTGGCTTTGGGAGCAAAGAGGCATCATCAAGAATAGGTTCAGAAAACAATACTTTTCTGACTCTGGGATCAGCAGTAGGAATAGGAAAGGATTCAGCAACTTTAGCAGAAACAAAATTTGATTTCTTTGAGGGTTTGGCAGTGGATGCAGGCAGCTTTCTCTTCTTTGGTTCAGCAGAGGATGGGGCAGCAGGATGAGAAGCAGATCTCTTGGCTCTAGTAACAGGACCAGCAGCTGTGAGGACCCCGACCCGGAACCTACACGTGTCCCGAGCTGGAGCGTCCTCAAACTAACCCAAAGATCCTAAACTTTTAAAACTTTGATTTAACTTTCAAATATACACACAACCATTTAAAATAACTCTACTCCTTTCCACATTGGAGGAAGAGTTGACCAACCTTGAAAATAATAAACGGTTTTAGTTACAAAAGATATCGAATATAAAATGGAATTAAAGTTTATGAATACAAACCCTTTAAAAGAATTATGCCAAAATACACATTCTACACCAACCTATACATAACCCGAAAATTCCCAAACACCACTTCTAAACTCCTTTCCGCCCTTACTTGGTCGGTCCACCTGTCTCGGGATCTAAAACATTAAAGGGAAAGGGGTGAGAATAAATCTCAGCAAGCTATTATGAATGCAGCAATATGCCATATAAGATGCAACACATAACAAGTTGCATACAACACATTGGAAAAGCTGTAAACACCTTACATTACCTTGGTTTACCTTTTACCGTCTGAATCATGAGTCGTACCATTGTGGAAGTAAGTACTCCACATTTTCTGTGAATGCATATCCACCAGAATAAATATCATAAATTCGAGATAGTTATGATTATAACTAATCTCCTGTGAACTGCTTAGGCATTATTCACAAACAAATCATACAACTGAGATAGTTATCGTCATAACTCATCTCTTATGAACTGCTTAGGCAATATTCATAAACAACCCCCGAACAACCGAGATAGTTATTGTCATAACTCATCTCCTGTGAACTGCTTAGGCAATATTCACCAGAAACAACCCCCTAACAACCGAGATAGTTATTGGCATAACTCATCTCTTATGAACTGCTTAGGCAATATTCATAAACAACCCCCGAACAACCGAGATAGTTATTGTCATAACTCATCTCCTGTGAACTGCTTAGGCAATATTCACCAGAAACAACCCCCTAACAACCGAGATAGTTATTGTCATAACTCATCTCCTGTGAACTGCTTAAAGCAATATTCACCAGAACTAACCCTCCAACAACCAGTATATCAAGTCCAGCACATATCATAAACTTGCAATATAAATCCACACTTGGGATAACAATATAACCATAAGATAAATAAATCCACACTTGAGATAATATAATAACATGCTCAATAATCCACAAAAGGGAATAAGCAATATAACAACGTATCATAAACAATTCCTACGTAGTCATTACACAACTTCGGATAACCTCAATAAGAGTTCATGATCTACCTCCCAAGTTTGAACTACATTGGTGAAGTACGAATCAAGCTTAATAACCAATTTCCGGACAATATTCTATATTACAAGGTCTTTATAGGAATTCATGTTAGATTTATCAAGTCGGAGTTACATTTGATAAGGCCAAATAAGATTTCCAAACAATTCCTGATTCCGACTTAATGTGCTTCCGTAGTTCCATAGTAACCCAATTAAGGTGTCATTAAGTGATACAATTGTTCTAAGTATAACCTAGGTTAAAAGGATTAATTCATATCCGGAAAGGTTAGATTCCAAACTTTATTTTGGTTAAGGGTCATACTAGGAGGTTACTAGTGAAAATTCAGCGAAACAGGGAACTGGGCCAAATTCTGCCAACATGGGCGACCGCCCTAACCACTTGGGCGACCGCCCAAGTGGACTTTAAAGCCAATGTGAGTTCTGCCGTGATGGGCGGCCGCCCAAGCCCCCATGGGCGACCGCCCAAGCCTTCCTCCAGCCCAATTTCAGATTTTTACCCATTTTGAACCTAGTCTTCCTTTCCTTATACCATGCCTATCACAAGAACACCAAAGGGAACCTTAGCTTTACCAAGTCTCACTCCAAACAAGTAAACCCAAACCCAAGTAACCTTAGATTGATTATTACTACAAATTCCACCCATTTCAACCCTTTAGATTGTCTTCCTTGAACCCTAACTTCAACTAGTTTCATTTTTCAATCATCCAACTTCCATTAAGGTTTCCAAGGCATGAAATCAACATCACAAGAACAAGAACAACATTTAAAGAACTTATGAACAAGTAGGAGAAGGGAATCATAACAACTCACCTTAGGGTTTTATAATGGAAGGTGATCTTTCTAACTTGATGGATTCCTCTAGATGATCCCACTTCAATGATGCTCCTAGACTTGAATTTGGTGGAGAAATGGCTTGGCTTCAAGAAGATGAGTTGAGAGCTTCCATGGAGGTTCTATGACCTTTGCTAGGGGAAGTATGAGAAGAGAAGGATGAAGAAAAATGATGGAGTATGGGGAGAGTAATAGAAAGTGTAAGAGGTAAGGGGAATGTTGACTTTAGGGACCAAGGAGTGAGGGAATTAGGGGGAAAAGGTTTATGCCCCCCCCCTTCATCTAACTATCTAGGCTTTCACCACAAATTAAAACATTTAAATGAAATCCCCTCATTTTCCATTATTTATTCTATTCAAAATAACCTCCTCATACTTTTATCAAATTTCTATTTTTATATTTTCCTTTAAAACATTTATTCATTTTCCTATCATTTATCCTAATATAATAAATCAAGTATATAAAAAGGGACACATAATATTAACAATAATTTTAAAGCACACAATATAATATTAAAATTAGTGCCTAGGGTTAGGGTCGTTACATTCACTCCCCCTTAAAGAAAATTCGTCCCGAATTTGACTGGTACTTACCTAATGTTCAACCCGCCTCGGTTACTTAGGTATAACTCAGACTCTACTTCCCAATTAATTTCTTCAATGTTGTGATTTCTCTCCATGACTTCCAATTCTATTAACAATACGGTATTACACCCTAATGTTCCAAAAATACCATGCAATTACCACTAACCCGAATTTTCACAACCTCAATAAAATACAAACAACTAAAAGTATTACAACTTATGTCTCCAAATACATTACTATGTTACCTTTAAAACTCCAAATACTCTATAAGCTGCTCCAAGCCAGTCTCTAAGTCAACCACCAACCCTTTCTAAACTTCAATTGGATTAACAACTTTGGCGCCAATTCACCATAGGCCTTGCTTTACTAACCTCACCCCAACAAATTAGAGATCGATATTTTCTTCCCGAACCACACCTCATAAGGTTTTATCTAATGCTAGAAGGATAACTATTATTATACGCACCCAGCCACTGGTAACCATACGTCCTATTGACTACTAACATTCATTGTACCTACCCGTAGCATATCCTCAACAGTAAGTAATGATTCCTCAATTTTTCATAAGGTTAAACTTAATAGCATTCATATATTCCAAAAAGACCTTCCCCGGTGATGTCTATCCAATCCATTTAACACTATGGGTTTATACAATCGAACTATCCCCTAACATATACAAGGACTCGATCAATGAATCTCATCATTATAAATATATAAAATAAGTAGAAAATACCATCAACTTCCTATAAACAAAACGACATACTCCTTTTACTTTCAAAGTAACCAAATCACAAAATTCATCGTGATAATACTCTCAAGTTCAATCTAGAACTCTAAATATTTTAATAAATCTTCTAACGTTAATATTTTATTTTCACATTGGTGACCAAACCGCCTTATGACTTGACTCACCTGAAACGAGTTATTTCAACTATCTCGTCCGCAAATCTCATAGTACAACATTAAACCACCGCCCGAGGAATAATAATAATGGACATGCTAATACGACCCTGATTCCATAAACGGAATATTAATTAACCACATTTCACAATTCAATGTTCCAATTATGCTTAGGTCCAGTGACAGATCAATATTCAATCAAATGGTTGGCCGCCCACAACGGAGCCGACCCAACTCCAAACAAAAACCAAGTCTACTGCGACTGCCACATTAATAACCCCACAATAAATCAAATCATTTCTCGGATCAAAACTTTAATATAATTAATCACTATTAGGGAAACTAGGCTGCCTTTTAGCTTGCTTCTGTACGAACTACATCTTTAAAATAACATGTCTTTCTAAAATTTACAACATCTTTCAAAATTCCAAGGATAGATAAAATGAGATCAAATGAGACTCGAATGGCTTATTTATTTAAAACTGTCCCATACCAGTTTTAATTAACAAAACCACTCACAATTTTAAGAGATTTTCAAAAGATTGATAAGCTAATAAAATAACTCGAGTGATTTAATTATCTACAACCGTCCCATATCAGTGGTAGATAGTTAAATTACTCACAGATTTTAATGTACACAAAAATGGTTCACTGACCTTATTAAATCAATTATCCCCGAAGGGTACAAATGCTCACACCGAAGTTCATTATACAATCCAAAGTTTTAAAGCACATTTAAAACAATTCTAACATAATATTTTTACTTAATTAAATTCTTTATAAGGAAACACAATCTCGGAATATTAATACTATCTTTTATAATTAACACTATAACATTCATTAAAATAGTAAACTTGGTAGATCATCCTCAATTCAATAATTCCTCAAGTTGAATATTCAACACCTTTACTTAATCTGAGTCATCTATTCCTTACCTTCGATATTGGAATTATACTTAATAACAACATATTGTAAACATCTAGTTTCCGATCAAATACCATGATTTCCTAATAAGAAGATACAACTGGAACGCACATAGATCAATCATCCCCAAATTGCAATTAAACATGAACAGTATAAACTAGCTTACCTCCCAATAACCATCAACAACTCAAAATCCGTATAACGTCTACATCCTCCAAGCATCACACCAATCCTTCATATGAGTCACGCAACTAAGTCAACCTATACGGTGTAATCATCCTAAAGTACCCCGTCTTCCAATAAGATTTATCCTCATTTATTTTCTCAACTAATGATAATCATCTCTCAAAACAACCCATATACATATTTTACTAATTCCTGAAGTTGATCCTACAAGTCACCAATAATTACATCTATTATACTTCTTCGCCTTTACTCTATTTACCTTTCCATAACTAATACACAATCCATAAATCAAAACGGTCATACTAGATATAAATGTTGTCTTAAGTATATCCTTAAAGCAAATATTTACTGTAATTGTAACACTCCGAAAATTTCAACTAATAACCATTGAGTATCCTACTAGTTTCTAAAATCAGTCATACAAATCATCAACAAGTGATAATGAATACTTATTCTTCACAGTTACTAATTTGAGATCTCCATAATCTATAATTATCCACCAAGTATCATCTTTTCTAAATATAGTACTAATTTATCCTTACGGAGAGTCGCTAAGCTAATTATCTTCTTTATCAAATACTTTCCCAAGATGAATCATCAAGTCCATCATCCCAATTAGTGTCCTCTATCTAGGAATCCGAATACCATAATAGTACCTTATAGCAACTCAAAATCTCAATATCCCAGGGTATGATACCCGATGAAACCCATTTTGAAACTCACACGTAAAACACCACTTAGTCAACTAATAGCACATAAGGCAAAGATATATTAGTTCTATAAGATCTCGTACTCGCGATATTTATAACTCATATAATCCCACTTAGACTATCACTTTCAATACTAGCCTCATATATCTAGTCCCCACCACGAGACACCAATGTATAAATACTCACGCACGTTGTACAACTATAAACCACTCTTAATTAGGCCATATACCTAACCTCAATTAAGAGTTCACAAATTCATTTACTACCGGTACATGAGATAATTCAAGGTTCTTTTAAATCAATTATAACACACAATCCAAGTAACCTTCACATTCCTTAGGCCATACTTTCGACATTTACGCATATATAACATAACCTCCATTAATAATTTATCCGCCTCAATTACACATGGAGACAAATCAAACATTGATAAGGAGACTCGCTTCTTGCAACAGTCCTCCTCAAGCACAACAACTACTCAAATAATTCAGGTTAATATAACAATAATTCACGGATTGGTAACTCGACCAAATCCACCGGAAATACATGCCCACATATGGACACATCACATCCACCATGATAACAAGAATGATTCGAGGTACTCTCCCATAGGAGTAGAACCTCCAGCACATAAGGCAACCTTTAGGCCAATTATGCAAATAAAAGCGAAATGTAATGCCACATGAGAACGGAATGAATGAAATTTAGAAAAGTATGAACCCTAACTCCGGAGACAGGCAATATACCTCAAATGATTGTGGAGGAATCTATCTCTCCATAACTCACCTTTCCTTGATTCCTTGGTTGGTCAATATCATTTTCTGTCATTGAACAAATTCCTGCATAATACTCTCGACGTCAGTCATCACACACTCTCACTCAGCTAGACTCTACCCCGAGAATTCTAACCGAGCTCTGATACCAACTGTGAGGACCCCGACCCGGAACCTACACGTGTCCCGAGCTGGAGCGTCCTCAAACTAACCCAAAGATCCTAAACTTTTAAAACTTTGATTTAACTTTCAAACATACACACAACCATTTAAAATAACTCTACTCCTTTCCACATTGGAGGAAGAGTTGACCAACCTTGAAAATAATAAACGGTTTTAGTTACAAAAGATATCGAATATAAAATGGAATTAAAGTTTATGAATACAAACCCTTTAAAAGAATTATGCCAAAATACACATTCTACACCAACCTATACATAACCCGAAAATTCCCAAACACCACTTCTAAACTCCTTTCCGCCCTTACTTGGTCGGTCCACATTGCCTCTCGGGATCTAAAACATTAAAGGGAAAGGGGTGAGAATAAATCTCAAAGCAAGCTATTATGAATGCAAAAAGAATATGCCATATAAGATGCTACACATAACAAGTTGCATACAACACATTGGAAAAGCTGTAAACACCTTACATTACCTTGGTTTACCTTTTCCCGTCTGAATCATGAGTCGTACCATTGTGGAAGTAAGTACTCCACATTTTCTGTGAATGTATATCCACCAGAATCAATATCATAAATTCGAGATAGTTATGATTATAACTCATCTCCTGTGAACTGCTTAGGCATTATTCACAAACAAATCATACAACTGAGATAGTTATCGTCATAACTCATCTCTTATGAACTGCTTAGGCAATATTCATAAACAACCCCCGAACAACCGAGATAGTTATTGTCATAACTCATCTCCTGTGAACTGCTTAGGCAATATTCACCAGAAACAACCCCCTAACAACCGAGATAGTTATTGGCATAACTCATCTCTTATGAACTGCTTAGGCAATATTCATAAACAACCCCCGAACAACCGAGATAGTTATTGTCATAACTCATCTCCTGTGAACTGCTTAGGCAATATTCACCAGAAACAACCCCCTAACAACCGAGATAGTTATTGTCATAACTCATCTCCTGTGAACTGCTTAAAGCAATATTCACCAGAACTAACCCTCCAACAACCAGTATATCAAGTCCAGCACATATCATAAACTTGCAATATAAATCCACACTTGGGATAACAATATAACCATAAGATAAATAAATCCACACTTGAGATAATATAATAACATGCTCAATAATCCACAAAAGGGAATAAGCAATATAACAACGTATCATAAACAATTCCTACGTAGTCATTACACAACTTCGGATAACCTCAATAAGAGTTCATGATCTACCTCCCAAGTTTGAACTACATTGGTGAAGTACGAATCAAGCTTAATAACCAATTTCCGGACAATATTCTATATTACAAGGTCTTTATAGGAATTCATGTTAGACTTATCAAGTCGGAGTTACATTTGATAAGGCCAAATAAGATTTCCAAACAATTCCTGATTCCGACTTAATGTGCTTCCGTAGTTCCATAGTAACCCAATTAAGGTGTCATTAAGTGATACAATTGTTCTAAGTATAACCTAGGTTAAAAGGATTAATTCATATCCGGAAAGGTTAGATTCCAAACTTTATTTTGGTTAAGGGTCATACTAGGAGGTTACTAGTGAAAATTCAGCGAAACAGGGAACTGGGCCAAATTACGCCAACATGGGCGGCTTCTAACCACTTGGGCGACCGCCCAAGTGGACTTTAAAGCCAATGTGAGTTACGCCGTGATGGGCGGCCGCCCAGCCCCCATGGGCGACCGCCCAAGCCTTCCTCCAGCCCAATTTCAGATTTTTACCCATTTTGAACCTAGTCTTCCTTTCCTTATACCATGCCTATCACAAGAACACCAAAGGGAACCTTAGCTTTACCAAGTCTCACTCCAAACAAGTAAACCCAAACCCAAGTAACCTTAGATTGATTATTACTACAAATTCCACCCATTTCAACCCTTTAGATTGTCTTCCTTGAACCCTAACTTCAACTAGTTTCATTTTTCAATCATCCAACTTTCATTAAGGTTTCCAAGGCATGAAATCAACATCACAAGAACAAGAACAACATTTAAAGAACTTATGAACAAGTAGGAGAAGGGAATCATAACAACTCACCTTAGGGTTTTATAATGGAAGGTGATCTTTCTAACTTGATGGATTCCTCTAGATGACCCACTTCAATGATGCTCCTAGACTTGAATTTGGTGGAGAAATGGCTTGGCTTCAAGAAGATGAGTTGAGAGCTTCCATGGAGGTTCTATGACCTTTGCTAGGGGAAGTATGAGAAGAGAAGGATGAAGAAAAATGATGGAGTATGGGGAGAGTAATAGAAAGTGTAAGAGGTAAGGGGAATGTTGACTTTAGGGACCAAGGAGTGAGGGAATTAGGGGGAAAAGGTTTATGCCCCCCCCCTTCATCTAACTATCTAGGCTTTCACCACAAATTAAAACATTTAAATGAAATCCCCTCATTTTCCATTATTTATTCTATTCAAAATAACCTCCTCATACTTTTATCAAATTTCTATTTTTATATTTTCCTTTAAAACATTTATTCATTTTCCTATCATTTATCCTAATATAATAAATCAAGTATATAAAAAGGGACACATAATATTAACAATAATTTTAAAGCACACAATATAATATTAAAATTAGTGCCTAGGGTTAGGGTCGTTACAGCAGCTATGGTAGATGAGGAAGCAGGAGCTGAGACAACTGATGGTTTGGGCTTAGCAGGGGCTGGAGCTGGTTTCTTGGATTTCTTCTTCTTGACTTTTTCAGCAGCAGGAGCAACAGTTGAACTTTCAGCAGGAGCAGCAACTCTATCAGTAGGAACAGGGGCTCCACCAGCAGACTGTCTGCTAATTCTCTTCCAATCACCATCACTGTGATGCTTTAACTTAAGTTTGGATATGCTGGTAGCATTGGGATCGGCAAGGACTACAGCAGGGTTTCCTCTAATTATTCTGCTCAGCAACCAATAGTGACAACCTTTGCCAGGAAAATCTTTACCTTTCTGTCTATCAGCAGCATACTTCTTGGCTGCTTGGGCAATGACCCTAAAGATAAATCCACACCAATTAAAATTCTTCCTAAGCACAATGGCAGCAAATCCTTCAAACTGAAGATCGGTAACATGGCTGTGAGAACCAGATCGGCAAATCAAGCATCTGTCTATAATCTCTATCAGGGCAAAATATCTTCTAATATAATGAACCTTGAAGTGTTTGTCTCCACTGAGTCTAGGTCCGGCATTATCACCTCTAATGAGAGTCCAGGCTTCATCCAGAACAGAAGCGTCAATAGAATTTGGACCAGAATTCCCTAGGGTTGGAAAAATAGAGGATATGCTTTCAGGAGTAACTGAGATTGGAACACCAGAAACGGTAGAAGAAATTGCAGAGAGGGATTCTGGGTCATCTTCATTGGAATATTCAACGATGGCATTAGCAAAGAATTCTCTGACTGAATCAATATAGACGCCAAAATTATCAGTAGGAGCCAGAAAGGGAAGAACAGAAGTTTCTGACAAAAGATCCCTGAGAAATTGTCCATCATCTTCATCATCGAAAAAGCTTGGGTCAATGTAACCTCCATAGATATCCTTTTCATTACTCATGATTTCTGCAAAACTCAACAATCAAACAAACTCAAACACAATACGCCAAAGTTAGAATCAGATGATTGAAATATCAAGATATACGTACCAGATTCCAAGATAAAGAGTTGAGTTAGGGAGTTTTGAGATTTGATGAGAGAGTCGAAGAGAATGCAAAAGGATTTTTGAGAAAAGGTTTTTGCTTAAATATGTTATGAAGTTAGGAGGGAAAGATTTGTTTGAAAAGGGTTTTCAAAAGGCGCAACTGTTCATTTACCTTGGAATATGTGCGGCAGCAATTGCATTTAAAGCGCCGTATTTGAGCGGTTAATCATGATTAAAATAACTGTTTATGATTTTAAATGATACAGTTTACCTGCGATTTATCACAATATTAATTGGAATAAATCATTTGACACGATTTTCGGAAGTGGAGGTACACACACGTGTCAGAGAGGGGTGTGACCAACTGTCCTTGATTTGATTTGTCTGACAGGGAACTCTGCTTTACATTTATGAGGAGGCTTGCTAATAGGAGACAGGAATAGCTGGCAACCACAACTAGAGTACCAGCAGAGAAAAAGACATCGGCAAGCAACAGATCGGCAGAACAACTAATCAGCAGAGATAGCAAGCAGCAAAGACTGATCGGCAGGAATAACGATCTCAGCAAAATATCAGCATCAACCAGAGTAACCAATAACACCCAGCTCACTCCTAAGAAATTCAAATCTCTTCTGATCAAGAGGCTTTGTCAAGATATCAGCTCTTTGAAAGTCAGTATGAACTTTCAGCAAGACAACGTTGCCTTTCTCAACATGATCTTTCAAGAAATGGTATTTTATGTCAATGTGCTTTTTCTTGGAGTGCATTACTGGATTGTTTGAGACTGAAATGGCAGACTGATTGTCACAGTAGATAGGGCAGACTTGAGGTGGAATCTCATAGTCTACTAATTGTTGCTTCATCCATAGGATACGAGAGCGGCGGCTACGGCAGCAATGTATTCAGCCTCAGTTGTGGAAGTGGAGGTAGCTGTTTGCTTTTTGCATGACCATGAAACTAGCCTCTCGCCAAGAAACTGGCATGTTCCACTGGTACTCTTCCTTGTGACTCGGCAAGCTGCATAGTCAGCATCTGAGTAATTGATAAGATTGAAAGAAGAATCTCTGGCGTACCATAGGCCTAGGTTAGCAGTGCCACTTAGATATTTGATAATTCTTTTTACAGCTTGCGGATGGGATTCTCTTGGGTCGGCTTGAAATCTTGCGCAGACACAAACGGCAAACATAATATCCGGTCTGCTGGCTGTTAGATAGAGAAGTGAACCAATCATTCCTCTGTAAAGAGTCATGTCCACTTTCTTACCGGATTCGTCTTTTTCAAGATGCACATTTGTCGCCATGGGAGTGCTTTGAGGATGAGCATTATCGAAACCAAATTTCTTGATCAGCTCCTTGGTATATTTAGCTTGATGTATGAAAATTCCTTCATCGGTTTGCTTTACTTGAAGACCAAGGAAATAAGTTAGCTCACCCATCATACTCATTTCAAACTTGCTTTGCATGAGCTTTTCAAATCTTTTGCATAGGGCTTCATTTGTGGAACCGAAGATGATGTCGTCCACATATATTTGAACAAACAATGAATGACCCTTGTGCTTGGTCACGAATAGAGTTGTGTCGATCTTTCCTCTTGTAAATCCCACACCATCACTGAGCAGGAACTTGGACAGGGTTTCATACCAAGCCCTAGGAGCTTGCTTCAAGCCATAAAGAGCTTTCTTCAATCGGTAGACATGATTGGGTTTCTTAGGATCTTCAAAGCCTGGCGGTTGTTCTACGTAGACCAGCTCTTGAAGTTCACCATTTAAGAATGCGCTTTTCACGTCCATTTGATATATCTTGAATTCTTTGAAGGCAGCATAGGCAAGAAATAGTCTTATCGCTTCTAATCTTGCCACTGGTGCGAAAGTTTGGTCATAATCAATCCCTTCTTCTTGACGGTATCCTTTGGCCACCAATCTTGCTTTGTTTCTCGTAATCTTTCCAGATTCATCCAACTTGTTTCTGAATACCCATTTAGTTCCAATGACTTGCTGAGAGGAAGGTCTTGGAACCAGTTCCCAGACTTTACATCTTTCAACTGATTCAACTCTTCTTGCATAGCTTCCACCCAGCTTGGATCAGCAAGGGCTTCTTCAGTTTTCTGAGGCTCAATATCAGACACCATAGCTGATGAGAAAAGATTTTCATCAAAGTCCTTGTTCAGATTTTTGGTCACTCTGGGTCCAAGGACATCACCAATGACGTTATCAAGAGGATGGTCTCGATGAGGTCTAACTTCTCTTGGTAGGTCTTGTCTTGCGATTCTTGTCTTAAGGATTCTAGAGGAGGTTCGAATCGGCGGATTTGGAAGATGATATCTTGAAAGGAATAGGAGAGATAGGATGATTTGGACTTTGAGTGGATTTGGAATTTGATTGAGGAATATTTGGTATAGGAGGATGAATTGCTTGAGATTGGATTTGGGCTAGGATTCATTGGCACCGGTTGAGAAGAATCGGCGAGAGGCATTTGGAGGATTATCAGCAGGACGATTTCTAGCTGAGGAAGGAAAGATATCTGCTGGGTCTTCTGCAACAACAAAAGGATCTTGCACATTATCTGCAGATTGATTAGAGTTACTCGATTCACCTGTCTCAAAACCACTAGATTGGTTAGCACTATTTGGAGTCTGGTCAGACTCTAACAAATCAAATTCATCAAATGTTACATGAACAGATTCAACAATTTTCAAAAGTTTCTTATTGAAAACTCGAAAGGCCTTACTATGTTTTGAGTAGCCGACAAAGATGCCTTCATCAGCTTTTTCATCAAATTTACCTCGGTGCTCTCTTCCATTGTAAAGTACGTAACATTTGCATCCGAAGATTTTGAAGAATCCAATATTGGGTACTCGGCCTCTCCAGAGTTCATAAGGAGTCTTATTATGGAATTTGTTGATGAGAGATGCGTGCAGTGAAGCGGGCGGTATGAATGGCTTACGCCGAAATATTTCGGCAACACGGCTTCGTAAATCATGGTCTTACCGGCTTCAATAAGCGTCCTATTCTTTCTCTCAACTACACCATTTTGTTGAGGTGTACCAGCAGCAGAGAAATTATGGTCTATACCATGATCATCACAATATTGAGCGATACCATTGTTTGTAATTTCGGTCCCATTGTCTGATCTCATGCTAACAATATCGCTCTCTTTCTGAGTCTGTAGCAGTCTGAATAACTTGGTGGCAACAGCATATGTATCATCTTTGTTGCTGAACGCTTCCACCCAAGGTATATCTACTTCCCCCAAGGCTGGCTGTGGTTGTGGGGCTAAATAGATCCATATGTAACATTTGAAGGCACCTAGAAGTTGACATGCAGGGCTTGATTTCGAAAGAGGATTTGTGTTGTTTTCCCAACTGGCAAGCTCTGCACTTCTTTCCGTGATCAGCAGACACTTTTGGAAGACCAGTTGCCAATCCAGAACTGGCAAGCTTGGATATTGATTTGAAGTTTAAGTGACTGAGTCTCTTGTGCCATAGCCATGAGTTCTCATTGATATTCTTAGCTACAAAACAGATATTAGTAACACCAGTAATAGTACTTAAGTCTACTGCATAAATGTTACCTTTTCGTTTGGCAGTGAGAAGAGTTTCATTTGAGGCAATGTCTTTTATATAGCAACTTGAAGTAGTAAAGATACATTGCATTCCTCTATCACAGAATTGTGATATGGAGAGAAGGTTATGTTTGAGCCCATCCACCAAAGAGACCTTCTGTACAGTAACTGCACCTCTAATGATGGTTCCACATCCAATTATTTTACCTTTTCCATTGTCACCAAAAACTACAGGAGGACCTGATGCGTCAACAATATCAGCAAGGAGATCGGCACGACCAGTCATGTGTCTGGAACAGCCACTATCCAAAATCCATACATCTTTGCTGGCATCAGTCGAGGCCATAAAGCATGCCTGCAAGTTAAACATGCTTATGGTCTCCCTTTATTCACTGGGTCCAAGAGGTTAGTTCCTCTTGGGCAGCCATATCTGGCCGCCACTAGAGGCCTTAGCCACTGTGGGTCCTGAAAGGCTTTTCAAGAGGCATTCATGAGCATGATGACCATAATCCAAACAATTATCACATCTCACTTTGCTGTTTGACTGAGTAGTCGGCAAGACACCACTAGATTTAGTCATCGCATCATTAGGCTTAGGAGAATCAGCAGACACGAACTTAGGGACTTTGTAAGTACTGGTTTTGCCCTTCTTGCTGTATGTACGCCAATCCAATTCGCAACCTTTTAGATGCATTTTAATATAATAAAACTGCATTAAAGGGCGTTTTGGTAAATTCTCGGCCTATCCTGAGACTTCCGGAAACGTTCCATGAGTTTCCCGCGAAGGAAGTACCTTTTGGTACATTATTCATGCCAAAGGACCCCTTGGGAATAAAACCTGTTGGACCTTTTGGGTATTTTCCCGAAATGTTCCAGAAACTGGTTTTTGGAGCCAAAAGCGGTTGAGCCACCTTGTGTCACGCGACAGCTTGAGGTATAAAAAGTGGACGCGTAAGGTCGTGCGACACATTAAGGTAGCCAACTGCAGCCTATAAATAAGACCCTCCCCCTCTCATAAAGAGATCCGAATTTTAGCCTACTGTTACTCTGCAGAATTTGCAGCGTAACGAACCTCTCTAAACACAAACCTCTCTCTCTCCTACCTTCAACCTACCCAATTCCTCCCTTCCAAACCCAATTTTCAAGCTACACCAATTGAGCCCCTTGCATCAGTCCTTCCAGATCAGAAGTGAAGAATTGAAGGGTTCTATATCTGACTGGATATAGAATTCGTGGAAGCAACAAGGGTAACGATTCCCTAAACCCAATCTCTCTCTCTCTCTTGCTTAATTTCTATTAATTCTAGCATTTAATTTTGTTTGGATTCAGTAATCAGATCCTAGCTATACGGATTAACAATCCCAATCGCAATCTCTCTGTTTAATCCGAATAATTCGTGCAATTGAGTTTATATTGTTGATTATTTGATTGGATTTGGTGTTTGAACCCCAAGGGGTGTGGATCTACCCATATCCACACTCTGCGGGTTGATTTAGTTTTGTTTACGTATTTCGTTCGTAATCTAGTTAAATGATTAGATCTGTATAGCTTTACGTTGATTACGTGTTCTTATTGTTCGGTTTACGCGAGATGGCTCATATGTGTCACGCGATACCTTTGTCTCCAAGTGATCCTGTGTCACGCGACACATGTGGTCACTGGTGCGATGTGTCATGCGACATACATGACCCATCTGCAGAGACCCTTTTTCCTTTGTAATCTGTTTTTAGATTGTTTGTATCAGGGATGTGGCCTCCCTAAATAATGGGCTCACAATATGTAATTCTCGTTCCATAATTAATAAGATGCATTTAATCACACTTCGTTTATTATCAATATTTGCACACACACTTTGGATTTACTTGGATGTTTTGATTGAAAGACTCGTCTACGGACGAGGCGTGTTGGGTGAACTCTCGGTTCTTCCCAACACGTAACCTGACCTCCGAACTCATGTTTTCTCTCTAAATAAAGGTTTTCAATGTTTCCTCTTAAAACGGCGTGGCGACTCCTTTTTTTCATTTAAACCGGGAAACCCAAAATTTTCCGGGCGAGCGCACATTCAGTGGCGACTCTGCTGGGGATGAAACATTTGAAAACCTGTTTTTCAAATGTTGAGTGGGTCAAGCTTTTATTTAGTCAAACATCCAATACATCCATTTTGTGTGCATTATTTGATAATCATTTGTGATTCATACATCTTGTTGATTATGGAACTTGTGAGCCCTTTGTGCTTGTGGTCACTTTTTTTGCATTAGTCTTCTTTTGTGTTGCTCTTGCTATGGTAAAACAGGGGCTGATTTGATGATTGAAGAGCCTGGCCGGTTCGTGACCATCCAGTCGTGCGACACCTTTGTCTCGGTTGTCTGTGTCACGCGACAAAGGGTGGCCACTGAACATAACATCAGAAGACTGGTTTGAGGGCAGTCCCTTGTATCAAGCGTGACTCAATTGATTGTTGTTCCCTGTTTATCCTGTGTGAGGGTGTGTGTTGTTTTCTTTTTCAAAAAAATATAAAAAAAAATAATAAAAAAATCTTTTTTTTGTAAATAAAGGAATATAGTCATCCGCACACTACATCACTTAGATTTAGAACCCTCGGGTGCGATTGACGGCATCGCGGACGGCCATGAAATTCGCCTACGCTTGAGCGCCTGAAATCAAACCTAAACCCCTAGTGCGTTATAGGTGGCACCACACTAAACCTTACCCACGGTTGGTTTTCGATACAATGTTTTAATTACAACAAAATGAATTGTTTTTGAAAAATAGTATAGGTCCTTATACCTTCTCCCAAAACCTCACACCTTGTGGGCATGTTGCCAAATGCAACATGATTTCACGTGGGAACATGTCACTCTCGTGGCGTGTTCTAAACGAGAGATCATGCCGCATTGCCAACATGTACCGACGAGAGGTCATGCCGGATTTTTTTCGAAATTCTTCGAAAAGACCCGTTATGCTGCCCAAATTTCCTTAGAAATTTGGACGAACCTTTTCGTTCCATAAAGATGTTAGGGTTTGGTTAGGTATCATTACCTATTATATGTTTCAAAACAAAGCATTTGGTGTAATTCGAACGTTGCGTCATTAGGTTCCCCGAGGTATAGTTAGCATGAATAAAGCCTTATCCTTTTCCAACTGTCTCTAGGACTTAAAACACCGATTTCTACTTGAAGATTAATAAGTGTTGCACAAGTCTGTCTCCTTCCGTATTCTTCCCTCTCCCGTACCTCCTCAAAATTCTCTACCCCCCTCTTTATACACACTCTCTCCTCTCCAGATAAGGCAAGTTGGGTGCGCGATTCGATTCCCAGTGTTCGTTTAGTTCGCGTCTTGAGGCGTGCCAGGTTTCGGCGAGATTTTGCACCCGATTCAATTTCAGAGATGTCTAGTGCCGAGAAGAGTATGACCACTCAATATGAGGATTCATCTGCCATGGATCAACAAGTCATGCATAGTCTGTCTATGGAAGAGATGAGGGCTAATTTGGAAGCCGCTCTAGCTAGAGAGCGTGAGACTCAATTACTCACTCAAGCCAGGGAAGAGGCAGCACATTCTAAGTTCGTGGATGCAATGAGAAGCCGTGGTATCATTGTGATCCGACGCGCTGATGGAACTTATGAAGAGATTACCAAGGTTAATGACACTGATCTAGGAGCCGGGAATGTTTCTCTCCTTTTTCAGCCTCAGACCCAGGGTGCACAGTTCAGTTATGCTCAGAATCAGGGGCTGCCGGTGAACTTTCAAGTTGGTTTTGGTGGACCACAGTCGGCCTCCCATGATTTGGCCTCCTCACCCTTTCCCAATACTTCCATCCCTCTAAGCCAATTGGGGTCCCAGTTTCCGAACAATCAAGGTCTGTGGTTTCCAGGTTCTCAGTATCAGCAAGGTCAGTCTCATGGTCCTCACTTCCAGAGTAACGCCCAGTATCCGAATCAGCATCCTTACTCTGGGAATCAGTTCAGCCAGGATGGATTTATGCAGTTTCCTACTAGACAGCCTCAGTTTCAGGGATATCAGTCTCGGCCTTTAATGAATCCAGCTTTTGGTTTTGGCTCCTCACCTCTGCAATATCCGGGGTCAACTCCTTACGTGCCTGCCAGTGCTTCCCCAACCGATCAGTTTAACTATCTGCCAGCTCCAGCACCCTTCAGTCTACCACCAGTTTCTGGAACAACTCAGCCGTCTCTCTTCCAACCAGCCAGTTTTGAGCCTTCTTCAACTATTGCTCCCGCTCTTCCTCAGCTTCCCGGGATGACTCCGGAGGTAACTGCACTGTTGAAGCAGATGCAACAGCAGATTGACCGGTTGACTGTAGGATCAAGTGGACTCAAAGTGGTCGATCCAGAACAAGTGAAGCCTCTTCCTTACAAGTTCAAAATGCCCAAAATACAATTTGATGGCTCGGCATGCCCGAAAACTCATGTGGACACATACGTGATGACTATGGGGGCAATGGGTTGTACTCCCGAGTTTATGGCTCAGCACTTTCATCTCACACTCAAAGGACTCCGCCTTGACATGGTTTCTAACCCTTAAGTCGAAGCTCGAGCTACTTGGAGTCGGACTACTGAGGCCTTTCTTGAAAAGTACCGTGGAAACCTTGAATGGCTCACAACCAGGGATGATTTGGTCGGTACAATTCAGAAACAAGACGAGTCAATCATCGAGTTCTACAAGAGATGGAACGCTAAGCTAAATGAACTCTCCGAGTCAATCCCACTGCAGGATCAAAAGGACATCTTTCTATCGTGTGTGAAGCCAGTTCTCCGTGAAGCTATCGGAAGTGGTTGGTATCCTGACTTGAGGGAAATGGTAGGCATGGGAGCCCGCAGCCAGCAGACTCTTTAACCTTGCATCAAACACCAATGTTGGCAATAATGGTGGATTTCGACACGGAGCGGCAAGTCCGGTGATCCCTAAAGCAAAAGAGATGACCATCGACAACGGTGTCGGCAATCTACGGGCGGGGGACCGAGAGAAAGCGGCCACCCCGTAAGCGGTATCGAGTTTGATGATCTCGGAATGACAACCGAAGAGGCCTTCGAGAGGATTGGTTCAACGAGGAATGATCGGGCCACTTGATAACTACAACCCCACCAAACCCAATCCGGACTTGGATCATAACAAATATTGCCAATATCACCAGTATCTGGGCCACATCACCAATGATTGCATCCCCTTGAAGAAGGTTATTCAAAGACTTGTTGATGATGGAAAGGTTGGGAAGGCTCGCCCCAATGTTGTCCCCGATCTTCTTCAGTGATATCAGCAGAAGCCCAGAGGTTATCTCACCCCTAGACAACGAAGTCAATCGATCCGTCGTAAGTTCTAGAGTATCTTTTATGTGGTCGCGAGTCTGTCAAGTCCATGTTATGAGTCTTTTATTTGCAATAATAAAATATTTGCTTCTATTCCTGCTAGACTCGAGACATTACTTGCATACCCGTGTTGCACTCTATTGAATTGGTCTTATTCTAAATGATCACTTGTGCTGCTCACCGACCAACGCTTTGAAATGACTAATATTTAAATTGATCGGAGTGAGAAAATTGACTGATATCCTTCCCAGAGTGGGGCTTAAGAACTCCCCACCTCGATTCCAATATGCTCACATATCTTCCTTCGTCCTCGCTATCTCGTTGCTCGATGAATTTGCATGGATCTTCCGCGAAGTAAGCTTAACAAGCAAACGAAGACTCTATCTCGTTCGTACTATCCAGGTAGGTCTTTGCGGTTGAAACCTTCACCCTTAGGAAAACCATTACCTTACCCTCACCAAATAATACCCTTTCATTTCAAGATCGGCACATTTGAAACCCGTTTAACCATCTCAAGAAAAAGAGGAACTATCCTTGAGGCTCCCGTAATTCAAAAGAAGCATCGACCATCTCCAAGCTCAAGAAGGACGTAAAGCAATGATCCATCCTGGAGACTAGCTGAATTTTTCCTCTCAAAAAAAAAAATAATAAAAAAAAAAAAAGAAAAGAAAAGAAAGAGAGCCTAGTCCCCAGTGATACTCTCAGAAAGCAAAGTCAAAGGATTCGGTCGTTACTCAGGAGGAGTCTCAGAGTGAATAAAGAGACAACTTGGATGTCCCCTCACCATTACCTCTAACCGATCCCAAGCCGTCCTCTCGATTTTAGAGGACATTACCATTACCATTACCCTCACCTTTGCTTAGAGGCATTGAAGATGCAAACACAAATTTCCCTCACCTTAGAAATCCCAAACACTTACCCAAGAGCCAACCTCTCATTTTTAGAGGTTCAGCCAGCAAAAAGCCTAGCCGACCTCTCATTTTAAGAGGTCATGATATCCCAAATCACCCGAAGACCGATCAAAACCCCGAAGCCCAGCCGCAGTTACCACCGGGTAGCAGTTTCATTCCAATATCATCGAGATCTTAAAACAGATTATTGCTTGAAGCAGAGCCAAGTTCATCCCGGATCAAAGGACCATCAATTGAGGATCGTGCAAATTCCGTCCATTCATTTGACGTTGCATGTGAGCATATCTCGTTTCCACTCTGCATACACCTTCCGTGAATGTCCCACTGGGGCTTTGCATCTGTGTCTCCCATCGACACTCGAAGAGGACATGTTCTTTCGATTCTCAAAAAATTCTCGAAGGTCCTCACATCCCCGAACTTCATCGTTCATTCTTTTCATTCGGGATAAGCCGAACTACGGCGACCTGAGCTCCTCCTATGGAGGGGAACGTAGGCAACCATAATTGGTCCGATCGAAATCATAAACAAATCTCAGAAAATCTGGTCTCCTCAAGGACCATGCCCATACACCTTCCATCCTTCCGAATTTGATCTCGATATCAGTGGGCTTTCTCCTCAGGATTGATATAAAATATTTGCTCATATCAGCTTTGGCGGTTGACTAACCCGAACATCAATAAAGGGTTTTAAGCAGCTTTGTGATCATCACGAATAAGACAGGTTTTCAAGTGTCTCGAAAAGTCTTCTATTTCTACATCATAGGAAGATAGAGCTAAACACCGTTTCGGTCAGCAGGGGCTTCCATACACTTTCCACACCTTGTGATGCTTATACTCTCTCAAAAGAGTCAAACCAAAAGCGAGAGTGTCATACACAGAACTCGGGATTCATTTCCCACCCTCGAAGGATGTGCCCCTGCACGTAAACACTTCCGAGTCTTGTCCAGCGACTGATTGACTGCGGTTTGAAATGATGAATTGCCTCTGTGGCCACAAGATGACTCTGCCTGCGATGAAGCTGCATGGATTTGCCCTCAAACTGGGGCTTTGGTTAAGGTGTCCCTCCGGCTCTCCTCACCAGATTCCCTCCAAGATTGCTCTTCATTATCAACTGGGGCTGCGCAAGCCAGGATTATCCTCTGCACCTTCTCTGCTTCTTGCTGTCTCAGACACGCGATACACTCTGGACCTGCTGCAATCTGTACTCTCGGGAGCGTCCCCGACTTGCCTAGCTGCGCCATATCATTTTCCACCTCACGGGAGAGGACCCCTACTATACATACCTGTCCGAAACAATCCCAAAACTTCATGAATAAACCTGGCAAAACTGACCTTTAACCCAATAATCGCATTTGCTTTCCCAGAACAGACAGACTCGTGCAAACAAGCTAACATAAATTAATCTTTGCTAACAAGATAAGCTTATTTAGGCATAGCACTGGGAGTTGTTGCCTTACCCTCGCAGGTACAATAATCAATTGAGTCTCAAGACTGGCCCTCAGACCAAATTGAGAAAGAAAGAAACAGAAAAAGGCAAAGTCCCCAGTTTCCCAAGCAAAGCCCAGGACATGAAAGAAAGAACAACAAGAGAGCAGGAAAGAAGTAGCGTGAGCCCTCCGGAAGCTACACTTATCCCCAGCAGAGCAGAAACAACAATGGTAGTCTAAGACCTTCCGACAGCTGCGAGTGAGCACAATACAGGTATGAACGCATATTTCTTTCAAGCGTCTAGTCATCATATCATGTCGTTTTAAAGTTGGTTCGAGACACCATAGTTCTCACAATACTTTCAAAATTGGTTCGAGACACCATAGTTCTCACAATTTTTTCAAAATTGGTTCGAGACACCATAGTTCTCACAACATTTTCAAAATGGTTCGAGACACCATAGTTCTCACAACATTTTCAAAATTGGTCCGAGACACCATAGATCTCACAATTTTTTCAAAATTGGTTCGAGACACCATAGTTCTCACAACATTTTCAAAATGGTTCGAGACACCATAGTTCTCACAACATTTTCAAAATGGTTCGAGACACCATAGTTCTCACAATATTTTCAAAATTGGTTCGAGACACCATAGTTCTCACAATACTTTCAAAATTGGTTCGAGACACCATAGTTCTCACAATACTTTCAAAATTGGTTCGAGACACCATAGATCTCACAACATTTTCAAAATGGGTCCGAGACACCATAGATCTCACGACATTTTCAAAAGTGGTTCGAGACACCATAGATCTCACAACATTTTCAAAATTGGTTCGAGACACCATAGATCTCACAACATTTTCAAAAGTGGTTCGAGACACCATAGATCTCACAACATTTTCAAAAGTGGTTCGAGACACCATAGATCTCACAACATTTTCAAAAGTGGTTCGAGACACCATAGATTTCACAACATTTTCAAAATTGGTCCGAGACACCATAGATCTCACAACATTTTCAAAAGTGGTTCGAGACACCATAGATCTCACAACATTTTCAAAAGTGGTTCGAGACACCATAGATCTCACAACATTTTCAAAATTGGTCCGAGACACCATAGATCTCACAACATTTTCAAAAGTGGTTCGAGACACCATAGATCTCACAACATTTTCAAAAGTGGTTCGAGACACCATAGATCTCACAACATTTTCAAAATTGGTCCGAGACACCATAGATCTCACAACATTTTCAAAAGTGGTTCGAGACACTATAGATCTCACAACATTTTCAAAAGTGGTTCGAGACACCATAGATCTCACAACATTTTCAAAAGTGGTTCGAGACACCATAGATCTCACAACATTTTCAAAAGTGGTTCGAGACACCATAGATCTCACAACATTTTCAAAATTGGTCCGAGACACCATAGATCTCACAATATTTTCAAAATTGGTTTGAGACACCATAGTTCTCACTTCTTCGGTTTGTCGTTTTCCCCTCCAGTCTTGTGTCCCGAACTACGATTTGGCTTGATTCCCTTGTTTAAGGGATACGTAGGAATCCTTTCTCAGAAAGGTCCAGCCATCTTTTCCCCTTCTCACCCTTCTAGCCCTTCACCTTATCCCTTGATGCTCATTGGGATTGGGTCTTATTTTATCGACAACCCCACTTTTTCCAAAAGTGACGTTGCCGAGGGGCTCTGTAAGTACGCCAATCCAATTCGCAACCTTTTAGATGCATTTTAATATAATAAAACTGCATTAAAGGGCGTTTTGGTAAATTCCTGGCCTATCCCGAGACTTCCGGAAACGTTCCATGAGTTTCCCGCGAAGGAAGTACCTTTTGGTACATTATTCATGCCAAAGGACCCCTTGGGAATAAAACCTGTTGGACCTTTTGGGTATTTTCCCGGAATATTCCAGAAACTGGTTTTTGGAGCCAAAAGCGGTTGAGCCACCTTGTGTCACGCGACAGCTTGAGGCATAAAAAGTGGACGCGTAAGGTCGTGCGACACATTAAGGCAGCCAACTGCAGCCTATAAATAAGACCCTCCCCCTCTCATAAAGAGATCCGAATTTTAGCCTACTGTTACTCTGCAGAATTTGCAGCATAAAGAACCTCTCTAAACACAAACCTCTCTCTCTCCTACCTTCAACCTACCCAAATCCTCCCTTCCAAACCCAATTCTCAAGCTACACCAATTGAGCCCCTTGCATCAGTCCTTCCAGATCAGAAGTGAAGAATTGAAGGGTTCTATATCTGACTGGATATAGAATTCGTGGAAGCAACAAGGGTAACGATTCCCTAAACCCAATCTCTCTCTCTCTCTCTTGCTTAATTTCTATTAATTCTAGCATTTAATTTTGTTTGGATTCAGAATCGATCCTAGCTATCTGGATTACTGAATCCCAATCGCAATCTCTCTGTTTAATCTGAATAATTCGTGCAATTGAGTTTATATTGTTGATTATTTGATTGGATTTGGTGTTTGAACCCCAAGGGGGTGTGGATCTACCCATATCCACACTCCCTGGGTTGATTTAGTTTTGTTTCTGTATTTCGTTCGTAATCTAGTTAAATGATTAGATCTGTATAGCTTTCTGTTGATTCTGTGTTCTTATTGTTCAGTTTCTGCAGATGGCTCATATGTGTCACGCGACACCTTTGTCTCCAAGTGATCCTGTGTCACGCGACACATGTGGTCACTGGTGCGATGTGTCATGCGACATACATGACCCATCTGCAGACCCTTTTTCCTTTGTAACTGCTTTAGATTGTTTGTATCAGGGATGTGGCCTCCCTAAATAATGGGCTCACAATATGTAATTCTCGTTCCATAATTAATAAGATGCATTTAATCACACTTCGTTTATTATCAATATTTGCACACACACTTTGGATTTACTTGGATGTTTTGATTGAAAGACTCGTCTACGGACGAGGCGTCTTGGGTGAACTCTCGGTTCTTCCCAACACGTAACCTGAACTCCGAACTCATGTTTTCTCTCTAAATAAAGGTTTTCAATGTTTTCTCTTAAAACGGCGTGGCGACTCCTTTTTTTCATTTAAACCGGGAAACCCAAAATTTTCCGGGCGAGCGCACATTCACTTGCCTTTCTGCTTGCCTTTGCCAGTCTCCTTTGGGGAAGACTGTTCATCGGCAGCTGAATCAAGAGTGGCAATACCAGCTTTGATGATGCATTTATTTTTAATGTCTTCATCCGTAGCATCATTATCAGCAATCTTAATTCCCTTTTGTACGTACCTGGCTTTCTCCATTTCCTTGTAGTTAGGATACTTCATTGCTACAGCATTATATTTTTGCTTGGTATCCTTATGCAATGAGTTAATCGAGTTGTTCTCAGCCTTCTTGTCCTTTTTCTCAGTTACAGAGGCATCAGTACGACTGCTACTGCTGGTTTCAAATCCTATCCCATGTTGATTATTTTTAGGACAAATTTGGGTTGCATTAATCGCAATTTTAGCAGCGTTAGGTTTTGAAAAAGTATCAATGGTTTTCATAAGAGAATCATTTCTTTGAGCTAAATCTTTAATCTGTGCAGTGTGTACTTTTGCTCTGCTTTTGAGATCCAGGTTTTCAGTTTTAAGCTGATCGAACTCACTCAGTTTTGTTTTTAAAGAATCAAGTTCAGTTTTGAGTGAGTCTCTTTCAGCAGAAACTAAACTGAAATCAACAGTCAATATTTCATGAACACTACTCAACTTTTCATAATCAATAAAAAGTTCATCCATGGTCTCTATCATCTCAGCTTTAGATATCTCAGGAAGAGGATCAATTGTATTTCTTTTGGCTGAGTGATCTTTTGGTTCAGGAGAGAAGTTAGGTAGGGATGAGATGGGTTTGGCAAGATTTCTTGAAATACTTGGAAGTTTGGTAAAGGATAGCTTCTTTTCGGAGGATTGTGGAGGACTTAGTTCGGTTGCATAGGAGGCAATCCACACTGTCCATAGAGTGAGGTTCCAACTTGATGAACCTTATAACCATAAGGATTGACTGCATTGACTTTAACTTCTTGGAATGAATGTCTTGCTGGTCTTTCTTTCATTGATGATGTTCTTGGAGGAGTTGCATCCCTGTGAATAGGAGTTGGTAGATCTAGTGCTATTTCATCATCGGCATCCAAGGCAACAAAACTTATATCGGCATCTTCATTGTCATCGCAGCCGCCTTCACCTTCTCGAGTCGGTTTCACACCAGATCGGCATAGCTTTCGTGCCGTCATCTCGCAACATAGCTTCGGACTTTGGATGTCTTTGGTTTACCGATTTCCCGACATACTCATATTTTGGTCGGGACATTTAGATGCAAAATGTCCAGGTTTTCGGCAGTTAAAACATACCAAGTCTCCTTTGCTGTTCTTTCCATCAGCAGTGCTAGTAGAAGGCTTATGGTTGTTGGTGGTTCTATGGAAGGGAGTAGTAAATGGTTTGTTTTGATTTGGTTTGCTGTCTTTTTGCATTTTCTTGAAGTTTTTGAACTTTCGATAGTTTCTGGCAAATGCAGCAAATTCATCTTCTTCCACATGAGGCTCAGGAGGGCTTTCAAGTGTTTTGTTACAGCAAGGGCTTTGGCATTGATCAGTAGGAGGATAAGGAGTAGGAATTTGAGATATCTGAGTCTGTGCTGAGAGAGACATGCATTTGAAGTTTTTATCGAGAACATTAAGTTTTTGTAGTTCTCTCTCATACAGAAATAGACTAGACACAATATTTTGAATAGAAGTAGTATTTAAATCTCTAGCTTCTCTGAGAACAGTGACCTTGGTATGATATATACTTCCTAAAGCACTTAGAAAACGTATATTCAGGTCTTTCATAGTATATACTTTACCAAGAGAAGCACATAGATTACTTACCTCGCAGAATCGATCATATGCTGTTCTGAGTGATTCGCCATCTGACTTTTTGAATGATTCGAACTCAGCAATTGCATCATACAGCCTGTTGTCCTTGGTGCGAGCATCTCCTTCGAAGTATTCAAGGAGCTTGTTCCAGCATTCTTGTGCCGTGTAACACAAGTCAATGAGCTTGTACTGTTTGTCGTCTAGACCACAAGAGATAATGTGGCTGGCTTTCCCATCAAGAGCATAGGTTAATTTGTCTTCGTCAGTCCATTCATCTCTTGGTTTTTCGACCAGAGTTTCCGTAACTTGAACATCTGTTTCTTGTTCATCATCAGCATCGGCATGCGCAGTTAAGGGAGTGGATGGTATAGGTTTGTAGGTGGTTTGAACCTTCAAGGGAGTAATCGGTCCACCTTCCACTACCTTCATTAATCGTTCATCTATGGAGTTCATGTATTTTATCATTCGGGATTTCCAAACACCAAACTCGTTGGTGTTCAACATCGGTATGGTAGTGATGTTGAACGACTGCATAATTTTTCCCGCCATGGTATCGGCAATCAAGCTGTAAGGCTTGGAAATTTCTTTCAAATGACAAGCTCTGATACCAATTGTTAGGCCCGATTGGCAAGGAAATAGGCTAGAGGGGGGGGGTGAATAGCCTTTTTACAATTTTAATTGAAAATACCTTAATGGTCAAAGTCACTACTCAGAATGTTGTAATTAATCAGTAAGCACAGCGGAATATTCGTGACTTAGTTTGAACTCACACAAAATCAGCAAGAAGTTGTTCAGAGCTTGATTTTAACTCAAGGTATTTATTTAAACCGTTTATGCAGTGCAACTTGTTTGGTTTAGGGAAATACTTATGATTCAGCAGGTTGAACTGTTCTGATTTGTAATGGTGAATGACTAGCAAGATGTAAGTAAAGTAAAGACAAGGACACAGTATTTGGAGAGGTTCACAGCGTGAATGCTGCTACGTCCTCTATCAAGATTGGTCAGATCTTGGATTTTGAGAGAAGTTTACTATTAGTATGTCCTAGTCTATTACAAGAGCGGCCTTGCCGGTTACAAGGATTGAAAACAAAGGATCTACTGATGGATCTTAAAATAAAGAACTGACCAGGTATTTTTGAGTGGCAAGTTAGACTTATCTCACTCAGGTGTGTGTGTGCTTTCTCAATCAATGCATTCTAATGATTGTCTTGTTGGAGAATGCTTACAAGGTTGAATGAGATGTGAACGAGTGTATGTCCCTAATAATGTCTAATGATTTTCTGGACTTGAAGGCTTGAGCTTCATTGAATGCTTCAAGCACACTCTTCTTCAATGCAACGACCAACCCACTTCAATGCAGCAAAGTCTTCTATATATACTTGAGAGAAAGAGAGAGAAGAACCAAGATGCCGTTGAAGGGTAGATTTGAAATAATGAAATATGGTTGGTAGGTGAGGATCATTTAATGCCATATCTTTGCAATTAATGCGAGAGATTTGAATAAGACATTTCTGCTTTTGTTCGGCGGGTAATAACCCCTTTGTCCCAACCGGTTACCTGCAGTAAGCAGACAAAGGACAAAGTAGAGCTAAAAGTAGCTCTTAAGTCAGAACAGGCAGAATGGTGTTGGCAGGAAAATGTAACTACTTTTAGCAAACAAGTACGATGAAAGAGATAGAGATGTGACCGTTGTGACTGAGAGTCTGTTTCAAATGAAGGGAGTCATCCCAAATTTAAGTCACCTATCTGCTGAGGTATGTTGCTGAAAAGTGTTGACTTCTGCTGATTACCAGGCAGATCCCACCAGCAGGATAGTAACCTGCAAGACTTACTGATCTAACAGAGAAGGCATCAGCAAGAGATCCAAAAATAAAATCTAATTAAATTAGGGGTCTCTAACTAGTCATGTGATTGGGATTAAGCAATTCTGAGTCAACATATATTTTGACCCAACACATGTGTTCATCCACATGAATTTATATATCACCAAGAGCCTTGGAATTATAATTAGCTAGAGTGACTTCAGCTGTAGTCCAGTCTTCCTCAGGTTTAAGTTTAAAGATTTTTTTTGAGGTTTCCCCCTCTTTATTCTTACTTTCAACCTTAGGAGGAGACCATGGAACAATAATACTAAGCCACACCCTCTCATCAATTGCCTTGATGAAAAGATGCATTTTAGATTTCCATATAACATAGTTTGTTCCATCCAAAACAAGAGGACGGTATTGATTCAAATGTCCTTCCATAATGGCTACTCTTTCTGGATCTCACTCAATGTAATCGAGTGAAGCTCTGATACCAATTTAAAGAAATTGAGTAGCTAAGATTGATAAGTGAACAACAAAAGTACCTCGTGTGAGTCCTGGTGTGATAGCACCAGCACTAACACCAATACTAAAGAAGCAGAATAACAGTTTTAATTAAAGAAGAACACGGATTCAAACACAGATTTAACACTTATCTACAGCAACTTGTTGTAGACAATAAAAAGCTTCTCTTATTAAATCAATTAGAGGCCGGTTTACACAAAGACTAATACCTAGATAAGAACAAACAAACTAAATAACCAAAACAATCTCTCACGCTAAAGCTCATTGATCCTTTGGAACCTTTCATATTTAAAGTCCGAAAACCGTGTTACACAATGAGGCATGCAACTCTCATTTATAGTAAAAGGAGTCCTTGTTTGTAGGAGATAATTTGCTTGAGAAGATCTTCCACAATTAGATTTCTATCTTCCTTAGTCAATCAAAGCAATCCTTCCTTATCATGGATTCTTTCCTTATGTGAGAGATACCTACAAATAACCAAATATATACTAAAAGATATCCAAGATTTGGTTAGTAGGTAATTATATAAAATAAACCTTAATTACAATATATACAATATTTACCTATATTAATTAATATAAAGAATGTAACAAATCTAACTTAAGTCAACCTTTGACTTGTCAATGTGTGTGTGACTTCACACATTTTCCAACTCGAAAGTGATACACAAATTTAGGTTATTCAACGCCATTAATTTGGACAACCGGACAATAACAAGAAAACTAAACAACACAAAATTTTACATGCTTCACCCAAAAATAATGGGCTACATGCAATGACCGATCAACGAATTTCACTATTTATCATGTTATTACATGAAGACAAGTTTTAATCAAGAAACTCCTTAAGACTCACCACTCAACTAGCTGCGGTTTAATGTTTTTTATTTTGCTTTCCGATAAAAATCAAATTTAAATAAAACTACTGCTTTCAATGATCCAAAATAACTGTCGCTTTAGAAATACAATTATTGCTATAATTTTATAAAGTTAATATAAAATATACCCTTATTAATTATCGCTCTCATACTTGACTTCACTCGGTAAATGTTGAGTGTGTAGCATATGAAGGAAATTGTGTACATTTTCTTACATGAATCACTTGCCGTTGGATAATGATTATTGTAGATTCAAATTCTACGCCATGAGAACATCGAAACCGTATATTTATTTGTCCAATTTGAAGGTTGAATGAAAAAAAAATGATATCTCAAAGTTAGTGGTTTGAAATGGGAAAAATGGGTTTATCTCATATATGAGAAAGGAAAGGAAAACTTGGTTGGTATAAATACGATCAGCTTGTTGAAGGGAGTAAGATTGTATGACATATAGAGGCTTTGTATCGCGCGCAAGTCAGCAGGGGGTGCAAATCACGGCCCAATTCGTGCTTCAGACTACAAAATTCATTTGCAAGCGGGTCCTGCGTAAATGAATGCAACACTGAATAAATGTACCAGGAGAAGCCTTAGTTTTTCTATTTTGCCGAAATTCTATGCAAATGCTAGAGGCTATGCAAACGCATTAGGCGCGCACATATAATGTCTGAGCTTCGATGCGGCTGCTTAAAGCGCGTGCATAAAATTCCCCTGGGTGTTCTATGCGGCCTCCTTAAACGCGCTCACACCAACAAAAACAAAAAATCTCAATTTAAATTCTGAATTTGTAACAGCTTTAATTTGGAACAATAACCCATGAATAATTTGCATTGGTTCCCAGATCAATGGAGCTCGAATTAATTGGGAAATCACTGTTGGAATATTTGATATTTGTGGTATGGAAGTCCATAGCTCTATGACATTGTTGTGTTGTAGGTTTGGACTGAATTTGGCCAAGGGAAAAACCCGTCAGAGTCTCTGCCATAGAGAGCAGCCGCGCCAAGGCCTAGGGCGGCTGCGCTTGTTGGACTAGAACTCACCAAAACTTTCTGGACGGTCGCGCACGCCTCGAGGGCGGCCGCGCTGGCGTCGAATCTGGTGTTTTTCCTGGGCCGAATTGAATCAGTTTTTAGGTCTTTTTAAGGCTTAAAACCCTAGTATACCATACATATAAATACTCCTTTTCTCCCAGCCAAAAATTACATGAGAGATTGAAGAGAAAATCAATTCTCTTTCTTCCTTTCATTGTTTCGATTACTCCCGTTCATAGAGATTCGTTCATGAGATTCAAGGCGACTGAGATAGGACCGCCGGTGATTACTTACCTGTGTGCTGCTTTGTGGTACGTAATCCGTGATCGTTTTATCCTCGGAGAAATTTGCCTGTACCTGAGTTGCACCAATTGGGGGCAATATTTTCTCTTAGGACAGTCTTCCTAAGGCGACTCGATTAAATCACGATAAGTTTTCTAATCGTTTGTTTATTTGTTTCTGTTTGTTTTTCCTGATCCTGTTACATTGCTTTCGGTTTTGCTATTGGCTTAATTGGTACGTTCTTGACTTGATCAATAAATCCCCTACTGTTGATTAAATTGTCTGTTTAATCTGTGGTGCTATAATTTAATTTACAATAGTCTAAGAGAAAATATTAAAGTTTTATTTGATCATGTCTGGTAGTTCCTCTAGCTCTCCCTTTAAGTCTCTAGTTGACACCTCCGATCTTCCGGAGAAGTTCGGTGGCAAGAACTTCAAGCGTTGGTCTGAACGCATAAAGATCTGGCTGTCAATTAAGGGCATGTCTGGTATGCTGACATCCAAATGTCCCGCTCTGAATGGTGATGATTCAATTAGTGTGGCTGCTGTTAAACTGTGGAAGGAGTAGGATGATGTTGTTCGAGGATGCATTCTGTCAGCTTTGTCGAATGCACTCTTTGATGTTTATTGCTCTGCTCCTCTCACTGCTGCATCACTGTGGGAATCGCTTTCCACGAAGTACAGCACCGATGACTCCGGTGTGGAAAAGTACCAAGTGGGAAAGTTCCTGAATTATCACATGAGTGAGGGAAAGTCGGTTACCGATCAAGTGCACGAACTCCAAATCATTTTGCAATCACTCAAGGATGCTGACATGGGACTTCCTGACAAGTTCGCTGTCATGGCTATTATTGAGAAGTTTCCCCGATCTTGGGGGGAATTCGGTATGACCCTCAAGCATCGTAATGGAAGCTTGACACTCAATGAGTTGATGAATGCAATTGCGATTCAGGAGGTTCATAATGGTAACCAACCTAGCGTACCTGTGGAGGCTGCTGCTAATTTGGTAACCGGTAAAAGCAAGTTTAAAGGAAAGGGTGTGAAAACTCACTCTAAGGATAAAGAAAACCATGATAAACTTAAAGTTAAGAAAAATAACTTTAGAAAGCCAAAAGCAAAATAGAACTGCTGGAATTGTGGAGAAGGTGGACACTTTTCTAGGGACTGCCCGTCCAAGAAAGGAAAAGGACCACAAGCCTCTGCTGATGACCATCCTGCTGTCAACATGGTGTTGGGTCCGAAGGATTATGATGATCCTGACTCTGACGCACCTGGAGTTGACGCTCTGACCTGCAATGTTACAAAGTATGTAACTTCTTATCCTGAAATCTTTACTGTCTATGAACCCAACGAGTGGCTAGTTGACACTGGGGCAAATGTGCACGTTTGTGCTGATAAATTTCTATTTGTGTCTTACCAGCCTGAGCGTGGTAGATCAGTGACGATGCGGAACTCTAGTGCTGCAAAGGTGCTTGGGACTGGACGCGTGGACCTGAAGTTTTCTAATGGGCGCATTCTTACCTTGCATCGAGTGTATCACGTTCCTGATATTCGTCGCAACATTATTAGTGGTTCTAGTCTAGTTAGAGAAGGATTTGAGATTTCGTTTAAATGTAATAAGGTCATAATTTTGGATTCTGGTAGTTTTGTGGGGAAAGGTTATTCCTCGGATGGTTTATTTAAAATTAGAGTTGAAACTGATGTTTGTTCGCACAATAATTTTAGTTCTATTGATTATCCTGTTTCTTATTCCATTGAATCTTCAAATGTTTGGCATGGTCGTTTAGGACATATTAATTATGATTCTGTGAAAAGAATGATGAATTTAGATATTATTCCTAAACATGCTATTGATAAAAATTCTAAGTGTCATGTATGTGTTGAAGCTAAATCTACAAAAGGTCCGTTTAAGTCGGTTGTGAGAAATTCTGAAATTCTAGATTTAGTTCATACTGATATTTGTGAATTTAATGGCGTGTTGACCAAAGACAAAAAGAAATACTTTCTCACCTTTATTGATGATGCTAGTAGATACTGTTATGTCTATCTGCTTAATTCTAAGGATGAAGCATTAGATAAATTCATTATATTTAAGAATGAAGCAGAAACACAAACTGGCAAGAAACTTAAACGGTTAAGGTCTGATAGAGGAGGTGAATATGAGTCTAACCCCTTCATGTATTATTGCCAAGAAAACGGAATAGTACATGAAGAGACTCCTCCCTACACCCCTCAATCTAATGGTGTTGCTGAACATAAGAATAGAACCCTTACTGATATGATCAACAATTTACTTATAAGTACTGGACTGCCCAAATATATGTGGGGAGAGGCTTTGAATACGGCTTGCCATATTCTGAATAGAGTCCCTCCTAAACATAGAAAGGAAAGTCCATTTGAACTTTGGAGAGGTCGACAGGCTAGCCTGAAACACTTAAAAGTGTGGGGGTGCCTTGCAAAGGTACTTGTACCCGCACACAAAAGGAAAAAGCTTGGACCTAAAACTGTTGATGCTATCTTTATAGGTTATTCTGAAACAAGCTATGCATTGAGATTTCTGATTATCAAATCTGAAATTTCTGGCATAGATGTGAACTCTATAGTTGAGTTACGTGATGCAACATTCTTTGAAGATGTGTTTCCTATGAAGGACGGACTTCCTAAGGAATCTAACCCAACCTCTAATTCCATTCCTGCTCAGGTAGAGGAGCTGACAAATGTGGGGGTTGATTCCAGTGCAACTCATTCTGACGATGAGATTGAACCAAGAAGGAGCAAACGGGCAAGGACCACCAAGGACTTTGGAAGTGATTTCATCACTTACAATGTCGAGGGTGATCCTCTAACCTTCAAAGCTGCTATGGCTACTTCTGATGCCAAGCAGTGGAAGGATGCTGTTAAGAGTGAGATGGATTCTATTGTATCTAATGGGACATGGGAATTGGTCGATCTCCCTCCTGGTTATAGCACGATAGGATGTAAGTGGGTCTTCAAAAGGAAACTGAAACCGGATGGAACCGTTGACAAGTTTAAGGCTAGGTTAGTGGCTAAGGGATTCAAGCAAATGGAGGGAATAGACTATTTCGATACCTATTCGGCAGTTGCTAGAATGACTACAATCTGAATGCTTATCGCATTGGCCTCTGTATATGATCTTCCTATCCATCAGATGGATGTTAAGACCGCTTTCTTGCATGGCGATCTAGAGGAAGAAATTTATATGGATCAACCTGAAGGTTTTGAGGCCTCTGGCAATGAGAGAAAGGTTTGTAAACTTGTTAAGTCCTTGTATGGACTCAAACAAGCCCCTAAGCAGTGGCATGAGAAATTTGATAAAATTGTCTCATCGTTTGGCTTCGTTACTAATGAGTTTGATAAGTGTGTTTATAGCAAGAGTATTGGTGATAGTAGTATTGTCTTATGTCTGTATGTCGATGATATTCTGTTGTTTGGAACGGATATGAGGATTATTAATACTACTAAGGAATTCTTGAAAAGTAAGTTTGAGATGAAGTATATGGGAGTAGCTAGTGTGATTCTTGGCCTTAAGTTGACTCGTTCAACTAGTGGCATAACCATATTGCAATCTCATTATACTGAAAGTCTAATTGAGAAATTTGGTTATAAGAATTGCAAAGTGGCTAAGACTCCATATGACCCTTCATCTGCTCTTACTAAGAATGAAAGTGGAGTACCGATGGCTCAGTTAAGATATTCTCAAATTATTGGAAGTTTGATGTATCTTGCCAATTGTACTACCGGATATATCCTACTCGGTTACTAGGTTGGCTAGATATACTCAATGTCCAAACAAAGCACATTGGGAAGCTCTTGATAGAGTTCTCAAGTACTTGAAGGGAACGATTTCCCTTGGGCTGCATTACAGAAGATATCCTTCTGTTCTTGAAGGATATAGTGATGCAAGCTGGATTGCCTATAACTCCGGAAGTTATGGTTGTACGGGGTATGTTTTCACCTTAAAGGAGCCGCTAGCCGCTCGGGAGGTCGACCAAACAAACTCTGTTGTCTAGGTCTACATTTGAGGCCGAACTAGTTGCCCTTGACACTACTGGATTGGAAGCTGAATGGCTTCGAGGACTTATGTCCGAGTTGCCCATGATCAGTAAACCCATGCCTGTTATCTCTGTACATTGTGACAACACTGCCACAATTGAAAAACTGAAAAGTGTCAAGTACAACTGTAAAACCAGGAGACACATCCAAATTAGATTAAAATCTATAAGGGATCTTGTGTCTCGGAAGGTGATAGCCGTTGATTATGTTGGTACCAAGGATAACACAATGATCCTTTAACCAAAGGGCTAGAATTTGCTCTAGTTCAAAAATCTAGGTTGGGGATGGGTCCGAACCCCGTCTCGATTCAAACGCAGCTGCAACCCAATCTACCTGAGTGGAGATCCCACAAAGGAGATTCAATGTGGTAATAACAAGTGTGGGGTGAGTCGGGCACCTAATAATAGATTGACATGTTACATGTCCGAGTCTATCCCCGAATAGCCTAGAGGTGCTCGTTTGCTAATAAAGTAAAAGTTTGGAACTTTGAATGGGATCAAGTCTTTTAGACAAGATGCTAGCAGTACATCTTCTGAGATGCCCAGCTAAGTGAGTGTTGTTGTTGGCCGCAACTAGAGGAATTTGGGTTATTCCTTGAAAGCACTCATGATAGAGGATCGGGACGTATGGCTTATAAGCATCAAGTGTTCGATAGAGGGCCTATCATAGCTTTTGTCGTGTTTGTTACCAAGAAGGCCTCTACATCCAAAGGCATCGATTCAAGACACCCGTTCATCTGGTCCTGTGGAGGTTTGCGTTGGATAACATAGGTAGTGGTTCAAGCCGGAAGGTACCATTATTGAAAGCATGGCAATGGACAATCTGTACACGTCATATTTCTATGAACTTGTGGGGGATTGTTGGAATATTTGATATTTGTGGTATGGAAGTCCATAGCTCTATGACATTGTTGTGTTGTAGGTTTGGACTGAATTTGGCCAAGGGAAAAACCCGTCAGAGTCTCTGCCATGGAGAGCGGCCGCGTCAAGGCCTAGGGCGGCCGCGCTTGTTGGACTAGAACTCACCAAAACTTTCTGGAGCCTAGCGCGGTCGCGCACGCCTCGAGGGCGGCCGCGCTGGCGTCGAATCTGGTGTTTTTCCTGGGCCGAATTGGATCAGTTTTTAGGTCTTTTTAAGGCTTAAAACCCTAGTATACCATACATATAAATACTCCTTTTCTCCCAGCCGAAAATTACATGACAAATTGAAGAGAAAATCAATTCTCTTGCTTCCTTTCATTGTTTCGATTACTCCCGTTCATAGAGATTCGTTCGTGAGATTCAAGGCGACTGAGATAGGACCGCCGGTGATTACTTACCTGTGTGCTGCTTTGTGGTACGTAATCCGTGATCGTTTTATCCTCGGAGAAATTTGCCTGTACCTGAGTTGCACCAATTGGGGGCAATATTTTCTCTTAGGACAGTCTTCCTAAGGCGACTCGATCAAATCACGATAAGTTTTCTAATCGTTTGTTTATTTGTTTCTGTTTGTTTTTCCTGATCCTGTTCCATTGCTTTCGGTTTTGCTATTGGCTTAATTGGTACGTTCTTGACTTGATCAATAAATCCCCTACTGTTGATTAAATTGTCTGTTTAATCTGTGGTGCTATAATTTAATTTACAACAATCACATCGTTGTTGATTGAGCTATATATTGAAGAAACCACAAGAGAAAACATACAAAACAATCACCATCCTCTTTGCATATCATGATCTCTTCCCTTAGCCTACTTTGAATTTGTTGGTGATAATTTTTAAGCCTTGTTCAGTTCGTCCGAGCCTTTAAGTGTGCTAAAGAATCACTGGTTTGACTGTTCTATCCTGGAGACGATCCGCAAGCACAACTTGGTTAGGGGACGAATTAGTATCAATGAGAGTGTCGAACACAGCTTGGACAAATTCTTGACTGTTTATTAGTTTAAAATTCTTATTGCATTCAATTCAATTTTTTTGTTTTTTTTTGTTTTATTTTCAATTGTAATCATTTTGCTAACAATTTTAAGACAAATTCCTTGTTGGAAGGAAACGAGTTATAAAAGTTGAAACTAATACTTAATTTGATTTTAGAAATGGCTAATGAATCAAACAATAGTGTTGAAATATTTAGGAGTGCGTCTGGGGAGAAACGCGTTTCTCCGTCGCGTATGGAGAAACGGGGCTTATTATGTCGCGCGACGTAAGTAGCCAGTTTCTGGATATCCTTTACAAAGCTTCTGGATATCCAGAAGCTTTGAAATGGATATCCAGAAGCTTTGTAAAGGATATCCAGAAACCAAGTATTTTTTCTGGATATCCTTTACAAAGCTTCTCGGATATCGAGAACATTGAATATGGATATCGAAGCTTTGTAAAGGATATCCAGAAAAATATTTGGTTTACGGATATCCTTTCCAAAGCTTCTGGATATCCTTTTCAAAGCTTCTGGATATCCTTTCCAAAGCTTCTGGATATCCAGAAGCTGATGAAGTGATATCCAGTTTTTGTGGCTAGGTATGTCGCGCGACATAACAAGCCCCGTTTCTCCATAAGCGACGGAGAAACGCGTTTCTCCCCAGATTTTGTGAATATTTAGAACCGATCAGAGACTCCTCATGTGGAGGAGATGCCTTCTGTGAGATTAATCCCCATTGGAATATGATTGTGCAAATGGTTTCAGCTCACCATAGCAAGAAGCCGGAAAAGTTTGATGGCCCTCGACTTTAAACGATGACAACAAAAAATGTTGTTCTAATTGACCACCTTTAACTTGGCAAGATTTTTTATGACAACAAAAGATGTTCTAATCGACAACCTTTGAACTTAGCGAGATTTCTTAAGAAAGATCGTCCGAAGTTGGGTGAGAATGAAAAGGATGTTCAAACCATTAATGCGCATGAAGAATGAAGTCACGTTGAGTTGCTTTGTCGGAACTATATAATTAACGGATTATCGAATTCATTATATAATGTATTTAGTACCAAAAAAAATGGCAAAATTGCGGAAGTCGTTGGACTACAAGTATAAAATTAGAATGCGCTGCAAAGAAATTCATAGTATGTGTTGGGACGGACCCACCTTATTATGAGGGAGTCCGGCAGCACCCACTGAATTTTAAAAATATTTTTTTTTTAAATTCTTTTAACCTCTATTTTATATACATTTATCTAACTGTACATCACGTTTACATTGTTTGGTTGATAAGGCATCTATAAACTAAATGAATGACCAGAGTTCAACTCCCTTGACCAACATATGTCCTCATTATTTTTAGCCTTTATAAAAAACCATTTTACTAAAAACATCTCGTACTTGAATTTCTTTAAAATCACTTTAACTGATATAAATAATTTTAATCTATTATTCATATTTTTTCATCATTTATTGTTTGAAAAAAATAAGTTCAAATCTTATAAATTTTATCATTTAGCAGATGTTTAATCATAACTTATATTTAAAAAATTGTTCTTCATTATAAGTTAGATTTGCCAATTTAAATAAAGTGATTTTTTTTTCACCCACAGAATATAATTCTTGGGTCCGTCACTGAATATGTGGCTTCCTTGATTTTAAGATGATGAAATCCAAGACTGTGATAAGTCAAGTGGAAGACTTGCAAATCATAAGACATGGAGGGGATGGTGTTGAGTAAACCTTTTCAAGTGGCGGAAATAATTGAGAATTGCCTTTTCAAGTGTTGAGTGAACCTTTTCAAGTGGCGTAAATAATTAAGAAATTGTCTCTCGCTTGGAAAGATGTCAAGAATTAGCTCAACCATAAGCAAAAAGAAATGAATGTTGAGACGATTGCTATTCGCCTTAATATTGAGGAAGAGAAAAGAATCAGAAGAAGTTGTTTAATTTTCTTTGTGAACAAATATTTACTTACGGTGATCATAACTAAAAATCCGGACAAGGTTTTAGGCAAGGAATTATTATGAACAAATTTTGTCAGCAATTTATTATTGACTGAAAACCTCAATTACTGTCAGAAGTTTTCGTCAGTAAACAATCAAATTCTTAACCTTCCCAAATAAGTCATGAAATGAAGTTGAAAATTAAAACAAAGGACTAAAATATCTAAAACCTAGAAGATGAGAATAGGAGTTAATTACATATTTCGTCCCCAACCTATATTCACTTTTTCGTTTTCGTCCTTAATGTATTTTTTTTTCGTTTTCCTCCTTAACCCCATTTTTTGTTGTTGATGTCGTCCTTCTGTTAGTTGATCATCCATTTGACCACCACCACCATTATAGACCAACATCAAATTCGAAAAGGATGACATCTTCTTCAAGCTTTTCACAGACCAATTTCCTATTCCACCACCCACCTAAGCCAACCCCCATCACCACTTAACCCCGCCAACACCACCCAACACCTTCAGCACCACCCAACTACCATCTCCACCGGTCATAACACCTTGACAATCAAAAATTTGAAATGTGACAACATACATCACCAAAATCTTCAAATCTCCCAACCCAAAATCACACAATCTTATTAAAACACATAAAACTGACTTCAAAATCAGATTCAAAACTTATGTACATGCGCGCAATCAATTTCTTCAAAAATAAAAAATCCAAATCAAAACAGAAAACAACACAAATCAAATTCTGGGCTCAATGGTGGAATGCACCAAAGATGAAGAGAGGCGGAAGTGTTAGAGAGTGTGACCAAAGAAGAGATTAGAGGAAGGCATAGGATGAGCAACAATAGCCGAATTTCTGGAAAATAAGCATATAATAAAAGGAATTGGGCAGCGGTATTATGGGGCACAATGGAGGAGGTGTTGTTGGGGAGAGTGGCGACTTAGTAGAGAAAAGGAAGTGGTTTTGGTGAAGCTTGAAGTTGGCTATGGCCTTGGGGTGGGATGAAGGTAACTGCCATGGAAGAGGGTCGGAGGTGGAGAATGAAATGAGTAGGGAGGATTTCCAGCTCCAATTTTGATATGAGTTTGGGGATTTTGTAAATAGGGATCAATAATTTAGTATTTTACATTTTCACCCCTTATTATTCCACCTCAGCCAATTTTATTAGGGTTATTAGGCCATATTAGCATTATAATGAGTCAGCATACCACATCATCATTTTTAACGGTGGAATTGACGAAAAACTGACGGAAGGATGACATCAACCAAAAAAATATGAGGTTAAGGGGGAAAACGAAAAAAAATATACAATCCAAACTAAACGAAAAAGTGACTATGTGTTAGGGACGAAATAAGAACTTATATCATTAGAATACTTATGAACCTTAATTAATCAGCTACTATACAAACTATGAGTATTAATGACACGATTTTGGGAAAATAAGGCTTAATTCTCCCAAATATGCCCATAATAAATAAATTTGGTGGAGAAATTAGTATCACCTAAATATAGGCAAAAAGCATCTTTTCATCACTGAATTTTTGTTCAATTTGTAATGTTCTCACTGAACATTTATTTTATTCAAAATTCTCATTAAACTTTTCATGTTTTTACAATGTTCTCACTACATTCATAATTTCACTAAAAACATAACAAAAGTCAGTCACATGACCTAACATGACTAACTTTGATTAAGTTTGTAATCAGTTTACTGATGTGTACGCTAACTAAATTATGGACGATAGATCACCCGCTATTAATATCGATCGTGACCTCACAAAAGTTTTTCACATTAGGTCACTTAATTGATTTATGTTAACTTTTTAGTGAAATTATAGATGAAATGAGAATATTGTAGAAATATGAAAAGTTTAGTGAGAATATTGTAAAAAATAAAAGTTTAATGAGAATATTGTAAATTGTTCTAAAGTTCAGTGATAAAAAGAAATTTTTTGCCAAATATATATTCAGAGAGAAAATTTACACACTATTAATTGCACCAATATTCTCACACAAAATGAAAAATGGAAAGCGTATACAACACGCTTCTGATCAATGGAGAAGGGATCGTAAAGGAAAAATGAAAATTGAAGGACGTTGTCTGGTCATTGCTCCTCAACCATCATGCTTTCTTGCCTTCACAAATTATTAACTACATTTAAACTGTGATTTAAGTTCAAATGGTTACTTCAAGAAATGGGTAATCAGTGTAGCCAATAACAGGATCAGCGCGTCACTGATGAGAAAACGCCCCAACGATATTTATATTCAAATTCATGTCATGATATTACCCGCCTACCGCATCCCTCATCCTTCATATCCCCCATGAGGTTGGATTAGGGTTACGGTAGGCGAGTGAGGAGCATTTACTGTTGGCAGAAATTACAATAACCGAAGGAATTAAAAGTATTACACAAATTAAAAATAAAAATATAAACCGAATAAATTTGAAGAAACAAATCGGTAGTAACAATTTGTTTTTGTGCACGAGCCCTGATGAATCAGTCTCCTTAAGACTTATTCGTTCCCTCACCGATAGTGCTTGAGGCTGCCGTTTACGCGAAACTCCCAGGATAGAACGTGCGGACCGGGGGCACTTTGCACCTAAAGTTCCCGGCGAATTGGCAGTGTGCCTAGACAGTATCACCACGATGCAAAAATGCAAGGAGGCCAAAGGAAAGATGCTACAATATGCAACAAGATAGAGAGAGGAGGCTGCTAGAAAAAAATCTCTGGTGTGCTTCAAAAAATTGTTTGTGGCTCGGTTTGTGGCTCCATCTTATATCCAATATTTGGATAACTGAACAGTCACCAATTTAATTCTGTGTGACTGTTACAAAAGAAGGAAATCAAATAGACAGACATTAAGATTGTTGTTATAAGTCTATTCATTATCATGGGAATACAAACAGACATTAAGCTTGCTGTTACAAGTCTGTTCATGAGCATGAGAATACAAACGTACATTAAGCTTGCCGTTACAAGTCTGTTCATGATCATGGGAATACAAACAGATATTAAGTTTGCTGTTACAAGTCTGTTCATGATCATGGAAATACAGACAAACATTAAGCTTGCTGGATTTTACATTCCCATTCAATGTGGGATAACCACATTTTTCCAATTTCAACCCACTAACTTTAAGCCTTAATATTTCATTCATCCATTAATAATTTTGGACAAATTAATATTTGATTTCAATGTTCTCATGGAGTAGAACACAAACCCACATTCAATTTGGTCATTTAACAAATAACCCATTTAGGAAAAATTCACTAATTTCCTTCACACCTATTACATTTTTCCAACAATTCCCCATATGAAGGAAATGATGAGGAAATGGTAATAAAGTCCGGCGGTGGACACCTGCATAGAATAGGTAGGGGTTTACCCTTTGAACCTTCCCTTGTAAAATATATTTACTCTACTCGCTAATCAGTAGACGCGATGTCCTTGAACTGTTCAACTTTTTGTGTAGCCGGTCATATACTTTACACATGTATCTCCCTAACACACTTCAATTCTCATAGCTATGTTCATTTACGGCCCTGAACATAATGCCTGGTTCTGTGAGAGGGTCTAAGAATTGAGCCTCACGCAATTATCCTTAAAGCGGCCAAACTTTTCTCTCACATAGGTGATTCTTATAAGTAACCCGTATTACCCCCATTCGGCAATTTCGAAGTGTAAGAATCATTAAAAGCTACTCCCTCCGTCCCATTAGTATTAGCACAAATACTGTTTGCACGGGAATTAAGAAATATGATATTTTAATAAAATGTTGTGAGTGTAAAAGAATGAGTGGAGAGAGAATGAGTGGAGGGTGTAATAAATTATAATGGTGTTGTGAGTATTAAAATAATGTAGGAGAGAGAATGAGTGGGGTTGGGTGAATATTTTATTAATATAAAGTTTCCTTTTTGGGAGTGTGCGAATATTAGCGGAACGCTCAAAAAGGAAAGTGTGCTAATATTAGCGGGACGGAGGGAGTATAAGCTTAACCTTTCCTTTCGGGATGTCACTTAAGGAATAGGATTTGGGTTGGTTCCCCCATAGTGACACTACAAGTCTTTTAACAGTTAGGTTGTCCCTTTGAAAACCTAGATCTTGGGATTTCCAGTCAATTAGGTTGGGTTTTTCGCTGTGTTTAACTTCTCGAGAGGCTTTAATCCCATTCCCAATGTCAATCTTTCAACTACCTCTTTGGTTAACCCTTTGGTTAACGGATCCGCAAAGTTATCTTTTGACTTCACATAGTCAATAGATATAGTACCAGTTGAGAGTAGTTGTCTTATAGTATTATGTATACGACGTATATGTCTAGACTTACCATTGTACATGTTGCTTTATGCCCTACCAATTGCAGATTGGCTATCACAATGGATACAAATTGCTGGCACAGGCTTCGTCCATTTTGGAATATCTTCAAGAAATTAGCGTAGCCATTCGGTTTTTTCAACACACTTAGCCAAGGCTATAAACTCTGATTCCATAGTGGATCTGGCTATAACAGTCTGTTTAGAATATTTCCATGATATAGATGCACCTGCTATTGTGAATGCATATCCACTTGTAAACCTAGAGTCTTTGATATCTGATATCCATTTAGCATCAATGTATCCTTCAATCACAGCTGGATGTCTGGTATAATGTAATCCAAAGTCACAAGTATATCTTAAGTACCTTAGTACTCTCACAATACCCTTCCAATGGCCTGTCCCAGGATTACTTGCATACCGACTCAGTTTGCTCACAACATAAGCAATATCTGGCCTTGTACAACTCATTAAGTACATTAAACGTGCAATGATCCTTGAATACTCTAACTGAGACACATGTTCGCCTCTATTCTTTGTTAAATGTAGGCTTGTGTCAATTGGAGTATTCACGGTTCTATTGTCATCCTTGTTAAATTTCTCTAGAATTTTATCCACATAATGTGATAGACTCAGTACAAGTCCATCAAATATTCTAGAAATTTTCACTCCAAGGATCACATCCGCTAAACCCATATCTTTCATGTCAAACTTCGAGTTCAACATATTCTTTGTGGATTTAATCATTTGATCACAACTTCCTATGATAAGCATGTCGTCTACATAAAGACACAAAATGACATAGCCATTTTTCATGTTTTTGATATAGACACATTTGTCACCATCATTGATTTTAAATTCACTTTCAATCATGGCTTGATCAAACTTTTGATGCCATTGTTTTGGTGCTTGTTTGATGCCATACAATGACTTCACTAACTTGCACACCTTATTTTCTTGCCCTGTAGCAGAAAAACCCTCTGGTTTTTCCACGTAAATCTCCTCTTCTAAATCTCCATTTAGAAAGACAGTTTTTAGATCCATTCGATGTACTTCAAGATTTCGCAATGCGGCAATTGCAAAAACAATCCTAATAGACGTTATTCTCGTAATAGGAGAATACGTGTCAAAGTAATCTAGGCCTTCCTTTTGTCTGTAATCTTTAATTACAAGTCTAGCCTTATACTTATCAATTGTTCCATCCGCCTTCCTTTTCCTTTTGAAAATTCACCTATATCCTAGTTAGAGCTGTCAATATGGGCTGGCGGGGCGGGTAGGGCCCAACCCGCCACTAAACGGGGCGGGGCGGGCCAAATTCCTGGCGAGCTAGAAATATGTCAACTCAACCCAACCCACCTTGGGTTGGTGGGCCAGGTGGGTTAGCTTAAAAAACACTTTGCTGCTGCTATATTCGCATGATGATGGATGAATTGTAAAGGGGATTGGAGATTGGGGGAGAGCCAGAATCATAAACTGATCCCCTCCTTGTTTATGCATTTGTCTGCACGTTTTGTTTGGCCAATGTTGCATCACTGTCAATACCTATGATTTTCCTAGGAAAAAAAACTATTTTTTTAATAATTTACAAAGATACTAAAGTTAGGACAGTTTTATTTTTCATTAACTTATTCACATTAGATTAACCCTTGCTGTTACAAGTCTGTTCATGATCATGGGAATACAAACAAACATTAAGCTTGCTGTTACAAGTCTGTTCATGATCATGGAAATACAAACAAACATTAAGTTTGTTGTTACAAGTCTGTTCATGATCATGGGAATACAGACATACATTAAGCATGCTGGATTTTACATTCCCATTCAATGTGGGATAACCACATTTTCCCACTTTCAACCCACTAACTTTGAGCCTTAATATCTCATTCATCCATTAATCATTTTGGACAAATAAATATTTGATTTCAATGTTCTCATGGAGTAGAACACAAACCCATATTCAATTTGATCATTTAACAAATAACCCATTTAGTAAAAATTCCCAAATTTCTTTCACACCCACTACATTTTCCAACATTTACAACATCTAATATTTATGTTGACAGAAAAATTACACTTTATTTTCCGTAAATATTGGGGAGACAAAATTTAGAAAAAATTCCCCTAGGGCCCCTCTGCACATATTTTTTTGCTTTTAAAGAAATCTCTTTTGTAAATCACAAATAAAAAGTTATCCTCATATTCAAATTTCCCAGCATCCCTAGCTAGGCTTTCCTCACGTCATTTCATTTCTCTTTCTTTCTCCATCTAAACACACACATACACACTCATTTTATCTCCCCTTCTCCAGCTCGTCTCTCTCCATCTCTCTCTCTCTCTCCACAACTTCCTCTTCAAGTTCGCCTACTTCACCTTCCTCCTGAACCTCTCCCTCCTCTCCACCGCCGCCGACGAGATTCTCAGCCACATGACAGTGGGTTTCTTGATTTCTTGTTATGAAGCCAAGAGACTCTTAGCACACATAGGGTTTCTTGAATTATTGTAAAAAAAATTTATGTTGTTGATTTGTTGAAAATCTGAGATTGTTGTTTGTGTTTTGTTATGAATATGGTGATGGCTCTCAATCATCTGACTCCATAGCCATAGTCATAACTATGAAACTCTAAGCTCTTAAACAGAGAAACCACATATTGAAATCAAATCTGATTCCTTGATTTTGGGTTCAAAATTTGAAGATTCTAGGGTTTTAGGGTTTGATTTTTGTGTTTGATTTTGGATTCGATTTTGGGTTTTTTGGGTTTGAATTTCTGGGTTCACAATAGGTGTCCATGTTTGAAATTGAAAAAAAAATGTATAGCTTCTGCTCCTTCACCTTCTTCCAGAAACTGAAGACGCTGGTTATGTCAATTCCAAACTTGAGCATAGCTTCTTGAACTTTGCATTTTGGAAGCATCCCTCTTTTGCTGAAAGTGCTATGAACTGGGCGATCAAAATCCTTGATGTTTGCTAATGTCTTTTTCATCCCATTTAAGATTTGTATTTTGTGCTATTGTAATGGGTTTAGAAAAGAGGCCTTTTATTTATAGAGGGTTGTAATGTGTATATTATGAGATTTTTTTTATTATTGAAAATTTTGATTTTTTTTTTTTGGGTGAAAAAATTGTTTTATAAGTCAATTATAAGAGACAAATAAGTTTTATAAATTACTTATAAGAGTTGTAATATGTAAATTATGATACCAATTCGTTATTATTGAAATTTTGATTTTTTTTTTTGAAAAAATTGTCTCATAACTGAATTATAAGAGATGAAGTAGTCTTTTATAAGTCAATTATATAAGACAATTATAAGAGACAAATTAGTTATAAGAGTCAAATTGGTATTATAATTCATACTCCCTCCGTCCCGCTATTATTAGCACACTTTCCTTTTTGGGCGTCCCGCTAATATCCGCACACTCCCAAAAAGGAAACTTTATATTAATAAAATATTAATCCCAACCCCACTCATTCTCTCTCCTACATTATTTTAATACTCACAACACCATTATAATTTATTACACCCTCCACTCATTCTCTCTCCACTCATTCTTTTACACTCACAACATTTTATTAAAATATTATATTTCTTAATTCCCGCGCAAACAGTGTTTGTGCTAATATTAGCGGGACGGAGGGAGTAGATAAGATTTTTAATGTGTAAATTATGAGATTAATTCGTTGTTGTTATTGAAATATTTTTTTTTGTTGTAAAAATTGTCTTATAAGTCAGTTATAAAATACAAATAAGTTTTATAAGTTACTTATAAAAGATGAATTAGTTTTATAAGTCAATTATAAAAGGGCGAGGGGTGATTATGGAATTTTAGATATAGTTTTTCCTGTATTGGATTTGAATCTCATCAGATGGGCATTAAAGGAATTGGGCCCAAAATTTATTAGTACAAAACTAATCTAAGACAAAATAATATTATTACAAATGAGAATAAATACTAAAATCTTTATGAAATGTATAAACATCACACATAATTGAAGAATTTGAAATTACATCAAAAACACACTTATTAAATGCATAAACATCACACATAATTGAAGAATGTGAAATTACATGCTAAAGTTCAGTTTCCATCTTCAAGAAATGGATAATCCGTGTAGCCAACAACAGGATCATGTGTATAAAATGTTTCTCTGTTGTACTTGTTGAGAGGGGCATTCAGCTCGAATCTCTTGGGCAAATCGGGGTTAGACAAAAACCATCGGCCATAAGCAACAAGATCTGTTCGATTTTCAGCCACCGCTTTCATACCTTCCTCCCTATCGTAACCCCCCACAGAAATGAATGTGCCATTGAAAGCTTTTCTCAGGAAAAGAAGACTATGATGGTGTTTTGGTCAAATTTCAACAATTATATTTTTACGATGGGAAAAGTGACTAAAGTGATATGAATCTAGGTACAATGACTATCAAGTTGAATAGAAATGGACACAAGACGTTTGTTGACTAGGGAAAGCCCTTGAACAACTTGTTCTCCCAAGACAAACCCCGGGAGGATATGGCTCCTGCCTTGACCGAAAGTTTACTAAGAATTTTCTTGAGATTACAATGTTAAGAGCGTATGAAAAAGGGAGCTTAAGCTAGTGAGGAACGTGTGTGAAAATACAGTGTGTGTTCCCCTTTTTATACCTCAAAAACTAATTAACAAAAAAGAGGATTATGGGCCTATAAACTCGGAATTAGGGTTGATCCTTGGAGATATATCCGCATTTGATTGTTGACGAAGAGATAGTGATTTGTTTGCGGAAGAAACGTGGTTGAACTGGTCTTTGGAACGTTCCCTATAAAATAGGAAAAACGTTATGCGTCCCAACCTGCAGAAGGCCAAGTTGTAAATAGAACAACTCAAGTTGTTAGTACCAAGTTGTTTAAGTGTAAATTGTAAACATGTTGACTGAAAATGTAGGGCCCAATAATTGCCCCCAAACTTTTTGAATTTAAAAAAGAAGAATAGAAAGAGACAAAAAGAATTCAAAAGGTTTGCCAAAACTAGAAAGAAAAAGGATGACGGTTTTAAAAGGATGCGACGGGACGGTTAAGTGGGTTTTCCCAAGGCAAAAAGGTGTATTTGTTTTAAAAGGTCTCAACCACTTTCAACCTCCATAAATAAGAAAATTCCTGTTCCAACTCTCCCTTTCAAAAACGTAGCTTTCAAAAAGATTACGGGAAGAAGAAGGAGAACCAGGGAAGACGGTTTGGAGAGGAGAATCAAGTAGAAATTGCCGGTGAGTTTCTTGTTTCCTTTTCAATTCCAACTTTGAATCTTTGTTTTAAGCTTGAAAAATGGGGAAGAGAAAGGTGGTAACTTTAATCGAGAGTGGAGAGGGTTTGCCCGTGGGTTTTCTCACCCAAAACATGTTGAAGAACCCTGAAAAAGAAAAGTGTACCATCCCTGCCGCCAATTTAGAAATTATCAAGAGGAATCATGCCATGGCTTTCGAAACTGAACTTTTTACCCACCCTAACCTAACTCCAGAGTGTTTTTCCCCCGAATGGGTATGTTTCCCTGAATATCCGTTCACTATTGGTCTGAAATTCCCGTTTCCCATTTTAATCACCCAGTTCTTTGTATCTACCAAGCTTAACTATGCCCAACTCATGCCTCAAGGTTGGAGAAGCCTTCAAACCCTAGTAAGGCTAAATGCGTAAACAGAGTTAGCAATTGGTCTAGAGGAATTTGCTTTTACGAATGAGTTTAGGAGCTTTGGTTTAGTGGAGATATGGTTTTAGTGGTTAGGTTGGGTAGGACGCCTTTCTTAATCGACAATGTTGATCCCGCCGATAGAGGGTGGAAGAACAAATTCTTTTTTGCAAAGAAGAGCACCCTGGTGAAGGATGTGGGTGCCAACTTCAAATGGAGGTCCCAAGGTAGTAGGCAATTTTTCTTACTCTAATGATGATTTTCAGCAATGTACTAACTATTTCTCCAAATTTTTCTTTGGCCTAGTTGCGAAATTGGATGTGATTTTTCCCTTTAAAGACAACACAGAGAAAAGAGTGAGCGAGATCTATAACTTGGAACCCTTAGTGAGAACTTTTAAGGCACTACCAGTTCAATTTGTTGCAGATTCTAACAAGGAAGTTGGTCCCGAAGAAGCCCGAGAGGCAAACCTTGAAGAAACCTTTTCTGAGCCTGTCCCAATGTCTACAGGTTAATCAAATACTTTAAATTTTTGCCTATCTCCAAGTTGTTCTAACCCCTTTAATCTGTTCTAACTCTTCATCCTATTTTGCAGCCACTCGCTCCAAGGAAACTGTTACCGCTGCTGACCTTCTTGCTGCAGCTAGAGCAAAAAGCTTGGCAAAGAAGGATGGTAAACCCCCTACCCCTGTGTCTATTGTGGCTAGCTCTCATGTAGCTGCATCCAAGAAGAAGGGGGAGGCAAAGAAAAGAAAGCTAGTGGAGGCTGAGGCCACGAATGCAAACAGTGATATGGACATGGAGAAGTTAGGAGAAAAATTTAGGGCTGTTGTTGAGAAGGTAAAGATGAAGGAATCTTTGAATTTTATCAAAGAGCTTGATAAAGTATTAACACCTTTTTTTTGGTGCAGGAACTCATGACCCCGATTGTGGCCTACATTGATGCATTGAAGATCAAAGCGGCGAGGCTTGGTCACGAAGCTGCAGAATCAAAAAAGGAGGCTACCAAAAGTGCCAAGGAAGTGGAGAAGTTGAAGAGGGAGGCAAACAAGCATGCTGGTGAGGTGGAAGGTTTGAGGAAGGATTTTGAACGCTTAGGAGAAGAAGTGGAAGCCATTCGTGCTGAGAATAAGGCTCATATGAAAGAACTTGAAGTTGCAGAGGGGAACTTCAAATTTAATGCCACCAAGACTTTGTTGGAGACCCGCATTCAAATGATTGAAGAATATGAAAACGGACAAAGCCACGGCTTGGAACTTGGAAGATGAGAGAAAAGTTTTGGAGGACCACATTGGTGAGCCGCCTGACGCGCAAGAAGTGAATTCCGCGGCCCTAGAAGCTCTAGTTGATGATGCTAACAAGGATCTAAGCACCATAGTGGCTACTCCAAATGATCAAGCGGAAGATGCAACACCGGCGGCAGCAGGCCAAAAAGTTTGAAAAACATTTTAAAGTTTTTGGATATTTTGGATGAAAACAATTTTTTGCTTTATTTGTGTACCTCTATTGGTACAACAAATGGGGGGAGTGTCCCTGAAAACAAGGTTTTTTAGTTTGTAATGGCTCATAAGAGCCGAGACAATTTATTTGGGGGTACTAGGTTGGTCTAGTACTCCAAGCTTTTTTAGGTTTTTAGGGACTTGTTGGCTTATCCAACTTGTCCTTTGGTTGCGAAAATCTTTTGAAAAATGGTTTTTTAGCAAGGTAACTTATGTCTCTGAGAGATGCTTTGTTTGTTCTTTAGATAACATGTAAATGTTATAAACCGTAGGTAACATGAAAATGTTACAACCAATAGTCCACAACTTGAATAAGTGTGAAAACGTGCGCCCGTGCGAAGGTGTCAAAACCTTAATTCGTAAGAAAAGATGAATATCTTTTAACCATAAGTACCTTTGATTAGAGGTAAATCGTTTGAAGAGATAGAACAAGTATCGCCCGGCCCCGGCGTGTCAACAAGTCCTATCCCTCTCCAGCCTAGAATTCCAACATGTATCGCCCGCACGGCGTGTCAACATGTTGAAATTTTCTTCCTCAGTTCAAACATGTATCAACCGTATCGGGCGTGTCAACATGCTTGACCTGTTCCAGCCTTAGGTCTCAACAAGTATCGCCCATACCGGCGTGTCAACATGTTGAGCCTACTCCGTTTGCTCAAGTTGCACCTCGCAAAACAAATTTATGTTAGGGTAGGGCGTTAGCATAGCTAACGCCCTCCGACGCTCAAGTCGGCAATGTTTTAATAAGAGTAGAAAAATTGAAATGCGTAATTGAACTTGACATAAATTTAAACCGTACTGAAGAGTCTAGTTATAAATAACTCGGACTTACGTGAAATAAAGTTTCAAGTGGATAGCGTTCCAACTTCTAGGGATTCTCGTCTCCACTCGGGGTTGACAACCAAGCATGCACCTTCGCCGCCTTCAAAGATCGATGAGATATGGGCCTTCCCACTTGGGGGCCACTTACTCGCATTCAATTCTCTTGTATTTTGAAATACTTTTCTCAAAACTAAATCACCAACCCGGAACCTTCTAACTCGACATTCTTGTTGTAAGACCTAGAAATTCGCCGCCGATAAGCCGCCATCCTTATCTTGGCTAAATCCCCGATCTCATCAATTGTATCTAAATCTTGAGTTAGCAAGAGGTTATTTTCATCTTGAGTCAATAAGCCATACCTTGTCCGCTGGGACCGTTGCTTCAACCGGAATCACAGCTTCCCTTCCCGAATACTAAAGAATAGGGAGTCCTACCCGTGGCTCCTTTAGAAGTAGTTCTATCTCGCCCATAGCACAAGTGGTAATTCTTCAACCCATTTTCCCTTCTTCCGGTCTAGACGCTTCTTCAAGTTGTTGATGATCAACTTGTTGCTTGATTCGCCGGCCGTTGGCTCGAGGGTGGACAGTGTGGACATGATTAACTTGATGCCCCAAATGAGCACAAAAATCCCCGGTCTTTTTACTTCTATGAACCGTGACCCGTTGTCACATACAATTTCGATGGTACACCAAACCTCGCTAATGATATTTTTCTTTAAAAATGAAATTACCTCTTTATCCCTTACTTGTACATAAGCTTCGCCTCGATCCATTTCGAGAAATAATCGGTTAGAGCCAACATGAATACTTTGCCTCCTGGAGCTTTGGGCAACTTGCCTACAATATCCATGCCCCACTGCATGAAAGGCCAAGATGAGACTATAGGATGTAGAGGTTCGGCAGGTTGATGCAAGATGTTGCTATGTCTTTGGCAGGCGTCACACTTCTGTACGTAGCTCATGGCATCTCGACGCATGGTTGGCCAATAGTATCCCGTCTTGAGGGCCTTGGATGCTAGTGCCTTTCCTCCGGAATGGTTCCCACATATTCCTTCATGGATTTCTTTAAGCACCACTTCAACTTGATCGTTATCGACACATCTCAAGTAGTGTCTCCTGCAAAAGACTTCTTAAACAGCACATTATCTATCAAAACGAAAGTCGAAATACGAATCTTAAAAGATCTAACATTCTTAACATCGGGTGGAATAGTTCCAAGTTGAAGAAACTCAATTACAGGTTGGGTCCAAGAAGGTTTAACATCTTGTGCCCCAGTAGATGGTGTAACCACTTGAATTTCCTCAACTTGGTCTATTGCCGGGTACTTAACATAGATAATGGGTATACTGGAATGCGACATTGATTTGCAAGTTGAACCCAAGTTAGCCAAGGCGTCTGCTTCTGAATTTTCTTCTCTGGGGACCTGTTCCAAAGAGAATGATAGAAATTTCGAAGCTAAGGCTTTAACATGTTGGAGGTACGAGTCATCTTGGAATGCTTCGCCGTATAACTGCCATTAAAATGGTTAGCTAGCAGTTGAGAGTCAACAAATACATTTAAATGTGTAATATTCAAGCTTAGAGCTGTAGTTAAACCCATGATTAGGGCTTCATACTCAGCTTCGTTATTCGTTGCACTGAATTCACAAGATACAGCTTGGGGTATGATATCACCTTGAGGGGACTTTAGGACTATTCCCAACCCAATCCCTTTGGAATTTGAAGCTCCATCGGTATACAATGTCCAAAATCTAGGAACAGTTTTACCTTCAAGTTGTTGCACTTCCGGCTCTACCTCTGCGCAAACTTGGATCGAAGTCGGCTACGAAATCGCTAGGGCTCGCGATTTGATGGCTGTTCTTGGCTCATACGAAATGTCATACGTGCTCAACTTGACTGACCACTTGGCCAACCTGCCCGACATCTCTGGCGTTCTCAACACATTTCTTATAGGATAATTAGTTCTAACAGTTATGGAATGTGTTTCAAAATAATGACGTAATTTAGTAGCAGCAGTAGTTAAGGCTAATATCAATTTTTCAAGATGAGAATACCTTGTTTTCAAAGATTCTAACAAAGATTTACTTACGTAGTAAACAGATGTTGCTCACTTTGGATTTCCTTCACCAATACCGCACTAACAAAGCATTTTCAGATACAAACTAAATATAAATAAAGATGCTCACCATGTTCGGGTTTAGCAAGTAGGGGTGACGTCATCAAATATTCTTTAAGTTGTTTAAAAGCTGCCTCATGTTGGTCAGTCCATTGAAAGAGTTTGTTTTTTCTCAAGACTTCATAGAATAACCTGCACTTATCAAATGATTTGGATATAAATCTATTCAAAGCGCAATACTCTACCTCGTTAACCTTTATACGTCCTTGATGTTTTTAGGGATTCCAAGTTGAGAATGGCTTTGATTTGTTCGGGACTTGCTTCGATTCCCCTCTTGGTTACCATATATCCCAAGAATTTGCCTGCTCTAACACCGAAGTTGCACTTCGCCGGATTGAGCTTCATGTTGAAGGCCTTCAAGATGTCGAATGCCTCAGCAAGGTGCTCCACATGATCCTCAATGTGTTTGGATTTGACCACCATGTCGTCTATGTAGACCTCCATCGTCTTGCCAAGTTGGTCTTTGAACATTTTGTTCACTAACCTTTGATAGGTTGCCCTGCATTTTTAAGACCAAAGGGCATAGAAATATAACAAAGATATACCTTCTGAGTCATGAATGCCGTATCTTCTTGGTCCGAAAGCTCCATTTGAATTTGTTGATACCGGAAGATGCATCCATGAATGTCAAGATGTCGTGACCTATTTGTCTTCATCAACTAGAGAATCAATATGAGGGAGAGGGAATGGATCCTTTGGGCGAGGCCTTGTTCAAGCTCGGTGAAGTCCACGCATACTCGCCACTTATAATTCTTCTTCTCCACCACTACAACGTTAGCCAACCACCTTGGAGTGCTGAACTTCTACGATCATCTTGGACTTTAGAAGCCTCGCAACTTCATCCTTTATGATACTGGTTCCGCTCCTGGGCGAACTTCCTTCTTTTTTGACGGACAGGACGGATGGTAGGATCGATGTTCAACTTGTGAGTAATAATATCCTTGCTTATCCCTGTCATGTCCTCATGTTTCCAAGCGAAACAGCATCCCTGGCCTTTCAGGAACTCGATCAACTCCTCTTCGATTTCGGATGGTAGGTCTATCCCAACTTGCACTTGGGCCTCAGGATTTGATGCATCAACAGGAACGCTTTTTGTATCGTGCTCTACCGCTTCAAGAATGTCCTGGGCCTTTTTCTTTAATTGCTATGCTTGCCGAGGGGTCGAGCTTGCTTTCATGTTGATCTTGTAACATTCCTTAGAGACTTGCTGGTTTCCCTTCAACTTGGCAACACCCCAAGGTGTTGGAAACTTGACGCATTGATGGTAAGTCGATGGCACGGCCTTCATGTTGTGGATCCAAGGCCTTCCCAATATGACATTGTATGAAGAAGAGCATTCAATCACACAAAACCTCTCCATGGAATTCATACCTTCTAGGTAGATGGGCAACTTAATCTCACCGAATGTCTGTTTCACCTCACCACTGAACCCTACCAGTACGGATGAGTTCTTCACAACTTCAGACAAAGGAATACCCATATCTTCAAGAGCATGAGTAAAGATGATGTTGACTGAACTGCCACCATCGATCAGGATCCGCTTGACCACACAATTAGCAATCTGCACCTGAACAACTAGACCATCATGATGAGGGTCCAACGTGTTGTCTTTATCTTCATCTTCAAAAGAAATGATATGACCATCTGTGAAGTCGCGGCGCCTTATAGGCAATTCTGATTGATCTTCCTTAGAGCTCTTGGCATGACGCTTGGCGGCAGAGTAAGTTGTGCCGCAAATATGAGACCCACCTGAGATAACATTCACTACCTTGGTGGCCGGAGGGGGTGCAACTTTCTCGGGCCTAGATTGCTCCTCTGAACCAGGTTCTTTGGATTCACTCCTGACCCTCTTCTTGCCCAACAAATCCTTGAGAAGACCCTTGGACAATAAATGAGCAATCTCCTTCCTCAAGGCGAAACAGTTCTCGGTGGTGTGCCCAAAATCTTCATGAAACGCGCACCACTTGGACTTGTCCTTCCAAGTTGTTGGATTTGGTCATTCTTCTTGGGCCATCTTGCTTTATCTCCAAGATTTCCCATGGCGCACAAGATTCCTGCAATGTCCACAGAAAAGCAGTATTCAGAAATTTGTGGATAATCATTATCATCACCTTCCTGATCATCATCTACAACATGAATTCTAGAAGGTTCAGTTTTAACAGGGGGTTTGCCTGTTGGACTTAGTGTGATGGGAGTCCGATCGTCCGTCGGAGGGTTCAAATAGAGGAGTAGGAGTCCTCCCGGTTGATTTCCCCATTGCCAAGCTATCTTCCTCCAATCGGATGTAAGGCAAGGCCCCGGTTACGATTTCTTCAAGTTGTTTCGCGGGTCATCACCAACTCGTTGTAAAACAATGAGCTCTTCTTCAAGCCTATGCGGAATGCCTCCGATTCTTTGTGGACACGTCCAAGTTGGGTATAGTCACTGCCTCCTTATTGAACCTGTGCAAATACTCTTTGAGACTTTCATTAGGCTGTTGTACAATTCTATAAAGGTCACTAGTCAACTTGTCAAATGCCCTGTTGCATGAAAAGCGATTAATGAACATATTGACAAGTTGAGCATAAGATGAAATAGAGTTTAGAGGAAGCCCCGTTAGCCATTTTAAGGCCGGTCCCGACAAGGTTGAGCCAAAGCCCCTGCAAAACATGCTTCTTTAAACATAGGAGGGATACTTATGATATCCATCGACTCTTGATACAAAGAACACGTGCTCTGCTGGATCGGTACTTCCGTCATACTTCTTCATGTGAGGGTGAGAATTTCTTCGGGATCTCCACACCGGCTATTCTTGGCACAAAACGAGACTCATTATAACAAGTTGGAGAAACTTGGTGATACGGCAAGTTGACTCCCGGCACGCTTGAAGCAACTCCTTAATGGTTTGCATTTCCTTAACAAGTTGGCTCTCTCGCAAAAGAGGAGCATTATTAACCTGAGGTACAAAGGTATCGAAAGTACTAAAGAAACCCCCTGTTTTCCCCACTGAGGGTGTAGCATAAGTGTAGCAAGATGATAGCGCGGATTGGCTAGCCGATAGGCCGAATCTTGGTTGCTCAATTGGAATGGATGTCACAATCGTGCTTTCCGCTGGCAAGGTGTTGGACATCGGGATATCTCCAACATGGCTCGGTCCTGTACCTGCACCAAACAAAGATCTAGGAAGTAAAGGTGAAAACGGAGTGGATACTTGGGTCTCCGCTTGCTTCCCTTTACGCAGACTATCAATGGCATTGAATATCATTGTATTTGTACGCTCCTGATCATCCAACCGATCGCCTATTTTCTTCATCATGTCCGCCATGTTGGACATTATCTCCAAGTTGACAGCTTCTGCACTTGGAGGAGGGTTGCCTTGGGCATTGGAAACAGGAAGCGGCCGACTCTGACTACTGGAAGATGGATTAACCATTTCTACTTAGATAATCAAAGTTTCCCACAGACGGCGCCAAATTGTTTTGGTCAAATTTCAACAATTATATTTTTACCATGGGAAAAGTGACTAAAGTAATATGAATCTAGGTACAATGACTATCAAGTTGAATAGAAAAGGACACAAGATGTTTGTTGACTAGGGAAAGCCCTTGAACAACTTGTTCTCCGGCACAAAACCCCGGGAGGATTTGGCTCCTGCCTTGACCGAAAGTTTACTAAGAATTTTCTTGAGATTACAATGTTAAGAGCGTATGAAAAAGGGAGCTTAAGCTAGTGAGGAACGTGTGTGAAAATACAGTGTGTGTTCCCCTTTTTATACCTCAAAAACTAATTAACAAAAAAGAGGATTATGGGCCTATAAACTCGGAATTAGGGTTGATCCTTGGAGATATATCCGCATTTGATTGTTGACGAAGAGATAGTGATTTGTTTGCTGAAGAAACGTGGTTGAACTGGTCTTTGGAACGTTCCCTATAAAATAGGAAAAACGTTATGCGTCCCAACCTGCAGAAGGCCAAGTTGTAAATAGAACAACTCAAGTTGTTAGTACCAAGTTGTTTAAGTGTAAATTGTAAACATGTTGACTGAAAATGTAGGGCCCAACAGATGGGGGCTCTCACTTTTTTCCCCGGTTTGATTCATTCTTGGCTCTACCACGTGACAATAGACTATGTTATACTTGTTCAAGGATTCAACCATATAAAGACCTAATGCTTTTGGATTGGAGTCTCCACATTCCTTGTAACTCGCAAAGGGAGAGAGCCTGATGCCTACTTTATCGGCTCCAATCTCATTTGAAACAGCTTCAACTATTTCTAGAGCAAATCTGCAACGATTCTCCATCGAGCCCCCATATTTATCTGTCCGGTCATTTGCTTCATCTTTCATGAACTGATCTATTAGATATCCATGAGCCCCATGGATCTCAACTCCGTCAAAACCTAAATATTACACAATTGTCATCATAAATATCTTAGGAAATATTTAACTAATAAAAAATATCACCTACATTCAAGACGAAATGTCAAACACTTGAAGCAATAAACATTTAGTCTCAAGAATTTACCAGCTTCAATGGCATTTCTTGCAGCCACTCTGAAATCATTGACAACGAGAGGAATCTCCTCTGTACTAAGCCTTCGTGGAGGTGAAAAGTGGCCAACGTCAATACCATTGGTACGAACAACAGGAGAACATAGTTTGTCCGTGCAAGAGATTGGGGCCTGTCCATTTGGCTGAAAATCTGTTCAACAAGAATGAATATGTTGGCTGAGAACCTACTAACATGAGAAGGGATCACTTTTAGTATCAAAAGTTCGCTCGGTTCTCATGAAATTTTTTGCCACCAAAAAGAAAGTGGAGTATCTATAAAGATCAATTTAATAATCTAGCAGAAATTAAGGTACTGCAAATGCCCAATACATTTCCAGTGAATTCTCGAGTTTTGCTTATGTATGATATAGAATATGAAAGAACTTATAAATGATTATAAGGAAGGAACATACCAGTATTTGAACACCTTCCAACATGAAAAATTTGAAGAAAGAAGATACCACCTTTTGCATGAACAGCATCCACAATAGGTTTCCAGCCTTCAACTTGTTCCTTTTTCCATATACCTGGTGTATGTGGAAACCTATAATTCAAAAATAAACCATAAGTACTGAAGCCTATATGTATTCATTATATCATTCAATTTATCCCTTAATATTCTTATTGATACAGCCATATGACGACGTAGCAATGGATTTATCAGCGAACTATCCATTGAACTTTTACAATATGCTTTGGACTATTTTACAATGAAACTATTGAACGAAGCAATATAAATTTCCAATGAATAATAAGTGGATAAATATATTCCAACCCAACATACGACATCATGATTGCAAATGTTGATTAGAAAATGTAAGAATTGTTCATATAACCGTTCATTGATGATGACCACGACATCTTATTTACCCTAGTGCAGTGTTAGAAACCCCAGTAGCTTCAGCAATGAGGAGGCCCCCTTTAGTGGCTCTTTGAGAGTAATACAAGATAGCATGTGGTTGAGGAATGTTGTTATACGATCTTTGCCTTGTAAGTGGTGCCAAGACGATTCTGTAGAAAAAAAATCAAAGATGTTAAGCTTGATACAATTTTCGGCCAAAACTATTACATAAAGCACTTGCTCAGTCCGTAGAACTTGAAAGCGCATGATGCAAAAGCATAGGAGCATTAAGTCCTAACTAGCCTTAAAACTCAAACACCCGCCCCCCTAACTTTGTATGTGGAGCAAAGCCACTAGCCACATACAACACAAGTAGCCCATATGTTTTAATAATAAAATTAAAATCTTCGTAGCAACTAACTATTTAATACTACCTCCTTTAAATGAACATCATATTTCTACCTATTTTGAAATTTTCGGGGCATAATCGTACAAATAATTATAACCAATTCTCAGTAATAATATTAATAGAGATCGAGAAGTTAATGAAAACCCCAAAAAATATATGCAGATATCATACATATATACCTGTGAGAAAGTTGAAAGTTTCCCATTCTATATGGAGTCAGAACTGGGTTTTGAACTTCATCGGCTTGTGTTTCCCTTTCTCCATTTGCCATTTTTGCGCTGAAACTGAATAATCTTATGATTTAAATGAAACAATGATGTTTTGATGAGCTTGGAAATACTATGTGAACTGGTTAAATGATGAATTGTTGTAATGCTTTCAAAGGCAATTGCTCTTATAGGGGAGAATAGGCTAATATAGCATATGCTCAGTAGGTAGCACAGGCAATATATATATATTGTTTCACCCCAACAAATCACTTTACATGTTCTACATCTTGGTCGTCCGCCTTGAGGTAACGTCTTGACTTACATCTTGAACTAACGCCTTGAAATTGTTTGTTGTATATTTCCTATTTTTCAGGAACAGAATTATGAATAAACAACTCACTCATATGACCGTTTGGACTTGGTCAAACGACGACATAATAACTCCATTTACCAACCAAAGAGATAACGGCTTATCCTCATCAACAGATAGCGAGATTCTAGGCGAAATATCAGCATGAAATTCAAGTTGTTATTTTCAGTTACAATCATGTATATATATTACCTCTAGAACACACATGTATTCACGTTACACACTCTCTCTTACTCTTGTGCTGCACTTTGTACTCACAAACTACTCAAATCAATAATACTTTTTGGTTTAGGTAGGCTTTTCCTAAAGCCTCCCGAGGTTTTAACCCTCGAACATTTGCTCAAAGGTTTTCCTCGTTACATCCTCGTATTCATCTTCGATTGTGAATTATATTTCATTTGTGCCTAAACATCCTTGATAGATAAATTTAATTGTTGAAATTTGTCCAAAACAATTTGACGCCGTTCGCGGGAACTTTGGTTTTTTAGATTCCAATCAAGATGAGCAATCCTACTTCAGCGATGTCTAACCCCATCATTGCGACTGGGGCAAGAACCAATACGTCAAGCTTGCCTATGACGTCCAACATGCATTCACCTGTTGGCTCTGGCGCTGTCACATCTCAAAACCAAGGGCTCAATCTGGGTGGATATTCATCTATGATGCTGCCGAGAATTTCTCTAGAAGTTGTAACTGCCATGACGAATATGATGCAATAGTTGAAGGACCAGATTGACGGGCAACAACATACCAATCGGATGATTTTCAATCATATCAACAGATTACGACACGATTTATCGGCTTCAGGGTATGAGGCTCCAATGGTCATCATGCCAGGGATCTCACTTTTGCAGCCTAGGACTCTTTTCTCAGATGTTGGGACGAGTGCACAGGGCGGTCAAGGCAACATGTCCATGTTCAGCATTGTCCAGACGGAAAGCACTACCGTTACGTCCAACCTGGTGCCGCTGTCAACATGTGTTACTTTTGCAACCCCACCTCCTGTGGGGCAAACATGGAGTTTTAACACGTTCAATACTCCTTTCAATACCTTTGTTGCCACTAACCCTGTTGCAGATACCGCCCTTGCAAGGGAAGTGCAACAGATCAAGGACATCCTCATGAAGGTTCCAGGAATCACCTTGCCCTTCAACCAGGCATCTCCAACCAGCCATCATGATTCATGTTTTGTTCCTAACATAGCTGGGGTGGATATCCCTAAGAGATTCCAAGTACCTCCCATGAAGCAATATGATGGCACAACGGACCCTGCGGAGCATATAGCCCTGTACCAAGAGAAGATGGACATCATCAGCATTCCCCCGCACCTTAAAGAAGTTTACTTGTGCAGAGGCTCTGGGTCCACCTTATCTGGTCCCGCCTTGATGTGGCTGACTAATCAGCCTATGAATTCCATCTCATCTTACTCTCAATTAATTAACATGTTTCTTAATCAATTCTCTTGCAATCGTGTGTTTGAAACATTAACAAGTGACCTTTACAGGATTGTGCAACAGCCTGACGAAACCTTAAAAGATTACGTGTTCAGGTTCAACAAAGAGGTTGTAAGCATTCTTCACATTGACGTGTCAACTGCAATAAAGAAGCTTTCAGGATGGGCTTGAAGAGAGAATCACCATTCTACCAAGATCTTGTCATGTTCCCGTCTAGAAGCTTAGAAGAAGTCAGGACGAGGTCCGTTCGTTTCATCAGGCTGGAAGAAGACGAGATGATTCACGGCAAGGCGTCAAAGAAGACGCCTACATATGAAAATCCTGATAGGAGGGCGGACTCGTCCCATCATCGATCTAATAGGGGAAAACCCTATTCTAAAACCGACTCTTCTAAAATTAATGTTGTAGAAGAAGATGATGATGAAGATGATACAACTTATCCTAAGATTAGTGACTATTGTTTTTTCTTTTGACGTTTCAGGACTCCTACATGTAATGGACAACTTAGGTGGCAAGGCGAGATGGCCAAAGGCAGCTGATAGATCATCATCTTGGAAGGACAAATCCAAGTGGTGTGCTTACCATGAAGATTTTGGCCACACCACTGATAATTGTATCGCCTTGAGAAAAAAAATTTAGCTACTTACTTTCAAAAGGACTCCTCAAAGATCTGCTTGGAAAAAGAAAAGGACGGACAGAAACAAAGGAAGTCGTAGCTGACGCTCCATCTTCACCTCCTCCTGCAACTAAGGTGATCAATTTTATCACAGGTGGTTCAGACATTTGTAGCACCACGTAATCCGCGGCGAAATGTCATGCTAAGGATTATAAGGAAGATAAGATGGAACTGCTAACTAGGCATCCAGATTACTCCCCAGGAGAGCAAATCATCTTCGACGATGACGATAAAGAGGACGTCTTGGACCCGCATCATGACGGTCTAGTCGTCACTTTACAGATTGCCAATTACAAGGTGAAGCGCATCTTAATCGACAACGGTAGTTCAGTCAATCTCATCATGAAGAGCACCTTAGAAGAAATGATGATTCCCCTGTCAGAAGTCGTAAGGAACTCCTCCGTTTTAGTAGGTTTCAGTGGGAAAACCAAACAGACAATTGGAGAAATCAAGTTACCCATCTACGTAGAAGGAATGAATTCTATGGAAAGGGTTTGCGTGATCGACTGCCCATCTTCTTATAACGTCATCTTGGGCAGGCCTTGGATCCACAACATGAAAGCAGTTCCGTCAACGTACCATCAATGTATCAAGATGCCAACGCCTTGGGGAGTAATCGAGGTGAAGAGAGACCAGCAAGCTGCCAAATAATGCTACAAAACGGATATGAAAGCGTGTTCTACTCATTAAGGCGTGACGTGTGAAGATGAGGGTCTAGAGCGCCCTAGAGTCCGTAAAATTGAAGACATAGAAACCTACCTGCTCGACTGGCTGGAACTGGGGCAAGCCGTCATCCTCATAAGACTTTCAAGATGGTATCATCATCGTCCTATACGGTACTGGGAGCTACATCTTAATCGCTATTACGTGTAAGTTAAAATGTGTTACAATTTTAACGCCAAGGTATGAACTTCTCCCTCAAACAAGGTTCATTTATTTCAAATTTTATTCCTTTTATTTAATCAAAACCCCACTGACTTAAGCATCGGAGGGGTGTTAGCTAAGCTAACGCCCAACCCTAACATGTTCTTGTGTTGCAAGATGGGGACCCTTCAGCTTTGAATAAATAACATCAGAAAGTCGCTTGACAGACACCTTGAAGGGTCATATGTGTCTTGATAAGCTAAGGTACACGATCTCTTCATATTTAAGAACATTATACAACGTACCTATGAAGCAATGATTATAATCGCCTAGGCACACGTTTTTCACACTTAATTTAAAATGGCAAAATCAATTCACCTTGTTAGGGGAATTATGTCTGATGTTTTAAATTCAAGTTGTGAACTAAGGGTTGTGACATTAACATGTTACCTAAGGAACACCGAAAGGGGACATTTCTACATGTCACCCACAACTTGGTTATAACATCGTTGCATGTTATCCTTACAACTCAGTTATAACATCGTTGCATGTTATCTTTACAACTTGGTTATAACATCGTTGCATGTTATCTTTACTTATTGGTTACAACACTAGTACATGTTGTCTTCTGTACCCAGCATAAAATATTCGAGGTTATAAAAACGTCTAAGATACCATTACGATAAGCAAAAGATAACCAAAAGACTAAGATGTTGGACCAACCCAATACCATCAAAACCAAATGTCTGGACTCTTATGAGCCACTTACAAAAAGACAAATATAAAGATGTCTTAGGGGCAACCTCTACTCCAAAAACCCAAATTCACATGCCAACAAAGGCATGGCAAAAGTAAACGTAACCATTGTTTAAAGAACTTGAAAAAGAAATTGTTTTAACTTTGTATTGCAGGGGCAGCTTCTACCTCCTTGCCATCACCTTCCTTCTTGCCTCCCTCTTCCTCAGTACCATGATCAGTTACCTTGAGGTCCTGCGCCTTGGAACTCACTTCACTCACATCAGGGGCCTCTCCTAGGAATTCATTCAGCACGGCCACCTCTTCATCAATCTTCCAATTTACATGATGACCACTTTCAAACTCCTTCATCTTGTTGATCCGGCACTCCATAATCGACTTGCTCGCACTCATCATGTATCCATCCTTCACCTCCTCTAGCTCCTTGATATTCTCTTCTTCAACCTTCAGCATCCTGTCCGTTAGGTTGGCTAGCTCATTGTTTTGATTTTCCACCTGCTCCTCAGCTTTCACCGCCCTGAAAACCTCAAATTTGTGTTTCTGAGTGAGGACTTTGTCTTATCCTCTTTCACTTCCAACTCCTTCAGAAAAAGGTCCATCCCCTCCGGTACCTACGGGAAAGAGAAAAAGCATGCTAATATGTTAAAACTAATCCAAGGAAATCTAATTTACTTTCCAGGACAGAAATCCACCTTGGCTTTCGCATCTTCAACCTTCACTCCATCCACTACCACGATCTCCGTGTCTTCCAGCTTTCTCTTTCTCTCCCCTTTAGTACTCTTCGAGCTCTCTCCCTTTGGAAGGGGAGGTTTTCCTTCTTCCTTCTTGACACCAACCTTTGCCCTAATACCAGAAAGGACATCTTCCACACTAAAGCAGGTCTTGGATCGAGTTACTACACAAGAAGAAATATCAAGAACGACAACAAATTAGAAAGAGAAAAAGATATAAAAGAAAGAGGTATACCAGATGACATCTTGCCAGCACTAGTAGAAACCCCTCTCTTATCTTTAGCAAGTTCTGCAGAAGGTGGCTTAAACTTTCGTAGCTCCTCCGGATACAAACTCAAAATCCGATCAACATTATCAGATGTATCAACAACGGGTGGGAAAAGCTCCTCCAACTTGGTAACTGAAAGCACACACCAACATGTTAAGATAAACAACAAGCAAGACGCAATAATCAAGCGCATAACCAAAAAAACTACCTGAAGGATTCCATGTTGACACCAAATCTCCTCCTCCCTCCAGGCTATTTTTTCTAACATAGAAGAATCTATGTTTCCATCCCCTATCAGCTGCGTCAAGACTCAGAATCAAAGGATCCCTATTCGACCTAACCATAAAATTGTATCTACCTTTACCAAAAGCCCTAATCTCTGAAACAAACGCCAACTCCTCTAAACCTGCCACCACACCGTTCTCGGCTGCCATTCTGGGTAAGCAAAATGTGCCATCCTATGGGCATTAATTGACAATAGGACAGCCGGGTCACTTCAAAAAAGCGGGAAATAGAAGCAGAAAAGGGAAATTTCAATCCTACACTGAAAGGGTACTCGTAAAACCCTACCCACTCGTTAGACACACAATCAGCACTGAAAACTTCAGTAGGAATCAAGAACTCGGCGTTTGGGGGAAAGGAATTGTTTCTCTTCAAAGCGTCAGCATGGGACGCGTTGAAATTGCACCGTTCACCCTCTTTATCTTGGATGAACCCTAAACACCTAAAACCTTTGGGCAAAGACGCATCAACGTCTATGACCTTTTTCTTACTTTTACCCATTATACCAAATGGAAGAGACAGGAAAACGACAGAGAAAAAAGAGAAAGAAAACTCACCGGAGAAACTGACAAAGACCTAGCACCAGCTGGGCGGAGAATTTGAAAAAAGAAGAAGAAAATATGGTTTCCTTCAATTAACCATATATAAATATGAAGGGACGGTCACAGGCGCCTATGAAAAGCCCATAATTTCCCTAATTTCCCTTAAACCACGCGAGCCAACCACTTCATCAATTTCTAAGAAAAACTGAGGCGACACTTGGCAAAGTATTAAAGCCTTCCGTATTCAACATGGAAAGCCTCAATATTTTGGGGGCAATTGTTTCACCCCTAAAAATCACTTTACATGGTCGTCCGCCTTGAGGTAACGTCTTGACTTACATCTTGAACTAACGCCTTGAAATTGTTTGTTGTATATTTCCTATTTTTCAGGAACAGAATTATGAATAAACAACTCATTCATATGACCGTTTGGACTTGGTCAAACGACGACATAATAACTCAATTTACCAACTAAAGAGATAACGGCTGATCCTCATCAACAGATGGCGAGATTTTAGGCGAAATATCAGCATGGCATTCAAGTTGTTATTTTCGGTTACAATCATGTATATATATTACCTCTAGAATGCACATGTATTCACGTTACACACTCTCTCTTACTCTTGTGCTGCACTTTGTACTCACAAACTACTCAAATCAATAATATTTTTTTGGTTTAGGTAGGCTTTTTCTAAAGCCTCCCGAGGTTTATATATATATATATATATATATATATATATATATATATATATATATATATATACTAGTAAAAGTTCGTGTCCGAGGACATGTTTTTTTTTAATTAAATCTGAGGACACATTTTTTTTTAAAGGGCAAAATGGGAAAGGGACAACTTAGTGAGGGCAAAATGGAAAATTCGACAGATGGAATTGTTCATAGTACTGTAGATAGTGGAGATGTGATTTATACTATAGATATATATGATTTTGTTAGGATACCCCTTTCAAGAGTATCCTAACACCTTGCCCATATTTTTATGACTAAAGTCCCTTTATTTAGTGAACTTGCATATGTATAAATGAGGGCTAAATTGTAACTTCAAGTCCTATAATTAAGGCTACCAAAATTGACTCCATTTTCCTTAATTTTTTTTTCCCTCAGCAAAAAAATAAAGTGTTTCAAGAATAAAAAATTGAAATAGTGAAGAAATCAAAGGAATAGCAGAGTGGCTTTTCTGGCAACACCATTGAAGGGAGCTTAGATCATCGAAAAAATGGAGATTTTGATATGCTGGGACCAGTTTCTCTGAATGAATAAAAAGAGAGTTGTTTAGAGAGAGAAAGTTTCTAGAGAGAGAAATAGAAGGGGAAAGTGGGAGATTTTATTTTTTAATTTCTTTTTCACTTTCCGATTGATGAGAGAGAGATCCCAAATAAGAAATCTTCACACAAACAAAACAAACGACCTTCTAAGAACAGTGACATGAAATTTGTCTAACATCCGGTCTCTTTTTATTTTCCTGTTTCAATTTGCTTATTTTTTTTTATATCCAGGTTCCCAACTTTATCGGATTAATCCTGGATCAGCAGTTATCGGTCCCTCAGTGACTGACGGGGGTAAACTGCGGGATATGCCCGAAGCAGCCAGGGTGGCAGCGCTCCTGGCCCCAAGGGAGCCCTCCTACAAGGCATTTACATCACTCTTACATCACAAATTAATTGGCTGCTCCTGCCAAGATTTGAACTCCCCACGCTGAAGTTGCAAGCCCAGCAATGTTGCTTCCTTAACTGCTCAGATGTGCCCCGGGGGACTTCTAAGGATCCTAAAACTCATGGTATATATTTTCACATATAAGATTCTCAGAGGGAATCGAACCTATGACTTCACCGAATGATGCCGGTTAGCATACCACAAGACCAGGAGGCCTTAGGTTTCTATTTGCTTCTTCCTCCGACGTGAGAGAGAGAGAGGGAGAGGAAACAAAAAAGGAAAGAGAAATGGAGTCAATTTTGGTAGCCTTAATTGTAGGACTTGAAGTTACGATTTAGCCCTCATTATATATATGCAAGTTCACAAAATAAAGGATACTTTAGGGTAAATACTAAATACAGGGAACGAAAATTACAGGGAACGAAAAATTTCAACTCTGCCCTTGCCCGTCTCGTGTGTGTATACACGAGATGTTCTCACTCATCCCGTGTGAATCTACACGAAGAAATCCGTTCACATCAACCAAGTAATTCATCAATCAAACGGAATTCATACATAGATTTTATTTTGAAAGCATTCAAATTCATAACACAAAGGCGTATAGAGGTAAGCATCAACCAAGTAATTCATCAATTAAACCTAATTCTAACAGAAATCGAGTGTAATATAGACATGCAATAAATTCAAACAAGAAGATTAGTTACAAAATTGAGAACGTAAACCCTAAACCCTAGAAGCATAGTAGATAAACCTCGGATGAAATTTTGAGGATTTTCTTTTTAGATGATTTCTTTCTGGAGGAAGAACCCATCTGCCTATGATGAATTAGATTCGTCTTTTTCAATTTTCCAATTCATACATTTTCTAATTATGCTTGTTCTTGAATTAGGGATACCTTCATCGTCTCTCTCCCTAACTTGAACATTCTGGGTTCTTTTTATATACCTTCAGTTTATCTCGTGTGAACTCACACGAAAAGCATCTCGTGTGAGTTTACACGAGATGTATCACGTGTGAGTTTACACGAGATGCTTCTCGTGTGAGTTTACACGAGATGTATCTCGTGCAATTTAAAATTAGGTTTAAATCGCATTAGAGGGAACAAGGTAACGGTGGTCGTGTTTGGCGTTGTTGGGGGTGGCGCCGATTGAGGAGAGCAGAGGAAGGTGGAGGGGGAGAGCTTGGTGATGGACTTGGCCGGAGAGGGCGAGACCAGGTGATGAAGACGATGGAGGGAGCGAGCAATGGTGTTTTGCATTTAGAGAGAGAAGGTCTCATCTAGAGAGAGAGAGAGTAGTGAGCGACAGAAATAAAAAAAATTAAGTATATAAATGGGTATTTTGGTAATTTACATAGTTCCCTGTATTTTTGGTTTCCTGTATTTAACCATATCCATACTTTAGTCATAAAAAGATGGGCCACGTGTTTGGATACTTTTGAAGGGGGTATCCTAACAAAACATATATATATATATATATATATGTATATATATATATACATATATGTATATATATATATATATACATATACTCCCTCCGTCCCAGAAAATGCTTCACCTTTTACCCAAAATGACATTCCATTTGAAGCTTCACCTTTTCTAAAATGGAAAAGTTTTATTAATATTCTATTATACCCACTAACTATTTCCTCCACTCATTCTCTCTTCTAATTCACTATTACACTCACAACACTTTTTAAATTTACTATTTCCTCCACTAATTCTCTCTCCTATTTTCAAATTACACTCACAATATTTTTTCCCCCCTATTTTCTTAATTTACGTACCTGACCAAATATATATATATATATATATATATATATATATATATATATATATATATATATATATATATATATATATATATATATATATATATATATATATTGGAGTATATCATAAAAACAGTTTATATAAATGTATATATACTCCCTCCGTCCCACGATAATCTGCAAAAAGACTCCTTTTGGACGTCCCACAATAATCTACACTTTCCTAAAATGGAAATGGGATCCACTTCTCTCTACTCACAACCATTACCCACTTACTCCACTTTCTCTCTCCTACCCAACCATCTACACTCACAACACATCACCTTTTTTATCTTTTACCTTAATTCCCGTACCAAGCTAAAAAATGCACATTTTCAGGGAACGGAGGGAGTACATCATATAAACAGTTTTTCTATCACAAAATGGCTTTTTTAGAATAATAAACTGATTGCCTGTCGGTCAAAATTATTAGTCCATTAGTAGTCCATCGCTACAGATGTAAGTTCATAATTCCGCTCTTAAAACTGTCGATTTTGTCTCCAAATGAGCGGTGTAGTAGTAAAGTCAGGCCTGATATTCGATAAGCGTCAGAAATCATCGATCCCTCTTCTTACCTCCTGTCGTGTCTGTAAGTACCCCAATCTGGATCACACCCTTTCAAACACACGGGAAACACCGCAGACTCATCAACACAGTCTCGACGACCCCTCTCACTCAAAACCCTCTCTAAACCCCCAACCAAACCAAGGGAGGAGCCTTTCTGGGATAAAAAGGGACAAAAGGACCTTTTGGGAATTTTCAGGAAATTGGAAAAGCAATAATGGTCCGTACGGACCTCTTTGCTTTAATAATTACTGAATCTTCTTAAAGTCCACAATATTCCCTCAAATCCCGGGGAAAATGATTACCTCCCTGCAGAGTTGGTCCGTACGGACCTCTTTGCATGTCAACTTGGTCCGTACGGACCTTATTGCTCAGGGGACACCATAATTGCAAATATTCCTCCATCATCACAGATTCCCTCAAATCGAGGAAAACCAAAATACTGGATTACCAAGGAGGTCCGTACGGACCTCTTTGTACCTAATCTGGCACTATAAATAGAGGGCTTCCCCTCCTCATTTTCACACACCTCCCACTTCTCTCTTCCTCCCTAGGCCTTCTGGCTTCCCCTCTAAGTCCTTCCGAGGCATTCCCGGCCCCTTTCGGATCCTTCCGAGGCCTTCCGAGCCCCCTCGTGGTGCTCCGAAGCCTCCCCGAGCGCTCCCGAGAAGCTCCCGCGCTGCCCCGAGGCACTCTCGAGGTACTCTGAGGCCCCTCGTGGTACTCCGAGGCCTTGCCTGGTCTTTCCACGGTGTCCCGGCTCTTTCCGAGTCAAACCGGCGATCCCAAACCATGCCGAAACTCTGCCCGAGTGACTCCTGCCACCTCAACGCACGCCGAACCTCTGCCCGAGTGATCCCGACGATCCCCACGCACGCCGAACCTCTGCCCGAACGCAGCCTACAACCTCAACTCACGCCGAAACTCTGTCCGCAGACAACCGATCCCTCCCGAAGCAATCCCGATCCATACCGGAACGCTACTCCGACCTCAAACACTATTTCCCAGCGGAAGACAGACACGAACCAACATTGGTAAGGCTTCCTTCCTACACTATTTCAATACATTTCCATACATAGCATACAATGTAGACATCCGATACAAAGATGCATTTTTAAAAGCACACACACACACACAACATTTAAAGGATATTAGGGGTATCCGAAAGACTCGTTTTACGAGGCTACTCGGGTGAGCTCTAATATTCTAATATTCTCTTCCCGGGGAGTCATCTGACCTCCGAACTCAAAATCTCATCACACAAAAACAGTTTAAAATTATCTTTAAACTGATGCCCTTTTTCAATGTTTTGGGCTTAATAAAAACGGCGTGGCGACTCTACAAATGCGAAAACAACCGGCGAGACACCGCTCCAACGCGCAACGCTAAAGCGGAATAAGCCAGATGCCGGGGCGCGATTGCGCCGCTCTCGGATCCTGGCGACTTCCCGAACAGACGAATGCGAGATGCCGGCTCATGCGCGCGAGCCGGATCCCTGGTAATTTGGCTTGGCGACTGGGCTGGGACGTATTTTGTTTTAAAAACTTTTAAACAAAACAAAAGATTTTTAAAACAATGATGAGGGTCAAACTTTCATTTTACCCCTTCCTTTAACTGTTGTGTGTGTGTGCACGGGCTTTACTTTTTATTTTACAAAAAATAAAAATACAAAAAAAAATGCATCAATATACATCTCGTGCATACATTTAAAATTCTTCAAAAACTTATGTTTTACTCGTAAAAAGAATTTTAGAGACCGCACACTACGCGCACCGCCGCCTCGGTTACACCGCACTCTACTCACACCGCCGCCTCGGTTACACCGCACGCTACGCGCACCGCCGCCTCGGATACACCGCACACTACAACCCTCAACCCGAGTGGTCTCGCCAGGCCGTTAGGTCTTCCTAGGCCTCTTGGACGCGCACGGGATCATTCCAAACATCCCATCCTAGCCAAGCGTCAACCCCGCACGTTTGAAGTCTTGAGTCACACTCGTCCGGTACTCGGTTGGTTTTTACCCGGTCCGTGTCATACACTGGATACATATACCATGCCGGCCATTTTTCGAGTCAAGGCTCGGAACTCAAGATCCCTCGCGCAAGCAAAGCGATGAAAGGTCATGCTAAAATCTTGACCCGATCTTGATTTCCGAAGCTACACCTGCACGATGTTCCGTCCCGGATATACATCCATGCTCGCATGACACCATGTCATCACGCTTTGATACGTCGCCCATGACAATATGACCCACCAACGCCTAACGTCACGCATCCCTTGCGCAAGCAAGGTAAAGAGAGGTCATGCCGAACTCTTGACTCGATCATGACTCAGCCGCCGGCTCGGTTCACTATTCACATGGCTAACGCATCAAAACAAACATGACAGCTCGGTCCTTAGGTTCGATTTTTCTTTAGGCCGGTGGAAACCGCTTGCACTATAGGACCCTCGCCCTGGGCCGTCCACCCCGGGATGTCGAAATACAGTGCAAAACGAGGGGCTTATAGCCGCACGTATGGTCTCCATCGACCCAGATCTAGCATAGTTGCGGAAAACAAGAGCAATCTTTTCCAACCTACCTAGAATTCTGAGAAAACATGTTTTAAGTAAATTAAAACAACAAAAAAAAAATCAAAAATAAAAGAAACGGAAACCGCATGCCACGTGAGCTTTCCCCCTTTTATCCCGTTAGGCCATTCCCGTGTCTAAACCTTGCCTATCACCCTCCAGCCTAACAGAGAGTGGTCGAGAGTACCCGGAACCCGTCTCCCGGTGTCAAAACAAAGCAAGGTCCTACCTCCTTCCCACTCTGTCACCAGGACACCGTCAAATCCCCATGGCCAAGTCAAGGATAACAACGATGAGAACGGGACCTTACCCCCAAGAAATTTCCCAACATTGGAAGAAGTTTGGCCAGTCCTCATGGCTATTGAGAAACGTCAAGGTGAGCAACAAGCTCGATCGAAGGTGCCATGCACCACTTCGAACCTTAGCCACCCAACTACCTCGGGGCTTCCTAAGCCATGATCGCTCCTACAGCCTCTAACATCTCTCATTGTTTCCCGTAAGTCAACCTCGTTACCCTCATACGAGCCATGCAAGCATGACGTAAGGCCACAAGACCTTCCAGAGGAAAGCTCGCCCATCCAGCCTCCCGAGGTCCCGGTGCCACCGCCGAACAACGAACACATTCGTGGGACGCTCGGGACAGTAGCGTTTGTCCGGAAATGGAATTCCGTGAGGCAATGAACGAGGGCCGTCCTCGACGAAAGAAGAAGCTATCTTCTCAACAAAAACTGAAAAGAGGTATGAATCTGTGATCCCACAAATGGAACCCTTGGAGAACCCTCAGAAAGTTTGACTACTACGTCATCTACTCCAAAGAAGCCTAGTTCTCGCACAAGGCCATGGCAATGTCTGCTCCATGATCACCGGGACGAAGCCGCACCGCCACCGAAGGCCCGAAGGTCCAGTATAATCCAACCCCGTCTTGGGAAGATCTCAAAGCCACTATTGATGCTTCAAGAAAGGCTATGACAATAACGAATTGAAATGCGCAGCCTCGGCCTTACGCCAATCGTGCTCCTCCCACTACGTAAATAGGAGAGACAAGCAAAACCATAAGTCCAGAGGTGAATGTTCTCGACACGTTCCGGTCAAATCCCAAATGAATCCTCCACGGACGTACAAAAGGCCAGCCATACCCGAGCCACGAACCGAAAAGGGACCCTACGCCAAAGAAGCCGAAACCTTGGACCCAAAGGTGAAGATCCCGTCTTGACACACCTCAAGCGCACTCAGGCTAACATCTCGCTCGGTCCTTACTCACTTCATCTTACCCGCACAAGCTCAAGTTGGAAGAAAGCCTCGGCCTGCACTATGGTTCCCATCACAAAGACACCCGATGAAGCGCTCGTATGATTGGCAACGTCAATTACAAAGAATATCATCACCTTCACAGAGCTCGACCTTCCAAAATTTGGGGCCGACCATAACGAGCCTCTCTACATAACAGCTCAACCGGACGAGCGTCGTCTCCACGGGTGTTGGTAGATGGGGGATCATCCATGAACGTCCTTCCACCCAAAATGATGGATTTGCTAGGGATCAAAGCAACCGATCTAAAGCCCTCGACTGTGCAATCAAGGCATACGACTCAACATCCCGCCCAGCCTTGGGAATAGCCACCTTGAACTCCGTGGTTTGGAAAACAAATGGTCCCGACAGATTTCCAAGTCATCGACATCCCAATCACATTCATCGCCATTTTGGGACGCCCTCGCTACACCCGCATCAATGGGGTGGCATCCACTCTTCATCGCTGCGTAAAGTTCGTCCAAGGAACAGATCTTACCATCATCTACGGTGATAGCATAGTCAACGAAAGGACCGAAACAAACGGCGTCCCGGTCTTAGAAATCAAACCCGACGATGATGGCATGATGCTAACAGGTTCACCATCGAAAGCCCAAAGGCCCAAGTGTGCCACATAGACCTCCGCCTTTGATTTGGGACAAGATCCCTCCCCCGATGAAAATGATGAAGCACATGAACTACATCCCGGGGCTCGGCTTGGGAAAACGCCATCGTGGCACTCAACAGATCATCAATATCAAAGAATGTAATACCCCGCACGGCCCGGGATACTCTCCTACTCCCGAACACATTGCGGAGGACAAGCGAGCCGCACGAAAACACTCCACGTATAACAAAAGAGGCTTGCACGCCATCTCCGATCTTCGTCCTTACAGCTTCGACATGACCAAGTACTTCACAAAGAAGGCCCGCAACTTGGAAGAAGATCCGTAAAAGGGAACAGAGCCGATCGCCGCTAAACAAAGCCGGCCGACAACCATGGACAAGCTCCAGCAGTAACCTCGGCAAGATTCGGAGGCCTCAAGCCAAATCCCGTCCGAAGAGCATTCCTCGACACACCGCTTCCTGCCGGGATCCACAACCACCACTATTCACAATGAATTTTGGTTCTAGAAAACCCACTCTTTCGCGTAAGAACTCGAAAACTCTCTCGTCAACACTCCCGCCTTCAACAAGCGGGACGAGTCCGCATTCGAGCTAGTAATGCCCAAGACAAAAGCAAAAGACTCCGCAGACGATGCTTGGGACGAGCCACCGCTCCACCTCGCTCTTCAAAGAAGAAATCGAGATGCCGATCTAATCGATTTTGTTTCGATAACTCGTGATAGCAATGATCGGGAACGGTGACATAAAGCCCTTCAAGCCCCATCTCCTATCAAGCTCATTGCCACTCAATAACCGGGCCACTTTCTCCGACCCACCGCCAAAGAAAAAGGACATGATCGAACAACTTGGTCTCGACCCTCGAGTCCTAGAGTCTAGTGTCAAAACTCATCCCGAGTCCATTAGCTTTGAATTTGAGTCTCTCGAGTCATCCGATGGCCTCACGCCGAAGATTACGAACTCATTGCCAATAATGTATTCCCCGTATGCTCTTAATGAATGCTTCGATCTTTCCGAGTATCCTCTCATTGCATCTTTAACAACCGATAAATTAACTCAACACACAAACAAGCTTAATAACGATTCACTTGATAAAGAAGCAAACACATTAAACGAACAATACATTAAGCACATCTTTAAGCATGTTGTCAAACGAGAGAAAAACCGGGCCCAAGCCGCCGAGGAGGTTTTAACCAAAGTGAATTTGGGAACCGCCAAGAGCCAAAAGAGACGCAAATCGGAAGTTTCTTCACCGGCACGAGCAAGACGCATTGACCGCACCGCCAAAGAGTTCGTGGATGTGTTCGCTTGGTCTTACCGAGACATGCCCGGATTAGATCCTAACATTGTAGAGCACCGGATCCCCTTCAATCCCGAGGCTAAGCCCATCAAGCAAAAGCTACGCCGAATCAAGCCGAGTGGTCTTTACAAGTCAAAGAGGAGATCGAAAAATGCTCCGCGTTGGCTTCATCGTGGTGATCGAGTACCCCACATGGCTCTCCAATATCGTCACGGTCACCAAGGCCAATGGAAAAGTACGCCGTTGCGTGGACTTCCGAGATCTCAACAAAGCAAGTCCCAAGGACGATTTTCCACTACCCAACATCGACATGTTGGTAGACACCACAGCCCAATTTCGAAGTCAAGTCCTTCGTGGACGGTTTTGCCGGCTACAATCAAATCAAGATGGCCGAAGAAGACCAAGAAAAACAGCTTTCACAACCCCTGGGAACCTATCGCTACACAAGAATGCCGTTCGGACTAAAGAACGCCGGGGCTACTCTACCAACGGGCAAAGAACCACCCTCTTCCACGATATGATCCACAAAGAGATCGAAGTGTACGTCGATGACATGATCGTTCACTCAAAGGGATCGACGGACAACACCTCACGTACCCGAGAAAATTCTTCAATCGCTCCGAAAACACTCAATGAGGCTTAACCCCGCCAAATGCACATTTGGGGTTAACCGAGGCAAGGTTTTGGGATACATGGTCACCGAAAGAGGCATCGAGTTTGATCCTCAAAAGATCAAGGCTATCATCGAAATGAGACCACCGCAAACTCGCATGCAGGTGAAAAGCTTCATGGGCCGCCCGCAATATATCGCCCGCTTGTCAACCAACCGACCTCTATGTGCGAGCCAATCTTCAAACCGATGAAGAAGAACGCCGACATCGAATGGAACTCGAATGCCAAGATGCCTTTGAGAAAATAAAAGCATACCTTGTGAGTCCTCCGATTCTCTCGTCCTCCCCACGAGGAAAAGCCACTGTTGCTATACCTAATCGTGACCGACACCGCAATTGGAGCCATGCTCGTCAAGAAAAGAAGGAGTCACGAGTCGAAAACGCCATCTACTTCGTCCGAAAGTTTCAAGGCAAACGAACTCAATTACTCACCCTCGAGAAAACCCGCGCAGCTGTATGGGTTGTCGGGAAACTACGGCACTACATGCAAGCTCACACGGTACACTTGGTTTCCAAAATGGACCCGGGCCAAGTACCTCTTCGACAAACCATCTCTGTCAATGAGGCTCGCCAAATGGTCTTTCTTCCTAGCGGAATTTGACATCAAGTACGTAAACCAAAAGTCAATCAAGGGACGGGCCATGGCCGAACAACCGTCGATTTCCCAACCGACGAGGCTCGAGGCCCCGAACCACAATTTCCAGACGAGGGAATCTTCGCAATCGAAGGCGAAAATCGATGGCAACCGCTTCTTCGACGGAGCAGCCAACAAAAAGGGAAACGGCATCGGTATGCTCTTGGTAGATCCCAAGGACGAGCACACCCCAATTGCTATAAAGCTCAATTTCGAGGTAACCAACAATGCCGCCGAATATGAAGCTCGCGCCGGACTACAAGCCGCACTCGAAAGGAATGTCCGTAAACTCGAAGTTTATGGGGACTCACTTGATCATCAACCAAGTCTACAACAAGTGGAAAACCATAGACCCAGGCTTGCAAAAATACCATGCCTGCATGGAGGACCTCATCACACAATTCGAAGAGGTCACCTTCCACTACTTGCCAAGAGACCGAAACAAGGGTTTTGCGAGACGCCTTAGCCACCTTGGCTTCCTTGTGGAAATCCCTCAAGGAAAAGCAATCAAACCCTTCAAAGTCGGACGAAAGGAAATTCCCGCCACCGTTGTGAGATCGAACCGTAACCTAAGCCCGTCAATGAGCCATGGTATAACCGGATCTTCCAATACCTCAAGAACGGGAAGCCACCTTCATGAACAAGGAAGACCCACACACGTAAGGGGTCAAAACCAAGAGCATCATGGCCCTAAAACGCCTCGCCTCTCACTTCGTCATTCTCGGGGACATGCTATACAAGAAACGCTATCATGGGCCACTCCTACGCCGCATCGCCCAAGAAGAAGCAAGCAAGTTCATGAACGAAGTCCACAATGGGGCTTGCGGTCCCCACATGAACGCCCGAGCCCCGATGCAAATCATTCTCGTGGATGGGCTACTACCGGATCTCCATGGAGGCAGATTGCATCCACTTTGTCCGAAGCCGCGACAAGTGCCAACGGTTCTCCAACCTCAATCATCTCGCCGCCCCACGATCTCTACCGCATGACTACACCTTCGCCCTTTGCCACTGGGAATTGACGTCATCGGGAAAATCGCTCCGCCAAAGAATCGGTCACGAAGTTCATCTTAGTAGCCATCGACTACTTCACCAAATGGGTCGAAGCCAAGTCCTACAAGGTACTCACCTCCAAGAAGGTCGCGCATTTCCTCAAGGAAAACATCATCTCGCCGATACGGCATCCCAAATGAGGTCATATCGTACAATGGTTCACACTTCGAAGGGGAATTCGGCTGCATCGCCGGGCTGAATTCAAGATCACACGCCACAAATCTTCTCCCTACCGGCCACAAACAAACGGCGCCGTGGAAGCAAAGAAACAAAACCCTCGAATGGATCATCCGAAAAATGACCACCCGAGGACGAGATTGGCCCGAGAAGCCGCACCTTGCACTTTGGGGCTACCGCACATCGCCCGTAACAGCCACGGGAGAAACCCGATTTGCCCCGACATACGGGATGGAAGCAGCCCTTCCCATCGAGCCGGAAATTCCCTCACTCCGAGTCCGCTGAAAATGACATCAACGAAGTTGAATGGCTCCGGCCGACACGACGAATTGGCTCGCTAGACGAGCGACGACTAAAGGCCATGGAACACGTCCGAGCCTATCAAAGCAGATGGCTAGAGCTTTCGACAAGAAAGTCAAATCCCGAGACATCGTGGAAGGCGACCTTGTACTCAAAGAAAAGCCTCCCACTCGAACCAACCCACGGGAAAATGGGAACCAACATGGATCGGCCCTTTCGTGGTACAAAAGATCTTCTCCGGAGGTGCCATGAAGCCGACAGACCTAGACGGCAATCCCTTCATGAATCCAGCCAACTAAGCAAACATCGCAGATACTTCGCCCGAAGAAGAACAAATGTGCATCTCTTGGCACTCCATGTAGTGTCGAACTACGCTGCACTGAGCCCTCTAGTCCGGGGAACGTAGGCAACCTTAATTGGTCCTGGCCTAAAAATACACAAAAAGTCAAAAGTTTGAATGTCAATCAAGACCTCCATCAAGCTACGCACTTTTCAAGAACACGCCCTGCCAGCCACCTTGACCAAGTCAAACGACGGCGGCAACATCAAAGGACATCCGAGGGTCACTCAAAGATCAAACGACCGACTCATGTCCGCTTTCCAAGCTGCCAGGCTTGTCTTCGCCCTCACGCGCTTCAATAAAAAAAAAAGAAAGAGAGCTCGAGCAAGGGTTCACAAAAAAAATAAAAACTAAAAAAAAGAGAGCTCGAGCAAGGGCTCACAAAAAAAAAACAACAAAAAAAAAGAAGCTCAAGCAGAAGCTGCAAAAAGAGGTCAAGAGCCCGACGCCAACAAGAGGCAAGGAAGCTACGAAAAAGACCGTCAAAATGACTTGTCAGGGGAGCATTCAACCTCTCACCAAGCACAAAGCCTCAAAGGGGATTGCCGTCATGGCCTGGCCTGCATCGGTCAGCCCGCAAATGCAAATGTAAAAGTCCAAAGATGGATGCCGACAAAGTGCACAAAAGAAACAAAGGCAAACAAGAGATCTTGCGTCTCGACAAAGCTTTAAAAGTAAATCACAAATCACTAACGGTTACAACATTTCTTGATGAGTTCAAGCACGGTCTACTCTCAAGTTCACAACATGCTAAAAGACAAATTTTAATACATTTAACTAATAATGTGTTTGCAATGCAATGAATGGATACCTAGGAGGTCATTCCGCGCCATCTCGCGCTTGTCCTCGCCATTCTTCCCTTTCTTCCCTCGTCCCCGGCGAGTCTTCTTTCGCTCCACGTGAACCAACTCGCGTCTCTCGCTCCGAGATCGTGGGTCCTCCCCGTAGAGTCAAACAATCCAAGAGCTCTCGTGGCTTCATTCGCCCGTGCTTCGGCTCGGATCTCCTCCCCGCGAGCTCCGTAAGAGGACCCTCCCCGTCGGCCGGTCAACTCTAGTCTCGTAGTCAAACAAAGTGTCTCCCGTCACATCCAAAGGGTCGACTGTGCTTCGGCACTCCTAAGGCAATAGCTACTACGGCAACCGGGTCCCGTAATCGCTACACGCTCGCTCTCCAAGACCACTTGGGACCGCCCAACACGCCGCTTCATACCAAAGCCGTGTATCGAGTCGTCAACACGACACTCTCCCGACGTCTAAGGAGTACCACAGAGGGAAAGCGGAATACTTCCATACCTCGTAAAATACAAGAAGGCACCCGAAGCCGCCATACAAAGAGGAACTACCTCCGCAAAGCAGCAAGGTCATCCTGCCCAACAAAGGCTCCTCGCTTCATCCCAAACCGCCGGAAACAAGCGACGGAATATAGAAGGAGGACCAAGACAAACCCGGAACTCGATAACGTAGGACCCTTCCCGCAAGATCCTCCTGGTCTCAATCCTCCAGCCAAGGAACCCACCAACGGATCTCGATGCGTACTAAGCCGTGCCATCCATCTCTCCCAGCGGATCGATCCATATCCAACACAAGAGGTCGCCGAGCAAATGACCACGGGCTAAACGACGTCGGAGCCTCGGGAATGGCCTCAAGTCTCTCTCGCAGCCCACAAGGTGAGCAAAGCGGGGCTTCCCCTCTCATGAACCGATCCCTGGGCCGCGGCGGTCGATACCATGAAGAGTCTCCCCAAAGACCAACGGGACAATATCTTCTCCAAAGCTCTGCGCAGTGCCCTACCACATCTAGCAAAGCCCCATCACAAATGCCAAGGGAGCCGACCAGAAAAGCGTCGCCATCACGCACAAGGCGAAGGCATCCCAAGAGACGTCACTCTCATCATCAACCATGAACCGCTCCGGCAGCTCTCGAAATGTCGATATGACCCGAATCAAGGATCATGCCCCGCACTTCTTCCAACGAAGTACGAAGAAAGCCTCGCAAGCTTCACGCTCACCGCAGACCACCAATCAAAGGAAGCGAGATGGCCTCCACCTCCGGTCCTCCAATCAAAGCCCGAAAATCCTCAAAAGTGGGCACCATTTCATTGTAGGAGAAACAAGACACGTGCCTCCTAACATCCTGCAACTTCGCGGCAGCCCGCAACAAATCCCAATCGGGAACCAACTCCTTAAAAGACCAAATCGAGCAAAGACGAAACCTTACCTCGAAAGCCCGTCTCGATGCCTCATACGGCGCCGCATCCACGTTTTCAGCTGCTCAAGGAAGTGTGCTTGCCTCTCCTGCGAAAGCCTCGGCAAAATTCTAGGAACATACGAAGAATCCATGGCAAAAATGGAGGTTCCTAGAGAAAATGGGGAAGAAAGCTCGAAAATGGCTGCAAATGGGGAAATGAGGAAGAACCAGACACTGGAAAGCATTTATGTCCTTCCCAAAAGCAAGGTTGGTCCGTACGGACCTCTTTTGCATGCTAGGTATGTCCGTACGGACCTCCTTGCAAACAACCCATTTCCTCAAAGAACAAGCATAACAACCACTGTCCTCGCAGACCTTGCTCCAAATCGCCCAAACACCGGCCAAAGCCATTCCCGCAAACATACACTACCCACAAACGCACTCTCTGCTCACGTGGCATGTACAAAAATATAATAATAATAGCAACAATTTCTAGGACAAATCCCGGGAATCACAAAAATGACATTACATCTTAAAATAGAATACTTTTGCCATGCGAATACAAGTGTTTTATTACAGGTACCCATAAATGTCTGTTGCTAAAAAGAGGGGGATATGAAAAGAGGGAAAGCAAATGAATAACTAATCAGACTCCTCAGCATCATCATCCTAGCCAAGGTCCTCCAGAGAGAAGTCGGGCATCCCTGCGAACTCGCCCGCCACATCCTCGTCATCAGAGTACCGAGCCCCCGCCGGAGGCTGCCACTCAAAGTAATCTGAAGGATCAAATCCGGCGAAAGGATCAAAGAAAGAAGGCTCGACGGACCTCGCCCCGCGCATCCCGAGGAGGGAAGAACTGATAAAAGTGGCTGCCGCCGGAGCTCCCGAAGACGTCCCGCATCCATACTATGCCGCCGCCTCGAAGGTCCCTCTGCTGCGGCTCAGGCTCGGCTCTAGGCGGAGGAACGCTTGGCTGTAATGCCTCGAAGGCATAGGCTCAGACGCTCGGCACGCGTCGCGAAGACCGGCAAGATATCTTCGAAGCCATCTTCTTCGCAACGACCTCATCGCCACATAACGGCGAGTCGGCCATATCATAGGCTCTCCTGGGACTCGCACTAACAAGCAAACCCAAGGAAACGCTCAGAATACGCTTACACTCGACAACAAAAAGAGAAAATACAGAAGATGCCAAGATGGAAAAGAGTCAAGACACTCACCGATCTATCGGGATCCATTCTGTATGCAAAGCGAGAGCTCGCTCGACGGCATGCATACACCCTCCGCTCGACCCGTCCCACGGACATACGTGAAATCCAGCCCCGGCATCGAACCTGCAGGGGAGCACACTCGGGCCAGCCTCTCTCTCCTCGCGCACCTGCGGCGCCCTCGCCTTCCTCCTCACGAAGGCCCCGTACTCCTCTCCATACAAAATGAACTCCTCGGTGCCGGCGCCGCCAAGGTACCTCTCAAGATCGAGCACGTCCATGTCCCGGGAATCAAGCATCCCAAAGGGAGGGTCCCTCTGAGCCACGGGAAGCACACCGGCCATCGCCGAAGACCCGCTCCCCGGATACATAACATCGCAGTCGTGCCCTCGCAAGATCTTCCGTGCTTGTTTCCAGTCACCTCGGGAGCCCCCTCGAACTCATCACCCTCATACCGAGCCCACGGGAACAAGACGAACCCCTCCGGGCTACCTCTCTCCAGACGCTCCTGCACATCCCCGTAGGCGATGGTGAGCTTCCCCCTACTGGTCCTCCTCTTCCTCGCCCACTTCAACGGCAATCCAACCACCGGCCGTCAGTGTAAGACCGGTCCTCGTCCACTTCAACGGCAATTCAACCACCGGCTGTCAGTGTAAGACCGGTCCTCGCCTCTACTTTCAACGGCAATTCAACCACTCGGCCGCCCGTGGCACGGTCCTCGCCCACTTCAACGGGCAATCCAACCACCGGCCGTCGGTGTAAGACCGGCTCGCCACTTCAACGGCATTCAACCACGGCCAAGCTGGGCCAGAAGACCGGTCCTCGCGCCACTTCAACGGCAATTCAACCACCGCCGGCCACCGGTAAGACCGGTCTCGCCACTTCAACGGCAATCCAACCACCGGCCGTCGGTGTAAGACCGGTCTCGTCCACTTCAACGGCAATTCAACCACCGGCCATTGTCGGTGTAAGACCGGTCCTCGCCCACTTCAACGGCAATTCAACCACGGCCGTCCAGCCGTAAGACCGGTCTCGCCCACTTCAACGGCAATCCAACCACCGCCAAGCGTAAGACCGGTCCTCGCCACTTCAACGGCAATTCAAATCCACCGGCCGCGTTGGTAAGACCGGTCCTCGCCCACTTCAACGGCAATTCAACCATCGGCCGCTGTAAGACCGGTCCTCGCCACTTCAACGGCAATCCAACCACCGCCACGCTGTAAGACCGGTCCTCGCCCACTTCAACGGCAATTCAACCACCGGCCGTCAGTGTAAGACCGGTCCTCGCCCACTTCAACGGCAATTCAACCACCGGCCGTCAGTGTAAGACCGGTCCTCGCCCACTTCAACGGCAATTCAACCACCGGCCGTCAACGTAAGCCCGGACCTCGCCCACTTCAACGGAAATTCAACCACCGCCCGCTCAACGGCAATTCAAGAAGGAGCCAACACCTCCCAGCACGAATCCCAAGGCACAAGACGCCTCCTAAATGCTCAACGACAACTCAACCACTGACCCTCAAAAGAGGTCCGAAGTCATCTTCCCAACAGGAAAGGGCCCCTACAAGGTCATACATCCCCAGCAATTCAAGCACCGGCAGTCAGTGTAAGCCCGAACCTAGCCCACTTCAACGGCAACGCAAGCACCGGCCATCAAAGTAAGCCCGAGCTCCTCCCCCAACAAGTCAAAGTGGAAGTCATACAAGATCGCATATCCTCAAAGACCGACCATCATCCTTGCCCACTCAACGGCAAAACAAGCACAAGAAGGTCCAACACCTCCGAGTACAAGTCCCAAGGCACGAAGCGCCTCTAAAACGCCAAATGGTGAAGCAATCACCGGCCGTCATCCTTGCCCACTTCAACGGCAACGCAAGCACCGGCAGTCATCGTAAGTCCAACCTTCTACTCAACATGCAAAAACACAAAGGCATCTACGCCTCTCGAAGCACAAGGCAGCCACGCCTCCACAAATGCGGCTAGAAGACGATTCAAAGTCCTCGCGCATTACATCAACTGCGGCTAGAAGACGATTCAAAGTCCTCGCGCATTACATCCACAAATGCGGCTAGAAGATGATTCAAAGTCTCGCGCATTACATCAAGCTCGCGGCTAGAAGACGATTCAAAGTCCTCGCGCATTACATCAACCGCCGCGAAGACGATTCAAAGTCCTCCAGCCGTGGCACCAACCGCCGCAAGACGATTCAAAGTCCTCTGGGCGTGGCACCAACCGCCGCGAAGACGATGCAAAGTCCTCGGTGGCACACCAACCGCCGCCGCGAAGACGATTCAAAGTCATCCACGTGGCACCAACCGCCGCCGTAAGACGATTCAAAGTCCTCTGGCCGTGGCACCAACCGCCGCCGTAAGACGATGCAAAGTCCTCTGCCGTGGCACCAACCGCCGCCAAGATGATTCAAAGTCCTCCCGGCGTGGCACCAACCGCAATCGAAGACGATTCAAGTCCTCACAACTATCTCCCTGCCGGAAGGCCTTAAACCACCCGATTAGGAAAATCGTAAAATTTACATCCCAGGACACCAGCACGTCCTCACAATTGACCTCGGCGGTCACACGACACTTCAGGGCACCACCACGCCCGCACTCACAAATTCACGACCCCGAACTACGACTGTGCTTGATTCCCGCCGAGGATACGTAGGGAATCCTATCACAGGTCCAGCCATCGACCTATGCGGTCACCCAGACACCACCACGTCCTTACCATCGACCTCGGCGGTCACACGACACTTCAGGGCACCACCACGCCCGCATTCACAAAACACTCACCCCACACCCGAACTACGACCAGGCTTGATTCCCGCCAGGGATACGTAGGAATCCTATCACAGGGTCCAGCCATCGACCTATGCGGTCACCCAGGACACCACCACGTCCTTACCACTGACCTCGGCGGTCACACGACATTTCAGGACACCACCACGTCCTCACACTAACCTCCACACGCGATCCAGATTAGGACCCTTATCTTATCGGCGACCCCACTTCTTTCATAAGTGACGTCGTCGAGGGGCTTCTGTAAGTACCCCAATCTGGATCACACCCTTTCAAACACACGGGAAACACCGCAGACTCATCAACACAGTCTCGACGACCCCTCTCACTCAAAACCCTCTCTAAACCCCCAACCAAACCAAGGGAGGAGCCTTTCTGGGATAAAAAGGGACAAAAGGACCTTTTGGGAATTTTCAGGAAATTGGAAAAGCAATAATGGTCCGTACGGACCTCTTTGCTTTAATAATTACCTGAATCTTCTTAAAGTCCACAATATTCCTCAAATCCCGGGAAAATGATTACCTCCTGCGAGTTGGTCCGTACGGACCTCTTTGCATGTCAACTTGGTCCGTACGGACCTTATTGCTCGGGGACACCATAATTGCAAATATTCCTCCATTATCACGAGATTCCCTCAAATCGAGGAAAACCAAAATCTTGGATTACCAAGGAGGTCCGTACGGACCTCTTTGCACCTAATACGGCACTATAAATAGAGGGCTCCCCCTCCTCATTTTCACACACCTCCCACTTCTCTCTTCCTCCCTAGGCCTTCGCTTCCTCTAAGTCCTTTCGAGGCATTCCCGGCCCCTTTCGGATCCTTCCGAGGCCTTCCGAGCCCCCTCGTGGTGCTCCGAAGCCTCCCCGAGCGCTCCCGAGACGCTCCCGCGCCGCCCGAGGCACTCTCGAGGTACTCGAGGCCCCTCGTGGTACTCCGAGGCCTTGCTCGGTCTTTCCACGGTGTCCGGCTCTTTCGAGTCAAACCGGCGATCCCAAACCACGCCGAAACTCCCCGCCCGAGTGACTCCTCGCCACCTCAACGCACGCCGAACCTCTGCCCGAGTGATCCCGACGATCCCCACGCACGCCGAACCTCTGCCCGAACGCAGCCTGCAACCTCAACTCCCGCCGAAACTGCGTCCGCGTACAACCGGTCCCTCCCGAAGTAATCCCGATCCGTACCGGAACGCTACTCCGACCTCAAACACTATTTCCCAGCGGAAGACAGACACGAACCAACATTGGTAAGGCTTCCTTCCTACACTATTTCAATACATTTCCATACATAGCATACAATGTAGACATCCGATACAGCATGCATTTTTAAAAGCACACACACACACACAACATTTAAAGGATATTAGGGGTATCCGAAAGACTCGTTTTACGAGGCTACTCGGGTGAGCTCTAATATTCTAATATTCTCTTCCCAGGGAGTCATCTGACCTCCGAACTCAAAATCTCATCACACAAAAACAGTTTAAAATTATCTTTAAACTGATGCCCTTTTTCAATGTTTTGGGCTTAATAAAAACGGCGTGGCGACTCTACAAATGCGAAAACAAACGGCGAGACACCGCTCCAACGCGCAACGCTAAAACGGAATAAGCCAGATGCCGGGGCGCGAACGCGCTGCCTCTCGGATCCGGGCGACTTTCCCGAACAGCGACGAATGCGAGATGCCGGGGGCTCCGCGCGCGAGCCGGATCCCGGGTAATTTCAGTGTCACATCGTAAAACTGATATCATTGTAATGGGACAAATGGAGTATATATAAGGATTTCCCAGTTTACAAATCCTCAGTTAAAATGTCCGTTCGGACGTGCTTCCAACCAAAGGTTTTTGGTGTCGGACTGGCATTGATCAAGCAGTTTATAGTTTGTTAGGGGGATCTCAATTTAAATTGAAGCAGCACGGAAGCACTATGTTTCGTGTTTAGCGCACTAAACACAAGAATTCACAAGCGATGAATCCTTGAACACAGATCTGGAATCCACCAGAAATTAAAGAGAAATCTCTTTGAATTGAAAAACCAAGAATAATGAGTTGTTTACCAAAATAAGAAGACTAAGTACTTATACTCCTACCTAGGCAGTAAATAAAAGAGTTCCCAAAAATAATAAAATACCAAAACTAAAGAGTTTTCCGTAATTAAAACTCAAACAGTCTTCGTTTCCTCGTCACGAGCGCGGCCGGCCTTTGGCCTAGCGCGGTCGCGCAACTCTCCCGAGACTTATGCTTGGTCTTCATCGACTTCAGCGCGGTCGCTCTCCCCCCTAGCGCGGTCGCGCACTTCTCCCGAAAATGATGCCTGGTCTTCATTGCCTTGAGCGCGGTCGCTCTCTCCAAGAGCGCGATCGCTCTCCTGTCCAGAGTCTTCGAACCTCGTCCCCATGTCCTTCAGCGCGGCCGCCATTCCCACGAGCGCAGTCGCTCTGGCTCCTGTATCAGTCTCCTCCACCTCCAAAGAACTCGACTCTGAGTTCTCATCAGGATAAAGAACTCCATCCGCGTGATACTCATACATGTCAGCTACGTTGAAGGTATTCGAGATGTTCAAGTTATCAGGAAGAGCCACCACATATGCATTGTCATTGATCTTCCTAGTCACCTTGAAAGGCCCATACTTGCGAGGTTGCAATTTCTTATACGTACCAACAGGAAAACGCTCTCGTCGAAGAAATGCCATAACGTCATCCCCAACCTTGAAAACTTTGACCCGTTTCTTCTTGTCCGCAGCAGCTTTATTCTTCAATCCCGTTGCCTCCAACTTGGCCCGAACCTCTTCTTTGACAGCACATACTTCATTGGCCATATTTTCAGCTGCTTGGCTCACACCACGACCCCTTGGTAACAGTACCAAGTCCACCACATGCCTTGGAGTCGAAGAGTAAACCACAGAAAATGGTGATTTACCCGTAGCCGAGTGGACTGCACTGTTGTAAGCAAATTCCACCTGCGGCAATGCCAAATCCCACTGCTTCGGCTTGTCCCCACAAACACTCCTGATCATATTTCCCAGTGTTCTGTTAGTAACTTCTGTCTTTCCGTCTGTTTGCGGGTGAGCTGTAGAACTCCGATTCAATGCAGTACCAAACATACGCCATAATGTAATCCAGAAGTGACTCAAGAACTTAGTGTCCCTATCTGAAGTAATGGACTTAGGAACACCATGAAGACGTACAACCTATCTAAAGAACATCTTTGCAATATTAGAGGCATCCGAGGTCTTCTTGCAAGCAATAAAATGGGACATTTTGGAAAATCGATCCACTACCACGAAAACAGAATCCACACCTCGTTGAGTACGAGGTAAACCTAACACAAAATCCATACATAAATTGAGCCATATATCATCAGGAATAGGCAAAGGCAAGTAAAGACCAATATTTTGAGATTGACCTTTAGATACCTGAAAAACATAACAATGCCTGACGATAGCACCCGCATCCTTCCGCAGTTGAGGCCAGAAATAACGCTCTTCCAAGCTAGCGATGGTCTTGTCTCGCCCCAAGTGCCCACTAAGGCCTCCCCCATGCAAATCCCGGATCAACTTCTCACGCAACGACGAAACAGGAATGCACAATCGATCCCCTTTGAACAGGAAACCATCACGGACATGGAAATCTGCACTGGGATGCTTGCCCACACACTTAAACCATAATTCTTTGAAATCTGTATCCTCTCCATACAGCTCCTTCAGTAACTCAAACCCGATGACTTCTTGAGACAGTGTAAGTAACAAGAAAGCCCTCCTACTCAGAGCGTCTGCCACTTTGTTCTGAACCCCGGACTTATGTTGAATAATGAAAGGGAACTTCTGCAGATAACTAACCCATCGAGCATGCATCTTGTTTATCACCTTCTGGCTGTGCAAAAACTTTAGGGCAAGATGATCAGAGAATAAAATAAATTCCCTCTGAACAAGATAATGCTCCCACTGTCGCAGAGCTCGAAAAATGGCGTAGAATTCCTGATCATAAGTACTCCACTTTTGACGCGCCTCACTCAACTTCTCACTAAAGAACGCCACCGGTCGCTTCTCTTGTGATAGGACAGCTCCAATCCCTACGCCACTAGCATCACATTCCACCTGAAATATTTTATCAAAGTGGGGTAGGGCAAGAACTGGTGCAGTACAAAGTTTTTCCTTGATGAGGGCAAAACTCTGTTCTTGCTCAAAACCCCACTGAAACTTACCCTTCTTCAAACACTAGTAATAGGAGCAGTGATGGTACTGAAATCCCGCACAAACCACCTATAGAAGGTAGCTAAGCCATGAAAGCTACGCACCTCAGTGACAGATGTCGGGGCTGGCCAATCCCTTATGGCCCTAACTTTCTCCTCATCCACCTGAATTCCATCCTCACCAACCACAAAACCTAAAAAAAGTAACTTGTTGGTGCAGAAAATACACTTTTTAAGATTGATGTAGAGCTGATTATCTTTTAGGACTTGCAACACTTGTCTAAGATGATCGAGATGTGCAATTCTATCTTTACTATAAATCAGGATATCATCGAAATAAACGACAACAAAAGAACCAATAAAAGGTCGAAATATCTGATTCATCAATCTCATGAAAGTGCTAGGGGTATTCGAGAGTCCGAATGGCATGACAAGCCACTCATAAAGGCCATCCTTGCTCTTGAAGGCTGTTTTCCATTCATCTCCTGGCCTAATCCGAATCTGGTGGTACCCGCTGCGCAAATCCAGTTTTGTGAACACCCTCGACCCGGATAACTCATCAAGCATGTCTTCCAAACGGGGAATAGGAAATCGATATTTGATGGTAATTTTGTTGATGGCTCGGCTGTCCACACACATACGCCACTGATTACCCTTCTTCGACACAAGCAGAACCGGTACTGCACACGGACTCATGCTCTCCCTAATAAACCCCTTTCGCAGCAAATCTTCAATCTGCTCTCGAAGTATCTCATTCTCCTTAGGACTCATGCGATAATGCGGGAGGTTTGGCAAGCTAGCTCCCGAAATCAAATCAATCTGATGCTGAATGTCCCTCATAGGTGGCAGATCATTGGGCAATTCATCGGACAGTAACTCCTGAAAATCTGCAAGTAGTTCTTCAACGTCCCTTGGCAACCCAATCTCCACACTGACAGAACCCAACAACCCCTTAATGATTATAGGGCAAAAATACTCCGACTCCTCAATAGCTGCGGTAAGATCCTTCTCATTCTGAATAAGCATCAACACCGGCTTATCCTTCTCAACCGGCTTCTCAAACCGTGAAACAGAAGCTATAGCAATCTTGTGTTTGTTCCAGTTGAACATCACCACGTTATCCCTGCCCCTATAAGTGATATCATGATCATGTTGCCATGGACGACCCAGTAATACATGACATACATCCATATTCAGCACATCACAAATGACTTCCTCCTTATAGTGTTTCCCGATAGAAAGGGGAACCCTACAAGTACGTGACACTCTAAGTTCGGAACCCGTATTCACCCACCCCAAGCCATAGGGTTTCTCATGCGGTTCAGTTTTCAACCCAAGGAAATCAACTAATTTCTTGCGAAACTAAATTTTCAGTGCAACCATTATCAACAATTAAATTGCATACCTTGTTATTAATGGAACGATTATTGCACGAAAAAGATTCTTCCTCTGTCCCTCATCCTTGGAAGATAACAACATCTGTTGAAGAACACAACCCACATGTTCTTCAGATTCCTCCTCCGCAAACTCGGCCCCTTCATACTCATCATTCTCCTCCTCTACTTCATCTTCCTCCTCCAAGAATGCAGCAGTCCGCCTACTGGGGCAAACGTTGGACCTATGACCATATCCTTGACAGCGAAAACACTTATCTCCCGTCGGCTTGGCATACGGATTAGCTATTTTCTGTACCGGCGCCTTGTTTCCTGTCGAGTTGCTTACTGTCGTACGGTTCCCTGTCGCACTGTTCCCCGCTGAGTTGTTTCCTGCCGAGCTACTAGTTGCCCCCTTCTCCTTGTTACTCCCTTCATCAGCACCACCTTGTGGACTCCATTTGCGAAAAGGAGCATTAAAGACCCTTGCACTCGAATTTTCCATAAGTTACGCTTTCAAGGCCATAGTAGAAGCATCTGTCAAGTTCCATACTTGATGCAAACCCATCTTGTCCTGTATTGAGCCCTTCAGGCCATTGATATAGCGTGTAACCTTTTGTTCCTCAGACTCGTCAATCTCCACCCTTGCAGTGTATCGCTGAAACTCAGTAGTGTACTCATCAACCGTCCTCTTGACTTGTACACAATTGAGATACAACTTATACAAGATCTGCTCATAATCTGCGGGCAAAAACCTTCCTGAGATCAACTGCTTCATCCGTCTCCAAGTCCTAACTGGCTCCTTCCCTTGTCATCGCCTCTGCACTACCAGTTTATCCCACCATACTGCCGCAGTACTCTTCAAGCGAATCGCTACCATCTTCACCTGATTATTAGCAGGTACCTCCATGACCTCAAAGAAGCGATCGACATTAGTCTGCCAGTCTAGAAAATCCTCTATCCCCATGGTTCCATAAAAATAAGGGATTTTAGCCTTGATTCTATAATCCTGGCGATTCTGATTGTTACCTTGTTCTATTCCATCATCCTCAACGATTTCTTCCTCCGAACTGGACCCTTCTTCTTCCCGATTCTCTGCCCTCTTGTAAGTACCCCAATCTGGATCACACCCTTTCAAACACACTGGAAACACCGCAGATTCATCAACACAGTCTCGACGACCCCTCTCACTCAAAAACCTCTCTAAACCCCCAACCAAACCAAGGGAGGAGCCTTTCTGGGATAAAAAGGGACAAAAGGACCTTTCGGGAATTTTCAGGAAATTGGGAAAGCAATATTGGTCCGTACGGACCTCTTTGTTGTCATAATTACTAAATCTCCTTAAAGTCCACAATATTCCCTCAAATCCCGGGGAAAATGATTACTCCCCTGCAGAGTTGGTCCGTACGGACCTCTTTGCATGCAAGATGGTCCGTACGGACCTTATTGCTCAGGGGACACCATAATTGCAAATATTCCTCCATCATCACGCATTCCCTCAAATCGAGGAAAACCAAAATATCGGATTACTGTGAGGTCCGTACGGACCTCTTTGCACCTAATCTGGCACTATAAATAGAGGGCTCCCCCTCCTCATTTTCACACACCTCCCACTTCTCTCTTCCTCCCTAGGCCTTCTGGCTTCCCCTCTAAGTCCTTTCGAGGCATTCCCGGCCCCTTTCGGATCCTTCCGAGGCCTTCCGAGCCCCCTCGTGGTGCTCCGAAGCCTCCCCGAGCGCTCCCGAGACGCTCCCGCGCTGCCCCGAGGCACTCTCGAGGTACTCTGAGGCCCCTCGTGGTACTCCGAGGCCTTGCGCCGGTCTTTCCACGGTGTCCCGGCTCTTTCCGAGTCAAACCGGCGATCCCAAACCACGCCGAAACTCGCCCGAGTGACTCCGCCACCACAATGCACGCCGAACCTCTCGCCCGAGTGATCCCGACGATCCCCACGCACGCCGAACCTCTCGCCCGAACGCAGCCTCGCAACCTCAACTCACGCCGAAACTCGTCCGCAGACAACCGGCATCTCCCGAAGCAATCCCGATCCGTATCCTAACGCTACTCCGACCTCAAACACTATTCCCAGCCGGAAGACAGACACGAACCAACATTGGTAAGGCTTCCTTCCATTACTATTTCAATACATTTCCATACATAGCATACAATGTAAACATCCGATACAGCATGCATTTTTAAAAGCACACACACACACACACAACATTTAAAGGATATTAGGGGTATCCGAAAGACTCGTTTTACGAGGCTACTCGGGTTAGCTCTAATATTCTAATATTCTCTTCCCGGGGAGTCATCTGACCTCCGAACTCAAAATCCCATCACACAAAAACAGTTTAAAATTATCTTTAAATTGATGCCCTTTTTCAATGTTTTGGGCTTAATAAAAACGGCGTGGCGACTCTACAAAGCAAAACACAGCGAGACACCTCCAACACGCAACGCTAAAACGGAATAAGCCAGATGCCGGGGCGCGATTGCGCTGCCTCTCGGATCCGGGCGACTTCCCGAACGGCGACGAATGCGAGATGCCGGAGGCTCCGCGCGCGAGCCGGATCCCGGGTAATTTCAGTTGGCGACTCCGCTGGGGATATTTTGTTTTAAAAACTTTTAAACAAAACAAAAGATTTTTAAAACGATGATGAGGGTCAAACTTTCATTTTACCCCTTCCTTTAACTGTTGTGTGTGTGTGCACGTGCTTTACTTTTTATTTTACAAAAAAATAAAAATACAAAAAAAAAAATGCATCAATATACATCTGTGCATACATTTAAAATTCTTCAAAAACTTCTGTTTTACTCAGAAAAAGAATTTTAGAGACCGCACACTACGCGCACCGTCGCCTCGGTTACACCGCACTCTACTCACACCGCCGCTCGGTTACACCGCACGCTACGCGCACCGCCGCTCTGGATACACCGCACACTACAACCCTCAACCCGGAGTGGTCTCGCTTGCAGTCCGTTAGGGTCTTCCTAGGCCTCTTGGACGCGCACGGGATCATGCCAAACATCCCATCCTAGCCAAGCGTCAACCATGCACGTTTGAGTCTTGAGTCACTCTCTGTCCGGACTCGGTTGGTTTTTACCCGGTCCGTGTCATACGGCTGGATACCTATACCATGCCGGCCATTTTTCGAGTCAAGGCTCGGAACTCAAGATCCTCGCAGCAAGCAAAGCGATGAAAGGTCATGCTAAAATCTTGACTCGATCTTGATTTCCGAAGCTACACCTGCACGATGTTCCGTCCCGGATATACATCCATGCTCACATGACACCATGTCATCACGCCTTTGATACGTCGCCCATGACAATATGACCCACCCAACGCCTAACGTCACTGCATCCCTTGCGCAAGCAAGGTAAAGAGAGGTCATGCCGAACTCTTGACCCGATCTTGACTCAAATGGCCGGCTCGGTTCACTATTCACATGGCTAACGCATCAAAACGAACATGACAGGCTCGGTCCTTAGGTTCGATTTTTCTTTAGGCCGGTGGAAACCGCTTGCACTATAGGACCCTCGCCCTGGGCCGTCCACCCCGGGATGTCGAAATACAGTGCAAAACGAGGGGCTTATAGCCGCACGTATGGTCTCCATCGACCCAGATCTAGCATAGTTGCGAAAAACAAGAGCAATCTTTTCCAACCTACCTAGGATTTCGAGAAAACATGTTTTAAGTAAATTAAAACAACAAAAAAATCAAAAAATAAAAGAAACGGAAACCGCATGCCACGTGAGCTTTCCCCTTTTATCCCGTTAGGCCATTCCCGTGTCTAAACCTTGCCTATCACCCTCCAACCTAACAGAGAGTGGTCGAGAGTACCCGGAACCCATCTCCCAAAGTGTCAAAACAAGAAGGTCCTACCTCCTTCCCACTCGTCACCAGTGACACCACAAATCCCCATGGCCAAGTCGTGGATAACAACGATGAGAACGGGACCTTACCCCCAAGAAATTTCCCAACATTGGAAGAAGTTTGGCGTGTCCTCATGGCTATTGAGAAACGTCAAGGTGAGCAACAAGCTCGATCGAAGGTGCCATGCACCACTTCGGAACCTTAGCCACCCAACTACCTGGGGCTTCCCAAGCCATGATCGCTCCTACAAACTCTAACATCTCTCATTGTCTCCCGTAAGTCAACCTCGTTACCCTCGTACGAGCCATGCAGCTTATGACGTAAGGCCACAAGACCTTCCAGAGGAAAGCTTGCCCATCCAGCCTCCCGAGGTCCCGGTACCACCGCCGAACAACGAACACATCTCGTGGGACGTCAAGTGACAGTAAGTGCTTGTCCGGGAAATGGAATTCCAGGATGCAATGAACGAGGGCCGCCCTCGACGAAAGAAGAAGCTATCTTCTCAACAAAAACTGAAAAAGAGGTACGAATCCGGTGATCCCACAATGAACCCTCGGAGAACCCTCAGAAAGTTTGACTACTATGTCATCTACTCCAAAGAAGCCTAGCTCGCACAAGGCCAGCGGCAATGTTCGGCTCCATGATCACCGGGACGAAGCCGCACCGCCACCGAAGGCCCGAAGGTCCAGATAATCCAACCCCCGTCTTGGGAAGATCTCAAAGCCACTATTGATGCTTCAAGAAAGGCCATGACAAAGGAACGAATTGAAATGCGCAGCCGGCCTTACGCCAATCGTGCTCCTCCCACTACGTAAACGGGAGAGACAAGCAAAACCATAAGTCCAGAGGTGAATGTTCTCGACACGTTCCGGCCAAATCCCTGAATCCTCCACTGACAGACAAAAGGCCGCCCATACCTCGAGCCACGAATTGAAAAGGGACCCTACGCCAAAGAAGCCGAAACCTTGGACCCAAAGGCCGAAGATCCCGTCTTAACACAGCCTCAAGCGCACTCAAAGCTAACATCTCACTCGGTCCTTACTCACTTCATCTTACCCGCACAAGCTCAAGTTGGAAGAAAGCTCGGCCTGCACTATGGTTCCCATCACAGCTGACACCCGATGAAGCAAGCTCGTATGATTGGCAACGTCAATTACAAAGAATATCATCACCTTCACGTAGCTCGACCTTCCAAAATTTGGGGCCGACCATAACGAGCCTCTCTACATAACAGCTCAACCGGACGAGCGCCGTCTCCCACGGGTGTTGGTAGATGGGGATCATCCATGAACGTCCTTCCACCAAAATGATGGATTTGCTAGGGATCAAAGCAACCGATCTAAAGCCCTCGACTCGTGCAATCAAGGCATACGACTCAACATCCCGCCCGCCTTGGGAATAGCCACCTTGAATTTGTGGTTCGGAAAACAAATGGTCCCGACGGATTTCCAAGTCATCGACATCCCGATCACATTCACCGCCATTTTGGGACGCCCTTGGCTACACCCGTATCAATGGGGTGGCATCCACTCTCCATCGCGCGTAAAGTTCGTCCAAGGAACAGATCTTACCATCATCTACGGTGATAGCGTAGTCAACGAAAGGACCGACACAAACGGCGTCCCGGTCTTAGAGATCAAACCCGACGATGATGGCATGATGCTAACAGGTTCACCATCGAAAGCCCAAAGGCCCAAGTGTGCCACATAGACTCCGCTTTGATTTGGGACAAGATCCTCCCCCGATGAAAATGATGAAGCACATGAACTACATCCCTGGCTCGGTTTGGGAAAACGCCATCGTGGCACCCAATGTATCATCAATATCAAAGAACAGTAATACCTCGCACGGCCCGGGATACTCTCCTACTCCCGAACACATTGCGGAGGACAAGCGAGCCGCACGAAAACGCTCCACGTATAACAAAAGAGGCTTGCACGCCATCTCCGATCTTCGTCCCACAGCCTTCGACATGACCAAGTACTTCACAAAGAAGGCCGGCAACTTGGAAGAAGATCCGTAAAAGGGAACAGAGCTGATCGGGCCAAACAAAGCCGGCCGACAACCATGGACAAGCTCCAAAGCAGAACCTCGGCAAGATTCGTAGGCCTCAAGCCAAATCCCGTCCGAAGAGCATTCTCGACACACCGCCCTCGCCGGATCCACAACCACCACTATTCACAATGAATTTTGGTTCGGGAAAACCCCTCTTTGGCGTAAGAACTCGAAAAACTCTCTCGTCAACACTCCCGCCTTCAACAAGCGGGACGAGTCCGCATTCGAGCTAGTAATGCCCAAGACAAAAGCAAAAGACTCCGCAGACGATGCTTGGGACGAGCCACCGCTCCACCTCGCTTCTTCAAAGAAGAAATCGAGATGCCGTATCTAATCGATTTTGTTTCGATAACTCGTGATAGCAATGATCGGGAACGGTGACATAAAGCCCTTCAAGCCCCATCTCCTATCAAGCTCATTGCCACTCAATAACCGGGCCACTTTCTCCTGACTCCACCGCCAAAGAAAAGGACATGATCGAACAACTTGGTCTCGACCCTCGAGTCCTAGAGTCTAGTGTCAAAACTCATCCCGAGTCCATTAGCTTTGAATTTGAGTCTCTCGAGTCATCTCGATGGCCTCACGCCGAAGATTACGAACTCATTGCCAATAATGTATTCCCGTATGCTCTTAATGAATGCTTCGATCTTTCCGAGTATCCTCTCATTGCATCTTTAACAACCGATAAATTAACTAACACACAAACAAGCTAATAACGATTCACTTGATAAAGAAGCGCATACATTAAACGAACAATACATTAAGCACATCTTTAAGCATGTTGTCAAACGAGAGAAAACCGGGCCCAAGCCGCGAGGAGGTTTTAACCAAAGTGAATTTGGGAACCGCCGAAGAGCCAAAAGAGACGCAAATCGGAAGTTTCTTCACCAAGACAGAGCAAGACGCATTGACCGCACCGCTCAAAGAGTTCGTGGACGTGTTCGCTTGGTCTTACCGAGACATGCCCGGATTAGATCCTAACATTGTAGAGCACCGGATCCCTCAATCCCGAGGCTAAGCCCATCAAGCAAAAGCTACGCCGAATCAAGCCGTAATGGTCTTTACAAGTCAAAGAGGAGATCGAAAAATGCTCCGCGTCTGGCTTCATCGTGGTGATCGAATACCCCACATGGCTCTCCAATATCGTCACGGTCACCAAGGCCAATGGAAAAGTACGCCGTTGCGTGGACTTCCGAGATCTCAACAAAGCAAGTCCCAAGGACGATTTTTCCACTACCCAACATCGACATGTTGGTAGACACTACACCAATTTCAAGTCAAGTCCTTCGTGGACGGTTTTGCCGGCTACAATCAAATCAAGATGGCCGAAGAAGACCAAGAAAAGACAAATTTTCACAACCCCTGGGAACCTACTGCTACACGCAATGCCGTTCGGACTAAAGAACGCTGGGCTACCTACCAACGGGCAAAGAACCGCCCTCTTCCACGATATGATCCACAAAGAGATCGAAGTGTACGTCGATGACATGATCGTTCACTCAAAGGGATCGACGGACAACACCTCACTGCACCCGAGAAAATTCTTCAATCGCCTCCGAAAACACTCAATGAGGCTTAACCCCGCCAAATGCACATTTGGGGTTAACCGAGGCAAGGTTTTGGGATACATGGTCACCGAGAGAGGCATCGAGGTTGATCCTCAAAAGATCAAAGCTATCATCGAAATGAGACCACCGCAAACTCGCATGCAGGTGAAAAGCTTCATGGGCCGCCCGCAATATATCGCCCGCTCGTCAACCAATTGACCTCTATATGCGAGCCAATCTTCAAACCGATGAAGAAGAACGCCGACATCGAATGGAACTCGTAATGCCAAGATGCCTTTGAAAAAATAAAAGCATACCTTGTGAGTCCTCCGATTCTCTCGTCCTCCCCACGAGGAAAAGCCACCTGCTATACCTAATCGTGACCGACACCGCAGCTTGGAGCCATGCTCGTCAAGAAAAGAAGGAGTCACGGGTCGAAAACGCCATCTACTTCGTCGCCGAAAGTTTCAAGGCAAATAACTCAATTACTCACCCTCGAGAAAACTCCGCGCAGCCTGTATGGGTTGTCGGGAAACTACGGCACTACATGCAACCGCACACCTGCACACTTGGTTTCCAAAATGGACCTGGCCAAGTACCTCTTCGACAAACCATCTCTCGTCAATGAGGCTCGCCAAATGGTCTTTCTTCCTAGCGGAATTTGACATCAAGTACGTAAACCAAAAGTCAATCAAGGGACGGGCCATGGCCGAACAACCGGGCCGATTTCCCAACCGACGAGGCTCGAGGCCCCGAACCACAATTTCCAGACGAGGGAATCTTCGCAATCGAAGGCGAAAATCGATGGCAACCGCTTCTTCGACGGAGCAGCCAACAAAAAGGGAAACGGCATCGGTATGCTCTTGGTAGATCCCAAGGACGAGCACACCCCAATTGCTATAAAGCTCAATTTCGAGGTAACCAACAATGCCGCCGAATATGAAGCTCGCGCCGCCGGACTACAAGCCGCACTCGAGAGGAATGTCCAAAACTCGAAGTTTATGGGGACTCGCCTTGATCATCAACCAAGTCTCCAACAAGTGGAAAACCATAGACCTGTGCTTGCAAAAATACCATGCCCGCATGGAGGACCTCATCACACAATTCGAAGAGGTCACCTTCCACTACTTGCCAAGAGACCGAAACAGTTTGCAGACGCCTTAGCCACCTTGGCTTCACTCAGGAAATCCCCGAAGGAAAAGCAATCAAACCCTTCAAGGTCGGACGAAAGGAAATTCCCGCCACTGCTGTGAGATCGAACTGTAACCTAAGCCCGTCAATGAGCCATGGTACAACCGCATCTTCCAATACCTCAAGAACGGGAAACCACCTTCATGAACAAGGAAGACCCACACACGTAAGGGGTCAAACCAAGAGCATCATGGCCCTAAAACGCCTCGCCTCTCACTTCGTCATCCTCGGGGACATGCTATACAAGAAACGCTACCACGGGCCACTCCTACGCCGCATCGCCCAAGAAGAAGCAAACAAGTTCATGAACGAAGTCCACAATGGGGCTTGCGGTCCCCACATGAACGCCGTGAGCCCCGATGCAAATCATTCTCGTGGATGGGCTACTACCGGATCTCCATGGAGTGCAGATTGCATCCACTTTGTCCGAAGCCGCGACAAGTGCCAACGGTTCTCCAACCTCAATCATCCGCCGCCCCACGATCTCTACCGCATGACTACACCTCGCCCTTCGCCACTGGGGAATTGACGTCATCGGGAAAATCGCTCCGCCAGCAAAGAACGGCCACGAGTTCATCTTAGTAGCCATCGACTACTTCACCAAATGGGTCGAAGCCAAGTCCTACAAGGTACTCACCTCCAAGAAGGTCGCGCATTTCCTCAAGGAAAACATCATCTGCCGATACGGCATCCCAAATGAGGTCATATCGACAATGGTTCACACTTCGAAGGGGAATTCGACTGCATCGCCGCCGAATTCAAGATCACACGCCACAAATCTTCTCCCTACCGGCCACAAACAAACGGCGCCGTGGAAGCAAAGAAACAAAACCTCGAACGGATCATCCGAAAATGACCACCCGAGGACGAGATTGGCCCGAGAAGCCGCACCTTGCACTTTGGGGCTACCGCACATCGCCGAATGCCACGGAGAAACCCCATTTGCCCCGACATACGGGATGGAAGCAGCCCTTCCCATCGAGCTAGAAATTCCCTCACTCCGAGTGCCGCTGGAAAATGACATCAACGAAGTCGAATGGCTCCGAAGCCGACATGACGAATTGGCTCGCTAGACGAGCGACGACTAAAGGCCATGGAACACGTCCGAGCCTATCAAAGCAGATGGCTAGAGCTTTCGACAAGAAAGTCAAATCCCGAGACATCGTGGAAGGTGACCTTGTACTCAAAGAAAGCCTCCCACTCGAACCAACCCACTGGGAAAATGGGAACCCACATGGATCGGCCCTTTCGTGGTTCAAAAGATCTTCTCCGAGGCGCCATGAAGCCGACTGCACCTAGACGGCAATCCCTTCATGAATCCAATCAACGGAAGCAAACTTCGCAGATACTTCGCCTAAAGAAGAACAACTTTGCATCTCGCACTCCATGTAGTGTCGAACTACGAAGACCCGAGCCCTCTAGTCCGGGGGAACGTAGGCAACCTTAATTGGTCCGGTCTAAAATACACAAAAAGTCAAAAGTTTGAATGTCAATCAAGACCTCCATCAAGCTACGCACTTTTCAAGAACACGCCCCACCATCACCTTGACCAAGTCAAACGACGGCGGCAACATCAAAGGACATCCGAGGGTCACTCAAGATCAAACGATCGACTCATGTCTCGCTTCCAAGCCAGGGCTTGCCTTCGCCCTTCACGCGCTTCAAAAAAAAAAAAAAAAAAAAGAGAGCTCGAGCAAGGGCTCACAAAAAATAATAAAAAAAGAGCTCGAGCAAGGGCTCACAAAAAAACAAAAGAAGCTCAAGCGTAAGCCGCAAAAAGAGGTCAAGAGCCCGACGCCAACAAGAGGCAAGGAAGCTACGAAAAAGACCGTCAAAACGACTTGTCAAGGAGCATTCAACGTGCCTCATCATCCAAGCATCCAAAGCACAAAATCCAAACAAAATGGATGCCATCAAGGCCTGCAGATCGCTTTCAGTCCACAAGATGCAAATGTAAAAGGTCCAAGGATGGACGCCGACAAAGCGCACAAAAGAAACAAAGGCAAACAAAGAGATCTTGCATCTCGACAAAGCTTTAAAAGTAAATCACAAATCACTAACGGTTACAACATTTCTTGATGAGTTCAAGCACGGTCTACTCTCAAGTTCACAACATGCTAAAAGACAAAGCTAATACATTTAACTAATAATGTGTTTGCAATGCAATGAATGGATACCTAGGAGGTCATTCCGCGCCATCTCGCGCTTGTCCCCTCGCCATTCTTTCCTTTCTTCCCTCGTCCCCGGCGAGTATTCTTTCTCTCCACATAAGCCAACTCTGCGTCTCTCCCATTCCGAGATCCGGGGTCCTCCCCGTAGAGTCAAACAATCCAAGAGCTCTCGTGGCTTCATTCGCCCGTGCTTCGGCTCGGATCTCCTCCCCGCGAGTCTCGCAAAGAGGACCTCTCCCCGTCGCCGGTCAACTCTAGTCTCGTAGTCAAACAAAGTGTCTCCCGTCACATCCAAAGGGTCGACTGTGCTTCGGCACTCCTAAGGCAATAGCTACTACGGCAACCGGTCCCGTAATCGCTACACGCCTCGCTTCTCCAAGACCACTTGGGACTACTCGACACGCCGCTCATACCAAAGCCGTGTACTCGAGTCGTCAATACGACACTCTCCCGACGTCTAAGGAGTACCACAGAGGGAAAGCGGAATACTTCCATACCCTCGTAAAATACAAGAAGGCACCCGAAGCCGCCATACAAAGAGGAACTACCTCCGCAGAGCAATGTCATCCTAACCCAAACAAAGGATCCCCGCTTCATCCCAAACTCCAGAAACAAGCGACGGAATATAGAAGGAGGACCAAGACAAACCTCGGAACTCGACAACGTAGGACCCTTCCCGCAAGATCCTCCTAGTCTCAATCCTCCAAAGCCGGAACCCACCACCGGATCTCGATGCATACTAAGCCGTGCCATCCATCTCTCCCAAACGGACCTGATCTATATCCAACACAAGAGGTCGCCGAGCAAATGACCACGGGCTAAACGACGCCTGAGACTCGGGGATGACTTGAAGTCTCTCTCGCAGCGACAAGGTGAGCAAAATGGGGCTTCCCCTCTCATGAACCTATCCCTGCCGCCACGATCAATGCCATGAAGAGTTTCCCCAAAGACCAACGGGACAATATCCTCCCCGGCTCAAAGTGTCTCTACTACATCCAGCAAAGCCCCGTCATATACCCCAAGGGAGTTGGCCATGAAAAGCGTCGCTATCACGCACAAAGAAAATGCATCCCATGAGACATCACTCTCGTCATCGCTCATGAACCGCTCCGGCAGCGCAGAGATGTCAATATGACCAGAATCAAAAGTCATACCTTGTACTTCTTTCAACGAAGTCCGAAGAAAGCATGCGAGCTTCACACTCACGGCTGCACCGCCAATCAAAGGAAGCGCGATGGCCTCCACCTCCGGTCCTCCAATCAAAGCCCGAAAATCCTCAACGGTGGGCGTAACCTCATTGTAGGAGAAGGTATACACATGTCTCCTAACGTCCCAGAACTTCGCTGCACCCCGCAACAATTCCCAATCAGGAACTAACTCCCTAAGGGACCAAACCGAGCAGAGTCGAAATATCACCTCGAAAGCCCGCTTGTTGTGCCTCATATGGTGCCTCATCCACGTGTTGAGCCACTCAAGGAAGTATGCTCGCCTCTCCTTCGAAAGCCTCGGTAAAACTCTCGAAACAAATGAAGAATCCATGGCAAATGTGGAGGTTTCTAGAGAAAATGGGGAAGAATGCTCGAAGGGACTGCAAATGGGAAGTGGGGGAAATCCAGAATTTCTGTGGCTCTTATTTCCTTCCCAAAAGCAAGGCAAGTCCGCACGGACCACTTTGCATGCTGGGTGTGTCCGTGCGGACCACTTTGCAGCCTGGTCCCACATTTTCAGCAAACTGCAAAACAGCTACTACTCTCGGCAGGACCTTGCCCCAAACTGCTCAAAAGCCTGGCCAAAGCCATTTCCGGCCACCATACACTAACCACAAATGCATTCCCAGCTCACGTGACATGCACAAAATAAAAATAAACTAGCAACAATTCCTAGGTCAATCCCAGGGAATCACAAATACGTCATTACATCTTAAAATAAAATACTTTGTTGTGCAAAATACAAGTGTTTTATTACAGGTACAAAATGTCTGTTGCAAAACAAAACAAAAACAAAAAAAAACAACGGAAAGAGGGAAAGCAAAAGAGCCTACTCCGACTCATCATCATCGACCTCCGCAAATGAGAAATCTGGCATCCCATAAATCTCGCCAGTCACATCCTCATCATCAGAATACTGGACCCCCTCCTCGTGCGAGTACTCGAAGTACTCCTAAGGATCAAACCCGATAAAAGGGTCAAAGAATGGATTCGAGGACGAACCCTCTCCATGTGCATCAGGCGGAGGAAAGAACTGATGAAGGGTCTGCGGCCTCTGGGCCCCTGAAGACGTCCCCACATAAAGTTGTGCCGCTCCCGAACCGGCACCTCAGGCTGTGGCCCTGGATTAGCCCTCAAAGAAGGAGTATCCACAGACCTCCTCGAAGGCATCGGCTTGAACGCCGCCGCGCGCCGCGAATGCCTGCAAGACAGCTTCCCCGCGAGCTTCTTTGCGAAATACCTCATCCCCACAAACCGACGGGTCAGCGTATCAAAGGATCTCCCCAAGACCTGCGCAAGCAAATAACCAAAGAAACGCTCAGCAAAAGAGATACAATCATACTCAACAAAAGAGAAAAATACAGAAAGATGCCAAGATGGAAAAGAGTAAGCACACTCACCGGAGCATCCGGGTCAACCCGATAAGCAGCAGGAGCCTGCTCTGGGATGGGCACCGACACCCTCCTCCTCGAAGAGTCCCCGCGAACATACGTGAAGTCCGGCCCAGGCACCGGAACATCTGGAGGACGTGGTGGGCCATCCTGCCTCTCCCGCGCCAACACCTGTGGCGTCCTCAGCTTCCGCCTGATAAAGGCCCCATACTCCTCTCCATACAGGATGAACTCCTCGACACTCACGCCATCCCGGTACCTCCCGTACTCCAGCACGTCCATGTCACGAGAACTCGCCATACTGAAGGGTGGATCCCTCGGAGCCATATGAGGCACACCTGCGTCATGCTGCCAGAAGACCCTCTCCACTAGATACATGACATCGCAAGTAAGACCCCACAACATCTTCCTCTGCAGTGTCACCCCGGGGGCACCCTCAAACTCATCATCGCCATACCGATTCCAAGGGTACAGCCGAAATGCCTCCGGACTATCCCTCTCCAGGTACTCCTGCACATCCCTATATTCAACAGTAACCTTTCCCCTGGTCATCCTCCTCTTCCTCAAAGGGAGGGCCCAGCACAGCATGGCAGGATAGCCTACCATGGCCTCATCTTCCCAGTCCCACGGCTGGCACCGGAAGATCTCATAGCACCACGCCTGCAACAAAAAAGCAGATAGTACTAAGAACAAGAAAAGACGGAGAAATGACAAAATGCTAAACTACAACAGCAACAAACCCATACCTTCAGTGCAAAGTCAAAGCATCCCAGGGAACTAACTGGCCGCGCCCCGGCTGAATCGGTCCATGGAGAAATAGAGCTCGGCCAAGCCCGCCTCGCCCCAATCAATCTCACCAACCCTCTCCAAATCCACCAAACTCTCCAGCGGAGGGAAAAGAGTAGAAGAGGCATGATTCAAGAACAGAGTCTCGGAAAGAGCAAACCACAGAAAAGAGCGTGCCAGGTGCTCAGCCGTCACCACTCCAGTGCCCCGGCGATAAGCCCCGATGTTGGCCGTGATCTGCGCCTCTACATCGCTGTACAACATGCCCAAGCCCTTACAAGGATAGGGCGCAAACCCAAGCAGCTCCGCTAGCACACCATCGGACATCCTGTCCCGCCATCTCACCGGCCTCCCTTGAAGGAAAGCCCAGTGATCGCTGCAAAATCGATAGGAGTCACCGTCACCTCTCCCCAGCTAAAGTGGAAGGTATGCGTGGTGTCCCACCAGTACTCTGATAGAGCCAAGAAGACGCCCTTGTTCTTCTGCGTCTCCGCTATCCCGGCAAGGTTCTCAACGAACATGTTCAGCCCAGTAGAGACCACTAGCCTCCGAGGACTAGGCCTCCCATATCGGGAAATGTCGGGCAAGCTCAGCCACAACTCAACTACGGCCTCAAGGGACCCCCGTGACTTCATCTTCTTCGCCTTCCCAGACGAAGGCACCTCATCCTGCAGGTAAACACAGCAAAGGTACGTCAAACACAGTACTTAATGCAAATATACAAAAAGAAACAAGAGCATAAAAAGTCCGTCCCAACACGGCAAAAGCAAAAAAGTCCGTCCCAACACGGCAAAAACATAAAAGTCCGTCCCAACCCGGCAAACTCACAAAACACAAAGTCCGTCCCAATACGGCAAATCTAATACAATTTTCTCAAAAGAGGGATACGTCCTTACATGACACATTTTCAAAAGCCCGTCACAAAAACACGGCGCACATGACACATTTTCAAAAGTCCGTCTCTACACGGAAAATTTCCAACAAAAACCCGTCACACATTGCACATAAACTTCCCCACGGAGTCCGTCACAAAAACACGGCAAACGTAGCACATTTTCAACAAAAGACCGTTCACAAAAACACGGCACACATTGCACATAAATTTTTACATAAAGTCCGTCTTTACACGGAAATTTTTCACACAAAGTCCGTCCATACACGGCAATTTTTTCACATGGTACATACATAAATAGCATAAGGTACAAGTCGCCAAAGCATGCATTTCAAAAGAGAGGCACTTTATTTTTACAAATAAGAGCTAGGGGTGTTCACGGTCCGGGTTGGTCCGGTTTTTGTCAAAATTTTAGAAAACCAGGACCGGACCAAATACTTCGGTTCTGTAAAAATTTAGGACCAGGATCGGACCAATACATTATAGGACCGGTCCCATCGGTCCGGTTCCAATGGTCCGGTTCCGGTCCGGTTCCACCGGTTCTACAAATTACAATATAATATAATTTTTTACAATAACAAAATCTACAAGCAAGCATATTTAAAATTAATATTTAGTTGAAGCCATTACTCAAGTATTTAGTTGAATCGTATTGGGATCAACTGGTCAAATTTGAAAATTTACCTTCTATTCCGTCCTTCAAAGTTAGATACGAGCAGGTACACACCATGGTAATGGAATTTTCTATTTAGCTTCTACAATTGTATATTTGGATTCTGAGGAGTATAATTTCAGTAATTGGAGAACTCTGAAATGAAAAATGGCCCACCCCTGTTGGCTTCAAGTTCTCCTGCATAAGAGGTAAAAAAGTTAATTAATATATATATATATATATATTTATATATATATATATATTTATATATATATATATATATATATTCGGTCTGGTCCGGTTCCGGTCCAGGATCGCGTATATTTTTTTCAAAATCAGGACCGGACCAAATAATCGGTTCCATAAAAATTTGGAACCAGGACCGGACCAATACTATTTTTTCGGTCCGGTTTTTACTGAGCTAATCTCCACATTTTTGCACAAAAATCACATACCCACAATTCTTACATGCTCAATTTCAACAATTCACCATAAATTTCACAAAATGAGCATGGCAACAACAAAAGCCCCAAATTGCGAAAACTAAAACCTAGTTCTAGTATACAACATTTCAAACAAGAATCAAAGCAAAAATTGACTTCTTACCTCCCTTACGATCCTCCCCCGCAAGTTGTGCACCTCCGAATCCGGATACAACACATCCGGATTCCTTGACGAAGGCACGAAGGAAGAGCAATTCCTTTGGAGATCCAATCTCCTCTCCATGGCCTCTTGGCTCCTTTGGCAACGACCTCGTCTGATTCTCTCCGCCATTATAGCAATTCAAGCAATCCGGAAGAATTCCCTCAAGAAATTTTTGAATAAAATCACTTTTCTCTCTCTCCCTCTCTCGTTCGAACAAAAGGAGAAAATGGAGTTGTTGTTCGTTGCTGAAGCCTGATCTGGATTTGGGGAAATTAAATTCCCATGCCAATCCGCACAGACCACTTTGCAAGGCAAGTGGATCCGTGAGGACCACTTTGCATCACAGGCGAGATTACCCTTTTGCCCTTATAATCTTTGCCCCTGGCCGTCCAAAGGTCATTTCCAGCAAATTTAACGCAATTTGGTCCTTAACCCAACAAATTAAACACCGGCTGTCATCGTAAGCCCGAGCCTGACCCACTAAACGGTAAAACAAACCCCGGCCGTCATCGTAAGCCCGATCCTTGCCCACTAAACGGTAAAATTAACATCGGCCGTCATCGTAAGCCCGATCCTTGCCCACTAAACGGTAAAATTAACACGGGCCGTCATCGTAAGCCCGATCCTTGCCCACTAAATGGTAAAACCAAACAGCGGCCGTCATCGTAAGCCCGAACCTCGCCCACTAAACGGAAAAATAAACACAAAATGCACAAAATGCCTTCAAACACGAATCCCAATGCACAAATGCCTCCACACTCACAATTTCACCATCACCAGCATCATCCGTAGCCCGGAAGGCTTTAAATTACCCGGTCCGAAAGACCGTATAAACCTCCCAAATCATCATTCGTAGCCTGGAAGGCTTTAAATTACCCGGTTCGAAAGACCGCATAAATTTCCCAAATCATCATCCGTAGCCCGGAAGGCTTTAAATTACCCGGTCCGGAAGACCGCATAAATTTCCCAAATCATCATCCATAGCCCGGAAGGCTTTAAATTACCCGGTCCGAAAGACCGCATAAATGTCCCAGAACATTATCACTTCACGGACACCGACACATCCACTCACCACGGACACCGACACCGACACGTCCACTCACCATGGACACCGACACGTCCACTCACCATGGACACCGACAAGTCCACTCACCATTTCACTCCATGGACACCGACACGTCCACTCACCATGGACACCGACACGTCCACTCACCATTTCACTTCATGGACATCGACACATCCACTCACCATTTCACTCCATGGACACCAACACGTTTACTCACCATTTCACTCCATGGACACCAACACGTTCACTCACCATTTCACTTCATGGACACCGACACGTCCACTCATCATGGACACCAACACGTTCACTCACCATTTCACTTCATGGACACGGACACGTCCACTCTCCATTTCATCTTAGTACACCGACACGTTGGCTTATCACATCACCTCAGGGCACCACCACGTCCGCATACACTCACGATTACACGACTTCTGAACTACGATCAGGCTTGATTTCCACTTGGGATACGTAGGAATCCTATCAAAGGGTCCAGCCAACCGACCTAAATGGTCACCTTAGGATACCACCACATCCTCACAATCGACCTTAGCGGTCATATCACCTTAGGACACCACCACGTCCTCACAGTCAACCTTAGCGGTCACATCACCTTAGGACACCACCACGTCCTCACAGTCGACCTTAGCGGTCACATCACCCACAGGACACTGACACGTCCACGCACAGAGTCTCAGTCAGAAGACATAAACATGTCCTCAAACACGACAACGCACTCCCCCACATGCGAACTACGATCAGGCTTGATTCCCGCTAGGGATACATAGGAATCCTATCAAGGGGTTCAGCCAACTGACCTAAACGGTCACCTTAGGACCACCACCACGTCCTCACAGCTGACCTTAGCGGTCACATCACAAAGGGACAATGCCACATCCTCACGAATCGACCTACACAGTCACATCCTCTCCCAGCACGCGATCCAGATCAGGACCCTTACTTATCGAAGACCCCACTTCATCCGTAAGTGACATCGTCGAGGGGCTTCTGTAAGTACCCCAATCTGGATCGCTCCCCATCCGACACACGGGAAGCACCGCAGACTCACACAAACGTGATCTCGAACACCCGTAGCCTTCACAAACCCCAAAAACCACCAACCAAACCAAGGGGTGCCTTTCTGGGATAAAAAAGCACAAAAGGACTTTTTAGGAATTTTGGAAATTTTGGAAAAGCATAGTGACCAGGTTTCCTACAATTGTAACAAACTAGATCACCCTTTTTCTTAGTATCAGCAGCCTTGGAAAAAGTTGCTGGAGGTTTGCCTTTAGAAAATGATTTTGTGAAAGGTTTTGAAGATTTTCTAAATTTTTGAAATCTTTTCACAAACATGGCAAAATCATCATCATCCATTTCGATGAGTGATGCGGTTGATATGGAAGATTCAGCGATTTGATTGGATGTGGTTGGTTTCTCCTCATGTTCCACGACGGACATGGAAAGTGATTTGGTTTTCCCTTCAACCTCTTCAATGTGATTTAATTTAAGTTCATAGACTCTAAGGTTTGCATACAAGTTACTTAACGACCAAGTATTCAAAACTTTGGAGTCTTCTAGAGATGTGGCTTTATTGATTCATCTTGAACCTAAAGCAGCTAAGAAAGTCATATTGACTTCTTTATCAGTTAAAGTTTTGCCAAGAGATCTACAAGCATTAACTACCTCTACATAGCGATCGTAGGTCTGGCGCAAGGTTTCGTTGGATTTTCTGTTGAAGTTGTTGTAGGATCTTTCAACAGCATATAATTTGTTCTCCTTGCAAAGATCGTCACCTTCGAGGTAGCTCTCTATGGCATCCCACATCTGCTTTGCAGTTTTTGAATACATCACCTTTTGAAGGGTTGATACGGGTAGGGTTCCAGTAATGATGTTCCTTGCTTTACTGTCTAAAGCAGCTAATCTTTTCTCTTCATCAGACCATTCACCTTTTGGCTTTTGGACTTCTGGAATTTCTGCACTGGTGGTTGGATTGGTGTTGGCCTTCATGGGAATGAACGGGCCATTGGTCACGCATTCCACCAGCATCTCATCAATAGTCTCCAAATGAATCAACATTCGGACTTTCCAGATGTCGAAGTGTTCTTCGTCCAAAACAAGAATATTTGAATAGTTAACCGTTGTCATGGTTTTAGTGTTTGCCATAGTGAATCGGCACACAAGCTGTTAAGCTTGAAAACAGTGGTTTTAAAAATGTGTTAGCTCTGATACCACTTGTTGGTCCCAAAGGTGGCAACAAGGGTGAAAAACATCTAGAGGGAGGGGGTGAATAGCTGTAACAAATTTTTCGCCCTCTTTTAAAACTAAACCTCTTGGCTTACAAAACCGCTTGCAGTGAATAAGAAACTGCAAGTAGAGTTGCAAAATGAACAGCGGAATATTAAAGTTATAAAGCGGTTTTAGAGGTGCGGTTTTCAGTGTGGTTTATAAAACTAAAAAGTGAGGTTTTGACAATAGTTAATTGCAAACACAATTTCACAGTAATGGATAACTAAGAATAAGATTAAACAGATAAGACAAAATAATCATTAAGCACAGTAAATAAAATGCAGAAATAAAGAACACAATATTTGGAGTGGTTCAATCGTAAACGATCTACGTCCACTACAAAGATGGTTAGTCTTGGATTTTCTAAGAGTTAGATTTTATATTAGAGTATGAGAGATTACAGATTACAAATATCAATACTCAGATCTAAAATCTATTCTATGAAGATCAATCCTAGACTATAACCGGTGTATCTCAAATGAATAATATATGTGATTAAACAAGTGAGGTGTGTGTGTGTATACAAGATCAAGGCTCTTTGAATCTAAGAGATGTAGAGCACAATGATTCTTGATGTATATAAGGCTTGATTTCTGGGCTGAGAATTTTTCTTGAAGTAGGAAGATGAAGATTCAAAGGGCTGAATATTTTCTGGGCAGAGCTTCAACTTCTTATGAACTCACAGCAATTTCAATTTCTCAAGCAATCTTCAAGTGATGAAGATTAGGGGTATTTATACCCAAGCACCAAGAATATATTCGTTGGACACAGCTGTAGCAAGTACTGTACTGGTGCTTTCCCATTGGTCCACAAATCCACTTTTGTCCTTTGGTATAGTAGTTGCAGGTAAAGCTGATTAGACTCCAGCTGCAAATAAGGTAGTTAGGACATCTGTCACTTTTTCAAGATCCTTGCAGATCTTGTCTGATTCTTAGTCACATGACAAGATTTGGTGGTTGACTTCTGATATTGCTGACGTGGATTCCAACGATCAAATGTGGTTCACTTCAAGTCTCAATCATTGGAGCGATCTGGTGTGCATGCGGTTTGTCATGAGTGGTTTCACCAGTGAGGAGGTTCCATAAGTGCGGTTTCAAGATTGGAACTGCACAGCAGTTAGATAGTGCGGTTCACTAATACAGTTTGCACATGGTTGTTCAAGAGCGGTTTCAGACAAAGAATTCCACATAGCAATTTGCTTGGAGCGGTTTGCTAAGGCGGTTTTGATGAAGCGGTCTGCAACGTTTGAACTGCAACCTCATATTCAATGAGTCTTGTGCCAGTCTTTAAGCCTAATTTAACATATTCTATAAAATGGACTTAGCTAAAAAATTGAAGTCTAAGCTTCATTACATATGGGCCTAAAGTCCTTAAAATAGAGACGGGGTTATGGTATCAATCAAATCTAAGCTAAAGCTAGGAGGGTTAAAGTATGCATACCCAACAAAAGCCTTACATTGAATCGAATCAATGGGATTTTTGCCTTCAAACATAGGTGTCTTTATAGTATTTTCCTTTTGAATGAATCAACCATGGAAGAAGGTGAGGGTGCCAAATAAGATAACATTGTCAACCATTTCTTTTTCAACATAATGTTGAATTTTTGAGTGATCAAGGCACACTCATCTTCTCCCAGGTTTGACTTGTCATTGTCCTTCTTTACAGTATTTTCCTTTTGAATGAATCAACCATGGAAGAAGGTGAGGGTGCCAAATAAGATAACTTTGTCAACCATTTCTTTTTCAACATAATGTTGAATTTTTGAGTGATCAAGGCAGACTCATCTTCTCCCAGGTTTGACTTGTCATTGTCCTTGAACAATTGGACTAGATCTTTAGATACCTTGAGGGCACTTGCAAGAGCAATCGAATTTGCTTTGCTTGATTCTTGCACCCCAAGATTTAGTTCAAAATTTGTTAAAATTCCCAAGACTTCATCGATTCCAACAGTTTGGACATCTTGGGTTTCTTCAATTACATAAATTTTAATATAAAACTTTTCAGGGAGAGTTTTTAGTACCTTACTGACTAGTCTTGCATTGGATATGGATTCACCTAAGACAAATGACTTGTTCGAGATATCTAAGATTTTAGCTGAGTACTTAGTTATTTATAGTCTCATCCTCTCCCATCCTTAAAGTTTTATACTTAGTTAATAAAGTCCTTAATTTAGTTTGTTTGACACTGGCTGGTCCTTCACAATGAAGTTGTAGAATGTCCCATGCAACGTTGACAATAGTTTGATTATAGAATAATCTAAACATGTGAGGATCCACATGGCATGAGATTTCTCCAATAGCCTTGACATTATAGTTTGCTAGAGTAATTTCCTCAGCATTCCATGTTTCTATGGGCTTAGGACCATAGATTTTCTCCCTTTTGTCATCACCTCCGGATGTAGAGCTGGTAATCTCAATCATGGGAGGAGTATAGCCAACAATGACACCAATCCAAGCACGGTGATCAATAAACTTAATATGCATAATCATCTTAGCCTTCTAGATGGTATAGTTTGAATCATTTATAATAGGCGGTTTCTTACGACTATGTTGACAGTTCATAGTGGCTATTTCAAGGATCGATCTCAATAGAGTCGAGAGATGGCTCTGATACCAAATGAAGGATTGTATTTAGGACTGATCAATCTTTTATGCCACTTGTGTGTAAAGATGTTCACACAAGTGTCACCACAACTATTTAAACAACTTAGCACACACACGACAGTAGGTAAATGCAGCGGAATAAAAACAAAAGATTAAACCCTTCAGCAAAGAATTACTTGATGGAAAAAATTTCATAAAACGACAATCTTGTTTGATAACAAGTTGCAATAGAAAACTTACAACGAAAAGAAACAAAATACATTCGAAAAGATCAAATTCGTTCTAGTTTTAAGAACATCAAAATAGAAAATCAATCTTGAAGTTTTAATGATGTAAACTTCAAGAACAAAATAAAGATACTCTAAGAAATTTTAATACTCCGTTTTCTTTTTGAAAATCCGTGTTTAACAATGAAATGAGCGGTATTCTTTTATAGGCAAATACAATCCTTTTTCAACAAGAATTATTCTTGTGCACTTCTTTCCTTATCAACAATGAGTCCATTCCAATCTTTAATACCTACCTTAAATATAAGATCATTACTAAAAATAAGAGTTAGCCGGAGCCGGTTAGTTAACTAGAATATAAACTATATTTACAATAATTTCCTATCTAATTTATACAAAATATACACTTAAATCAGAATCACAAAGATATATTAAGTATATGAGTATTTTCATACTTTTTCACAGTTTACTGTGTCGGATCCATTCACTTATCACGACTCTGATATCAATTGTTGAGACAGTGACCACCCTCACCACTTTAGATTAGTATGATATTGTCCGGTTTGATCTCAGCCCGCACGAATTTAATTTTGATCATCTCCCAAAGATCTCATATTAATGGAATGGATGTACACTTTTGTATATTAGACAATTTTTCTTTCAATTGGCCAATGTGGAAATGTGGGACTTGGTTGATACCCCAACACTTACAATTGTTTTACATTGTGTAGAAGATTTTTTACACTTTCTTGTCTGGTTTTTATGGTTAAATCAAAATCGGTGGAAACACCTAGCTGCCGAAGCAGCCGTTGTAAATCATCCTGAGGAAGAGGATGGAGTATTTAAATTTCATTCTTCAACTTCTCCCGTCACACTTTCTTTATCCCTCTCCTCTTTTCTCTCAGGATCCGTTTGGATGCATTGATTTTGAATTCAATAAATATTCAAATTCTATAGAATTTAAATAACTTAGAATTTGCTTTCAAAATCATAGCATTTCCATTGTTTGGATAATGTGTGGAATTCAATTGTAATTATATATTATACTTAAAATAAAAGTTCAATAATAAGTCAAGTATCTAGTTTAGTATAGTGGTATATGGTTGTTAGTTATTATAAATAACAAGGGTTCAAACCTTTCTAACAACAAAAGTATAAAAAAATTATATTTTTAAAATAAATACTCCCTTCGTTCCAGCGCAATTGAGACTTTTAGTCAAATTGAAAAAACTTTGACCAAATCATTTATATAAAAAATAATAATTTTAATAAAAATTTAAAAATTATTATTGTATCACGATTGATAATGCTTTCAATAACAATTTTTAGATTTTTATTAGGATCATTATTTTTTATATAAATTAGTGGTCAAATTTACATCAAATTTGACTAAAAGTATCCATTGAGCTGGGACGGAGGGAGTAGTATATAGTGGTGGTGGTTAACGGCGGCGGTAGGTGGCAGCCGGCGGAGGTAGTTGGAGGCGGTGATTTCCTGAAGCGACAGTGGTGGCGGAGAGTGGCCGGAGGCAGCGGCGGTGGCCGGAGGTGTTGGCGGTGGCGGGAGGTGGCACAAATGGTGGTGGTTGAAAGTTGTTGTGGTGGTGGTAAAAAGAATGTGAGTTGTTATTAATTAATCAAAATTTAGAATTTAAATTATTAGGATTTAAGATGAAATTAGTTTTGTGAAATTGAGTGATTTAGAATTCCAACACAATTTCAATTTCAAAATTTAGTTATGTTCTCAAACAATAAAATTGATTTTGAAGACCCAATTCCAATTTTAAGCTATGAAATTGGGGTATCTGAAAGTTTCGTGTAGCTAGGAAACTTAGATCACGCAATAGGCAACGGATGTGAGTACAGATGTGTCTCACAACTGTCCACACATCCACAGATAATGCAGCGGAATAAATAAGTTTAAAGCAATTAAACACAAATAACTCAAGAGTTATATACGCTTACTGATCTGTGTGATCAGCAAACTAGGCTTACGCCCAAAAACTTTTCACTATAAAAACTTTTGTTTCTTACAAAAACAAATAAGTGAAAAACTAAAATATGAAAATACAAAACAAGTTCTAATCACCTTCTACGATATGAACAACTCCCCTTTCCCAAGTAGGACTTATTCAATCAGAAGTAAAACAAGAGAACTTTATGAAAACCTAGATGTGAGTTACGGATGTAAGCTCACAACCTAAAACAATAATGTCGAATGACTATGAAGAATATGATTTTCTCTCGTAAAATCTCTAGCTTCTCTTTGTGCTGAATGCCTCGTATTTATAGAGCACCTTTGAGAAGATCTTCATGCAATCGACCTCTTCCATTGTGAGATTCCTTTTCCTATATGAAACCATAAAACACACTCACAAGGAAATCAAATATTAGTAGGTTAGTCCTAATATAAAACTATGTACATAAATAAAAGATATTTACATAATTACAATCTCCAAGTCAAAGTAGAATACTTATAAATCTCCATGAAAGTTCCAAAATCTTCTTACCTTAATAGAAGTCAAATGAAATAAGGAAACATGCATATGTTCCCAAAAAGCTCACGCTTTCAATCTCCCCCTATTTTGGACTTTCTGGTCAAAACCAAAGATTTATAACAAACACAATATTATGACCACAGAATAAAAAAAATAACTCCTCCTGAATGGATGTGTGTCCAGATGTGTATACACATCCACACATAAAACTGCAAAACAGAATTAGAACAAAATACTAGCAGTTCATTAAGCAAAAACCAAAAACCATTCAGCCATGTCCTAATTAAGCTATTACAAACCATTGTTTAGAAACTAACAAACTAAAACAGAAAATTAAAATTGTCTTTAGCAACCATCAAATCAAAATAACCAAAAACTGTTCTCCCCCTAAATCACAGATCAAACTGTCTCCACCTAAAATCAGCCAGACTGTTAGCAGCAGCAGCCTTCACAGCAGCATCCCAGACTTCATCTCCAACAGCTTCAACAGCAGCAGCAGCAGCAGAACTAGATTCTCCCCCTTTTTGACAAGAAAGTTTAGCATGCCATCTAAGGAAATTATTGGCATGGGCAATGGAGGCTTGAGCTTGAGCTTCTGCAGCTACAATGGCATCATCTAAATCCTTCATCTGAGCAAAAAAATTCTCTTCAGATGTGACACCAGATGTGTCCACATCTGCCATACCAATCTCAGGAACAGTGCCCAAAGGTAGATCAACATGCCTCTGCTTAGGGTCTAACAAAGTTTTGGATTCTTTAAACAACTTCAAATTTTTCAACCCTTTCTTCATTTTTCTCAGCCTTAACACCATTTGCAATCAGAATTTGAGAGATTAGAGAGGGATAAGGTAAGGACCACTTTTTGGAGGGTGACTCTCCATAAGCACAGATTTTTCTAAAGATAAACTCTCCAAAATTGATATGCTTCTTAATTCCCAATCTATACAGAAGATCAGCTTGCACCCTTGTAACTGAAGTTTTGTTATTTGAGGGGCAAAGATTGGCAACTAGGATAGAGTGAAGAAAACAGAAAAGGGAGGATAAAGATCCACTTCCTAAATCTTTAGGCTTTACTGGCCAAGAGGACACCTTGCCATGGGTAATGGCAGCCACAAGTTCATCATCCTCAATAGAAACCAGATCATCATAATAATCATTCAACCCAAGAAAATCATTGATGACAGAAGGGTTAAAAGGAACAAATACTCCTCTAACATAAACACCAGGAGAATGGGAATAGGAGTTATCTAATCCTTTAGGCAAATTTGCATAAAATTCATAAACCAATTTGGGATAGAAGGGAAGGGGATGGTCCACAGTCAGAAATAATCCTCTTTCCTCAAAAAACTTGTCCATACCAAGTTTAGCAAATGTTTCCCTATCCCTTTTCATCTCAACAACAAAGGCTTTAGAGGAAATTAACTCAAACCTATCAAAAGCCTTTTTGGACAGAAACTTTTTGGAAAAGGGTTTGGGGTTAGAGACAAGGGAGACAGAAGAAGACATACCCAGTTCAGCCTTCTTTCGAGTAGATGTGCGTCTGGATGTGGGCACATCCTTAGACACATCCTTCACAGGGAATGGAACATTGATTGGTTCAATCTCAGTATTATCAGCATCAGAGGAATCCAATTCCTGGTCTTCTTTCTCCTGATCAAGCTCTTCTCTTCCAAGCTTGAAGTTCTCATCTGAGGCAGTGTCATCACTCCCAGAACTTGAGTTAGAATCATCTTCAAAGGGTTCTAGGTCAGTCTCAGCCACCTTTTTCTTTCCCTTTAAATCTATTAAAATCTTAGCCAAGGGTTCATCATCACTGAAGGAAATAAGGTCCTCAACAGGACTAGAAACCAAGGGAACAGAGGGTTCAACAGCAGGACTAGAGACATTATCCACTGGGGTTGAAGCAACAGTGGGGATAATGGGGTCAGAAGAGATTATGGGAGAAACAGGAGCAGTTGGCTCAATAGATTTTGCATGGTGAACAGTCTCAACAGGGATTAGAGGTTCAACATGGGGAGCATCAACAGAATCAACAGGGGGAACAACCACAGAAGGGGTAAAAACAGGATCACTAACAGAGGAAGGGGAAATAGACGATTTAGACCTAGTCCTAATAAGAGGAGCCATTACCTCTTCTTCTTCTTCTTCTTCCTCAAGAACAATGGCAGTTGAAGGTTTCCCGCCAGGTTTCGTTAGGTTCTTAGCTTTGTCAGACTCTGACAGCTTGCGAACCCTACCAGATCGACGAAGAGCACGGTGGGGCACCGGCGATGCAACAGGCTTTGGGGGTTTAGCTTGAGACAACTTCCTCTTCTTAGATAACGATGGTTCTTCAGCAATGGCGACATCCGATGGTGGAATCACCGGAGAGGATGGAGCCTTAGGGTTTACCTCGGTTGAAACAGTCACGGCTTCCAATGAAGGGTATTTGGGAGAAGAAGCTTCCATTGTTGGTTCAGACGAGGGTGATGGAGAGGAGAAATCTGCAAGAAACTTTGAGATTACAGGGTTTAAAAGAATGGAATCCTCTCTTTTGGCTATTGAAATTGGAACAATGTCAAGAACATCTTCTTCTCTTATATTCGAATGCTCGGCCATTTAACAGAGAAAATTTGGTTGGTTGAACAGTGCAAAGAGAAATTAATGCAATGTGTGTGATTGTGTGCAGAACTTAGGGAATAACAAGGGGTTTTGCAAGAGGTTTATGAGGGAGGAGACGGATGTGAGGTATCTTAAATACTCACAGCTCCCCCTTTCCAAATAGAATTAGGAATCCTTCTCAAACAGGTATACCACACCTCAAAATCCTTAAGAGTCCTCCAACGGCTAGAAAACCTTTGAGGTTACCACACACAAGCACCTTCCAAGAAAATAGGGGATCAAAAATAAATCAAGATTTTGTAAGATTTTTATGAAAACAAATATTACTTCGGCATATCTTTATTTAAAACAGAATCCCAAAAGAATTTTTCAACCTTTTCAAACAAGGATTGATACACACCTTTTCTTTTCATAAAAGATATTGGAGATCAAAAACCTATATAATCAAAGAATGAATTAAGAAAGAAAATTAACTAGCATATTTACAAAGCTCCTATATGTCCTAAAATAATGCAGAATGCCTAGCATGATGCAAACACACAGGTGAATGAAATATTCTCAGTTTATAGATGTGGCATAGGATGTGAGTCACATATGGGGACACATTTAGATCACAAAAAGTCAATGAGCAATAATCCAATCTGCACAGCCTCTAGGATGCATCCACCAATTTTTTGTTGTGGATTTTTTGCATTGTGAGTAGCTTTCACTTTACTTGATCCCAAAGATAGCCCTTTTTCCCAATGATCTTATCAAGTTTGACTTCAAGTTTTCTTATGAAAATCACTTGATCACAATGGTATGGCTTCATACTAAGGGTGAAGCAGCTGTTTCTCACATATATATATATATATTTTTTCTTTTAGCACCCACTGTGAGATACCTAGGAAGGTTATACCAAGTTATCAAAAGATAACATGGACAGGAAGTGCTCACAATTAAGTGATCAAAAATAATGTCAAGATGAAGACTCACAAGTGACCACACTGAGAAATTTCGTGCTAATGCATGATATTTTTGGATTTTTCTTTTTATAATTTTTTTTTTTCAGTTAGAATAATCTACAGATGTGTTAGAGGATGTGAGACACATCTGGTCTCACAACCTTAGATATCACATAAGCCAAGAGACTTCCTCAAGGAGGAAAATCTCTCCAAATCTAATGCCTTTGTAAATATATCAGCCAATTGATTTTCAGTCCCAACAAATTCCAGACACACAGTTTTTTGTTCTACAAGATCTCTGATGAAATGATGTCTAATATCAATGTGCTTTGTTCTAGAATGTTGGACAGGATTTTTAGATATGTCCAAGGCACTTTTGTTATCACAAAAAGCAGTCAAAATTTTGCTATTTAATCCATAATCTTTTAACATTTGATTCATCCAAAGTAATTGTGTGCAGCAACTCCCAAGGGCAACATATTCAAATTTCAAGAAAGGACAAGGACACACAATTTTGCTTCCTACTATACCAAGACACAAGATTATTTCCTAGGTAGAAACATCCACCTGTGGTACTCTTTCTATCATCACTATTTCCAGCCCAATCAGAATCAGTGTACCCAACCAAATTGGTGTTTGTTTCTTTAGAGTAATGCAGACCTAGGTTCACAGTCCCACTTACATACCTAATGATTCTTTTCAAGGCTTTAAGATGAGACACCTTAGGGTTGGCTTGGTATCTTGCACAGAGACATACACTGTACATAATGTCAGGTCTACTTGCAGTGAGGTAAAGCAGACTTCCTATCATGCTTCTATAGAGGGTTTGATCAACACTCTCACCATCTGAATCATGGCTTAACTTTTGGGAAGATCCCATTGGGGTTCTTTGATGTGAAGAGTGTTCAAGCTCAAACTTTTTCACAAGATTCTTGGCATACTTAGACTGTGAAATGAACATGCCATCTTTGAATTGCTTAATTTGTAAGCCTAAGAAAAAGTTCAACTCACCTACCATGCTCATCTCAAATGTGGAAGTCATGCTATCCACAAAGTCAGCTAACATAGGGTCAGAGTTTGACCCAAACACAATATCATCTACATAGATTTGTGCCACAAGAATCTCCTTTTTGTTTTTCCTCACAAACAAGGTTTTGTCAACCTCACCTCTCTTGAATCCTAGTTGAAGTAAATGGTCAGTCAAACTACCATACCAAGCTCTAGGAGCTTGTTTTAGCCCATACAGAGCTTTCTTCAGCTTATACACATGGTTAGGATACTTGGAGTCCACAAAGCCTTTAGGTTGTTCAACATAGGCTTCCTCATTTAATATCCCATTAAGAAAAGCACTCTTAACATCCATTTGATGAAGAGTAATCTTGAGGTAACAAGCAATGGCTAACAAAAGCCTAATGGACTCAATTCTTGCAACAGGAGCAAATGTCTCCTCAAAATCAATTCCCTCAATTTGAGTATAACCTTGAGCAACTAACCTAGCTTTATTTCTAGTTATCACACCTTGCTCATCAGTTTTGTTCTTGAAAATCCATTTGGTTCCTATGACATTACCATGTGAGGGTCTAGGAACAAGAGTCCATACTTCATTCTTTTCAAATTGAAGCAATTCATCTTGCATAGCAAGAATCCAATCAGCATCTTTCAATGCTTCAGCAATGTTCTTAGGTTCAATTTTAGAAACAAAACAACAGAAGCTTACCTGGGAGTATGCTGAGGAGCAACTCCATAAACCAGCCATCTTTCTATAATCAACTTTGTCCTTTTGTCTTGTTCTCACTTGTGAGTGCACTTCTCCCACAACTTGTGAAATGGGGTGGTTTTTCTGAATTTTAGAAGGAATATCCTTTGATCTATCCACACACTCATCCACATTACCTTCTGGAGCATCATCCTGATCAGAATCAGAGGAATTGTCCTCGATTACAGGAGTTTGAGTGGATGTGGGAGCAGATGTGGGTTCAGATGTGGAGGCAGATGTGTCCACATCCTTGGTTACATCCTTGTCAGGTTCATCATGTTTATCAATACTGGAAGTTTCTTTTGCTTTTTCAGCACCTGTTTCTTCATCCTTCCAGTCAAGCAAGCAACCTGAAATGTCATCCTCGGCGATCTTGAGGTTAAGATCAAGTGAGTCATCAAATTTAACATTAGCAGATTCCATAATGGTCTTAGTTTTGAGATTAAAAACTCTGTAAGCTCTACTATTAGTGGAATAACCAATGAAAATTGCTTTATCACTCTTTGAATCAAACTTGGACAGGTATTCTCTATCATTGAGAATGTAACAAATACATCCAAACACATGAAAATATTTCACAGTTGGTTTCTTTCCAATGAGGATTTGATATGGAGTGACAGTGCTACCAATCCTTAAGAACACCCTATTGCCAATGTGGCAAGCAGTGTTTAAGGCTTCTGCCCAAAATTTCTTGGACAAATTCTTAGAACTTAGCATGACCCTAGCCATTTCTTGCAAGGTTCTATTCTTTCTTTCAGCAATTCCATTTTGCTGTGGGGTGATTGGTGCAGAAAACTCATGAGTGATTCCTTTAGAATTACAAAAATTGGTGAACATTTGATTCTCATATTCAGTACCATGGTCAGACCTAATCCTCACAGTCTTAAGACCATACAGATTTCTAACCCTTTTGTACCAATTCTTGAATTCTCCAATTGTTTCTGACTTTTCTCTTAAGAACATTACCCAAGTGTACCTAGAATAATCATCAACACATACAAATGCATATTTTTTCCTACCAAAGCTTTCTACTTCAATAGGTCCCATTAAATCAGTGTGAATCATCTCCAAACATCTAGTTGTGGAGCATTGTTGGACCTTTTTATGTGATGCTTTTGTTTGTTTTCCCTTTTGACATGAACCACAGACATCAGGGTTCTTGAAGTTCAGTTTAGGGAGGTCTTTAATAGCTTCAAACCTTTGAAGTTCTTCCAGAGTTCTACAGCTAGCATGCCCTAATTTTTGGTGCCACATATTGACATCATTAGCTTTTGAGCTTAGGCAAGAAAGATTGTCACCAAATTGATAACAATTATCAGCAGATCTTGGACCAGTAAAAACACATTTATTATCCTTATCAAACACTTCACACAAGTGTTTATCAAACTTCACAAAAAGATCATCATCACACAGTTGACTGATGCTTATTAGGTTGGCTTTCAAACCTTCCACATGGTACACATTGTGCAATTTTGGGAGACCCTTAACATCCAGGGTTCCTTTTCCAACAATTTTTCCTTGAGCACCTCCACCAAAATTTACTTTCCCTCCATTAATTTCTTCATAGTCTAGTAGGACAGCTTGGTTTCCAGTCATGTGCCTAGAGCACCCACTATCAAAATACCAAGAGCCAGAGACACTACTCTTGAGGGAAGAGTAAACAACATTGCAAGTGGCAACAGGTTTGGCCACCCATCTTTTTACAGCATTCTTTTTGGGTTGCAGAGGTCTCAGATTAACAGGATGTGTGTTAGGATGTGTATACATCTTCTCACACATCTGAGGCTGATTGAAGTGACCAGATTTTTTATCAGCCTTGAGTTTGTAACAGAAGGGCCTAATGTGACCAGGAGCTAGGCAATAATGACAAATGTAGTGCCTCTTCCTTGGTCTTTTCTCACTCAAGATGACATTTTCTTTAAAAGCTTGTTTTTTCACATCTTTTGAGGTAGAAGCCTCACATCCCTCCTTCACAAAATTTGGTTTTTCAAAACCTATACCAGTTTTGTCACGTTGACCTACAGAAAAAGATTCTTCCATTTTTACCTTACTTGTATTCCACTTAGTGAAAGTATTTTCAGCTTTTTTACATTCATTTTTGAATTTTTCAAGGTCAACTTCTCTCTTAGTCACAAGAACTTCAAGTCTAGCAATAATATCCTTTTGAGAATCATTTTCTTTTAGAAGAACAGCTTTCTCATCTTCACAAGTAGCTAATTTATCAGAGAGAGATTTATTTACCTTAACAAGTACCTCAATCTTGTCCAATCTTTTCATCCAATCTGTGTGCAGTTCCTTGTATGTTGCAAAGAGTTCCTCATAGGGAATGTCCCTATCTTCATCTTCATTATCAGAATCTCCTTTCACTGTGAAGCAGTTCAGCATCAGGTCAGATGTGTCACAGGATGTGTACACATCTGAGACCACATCCAAGGATTTTTCAGGAGCTTCCTCTTCAATATCTGCACAGAAAGCATTAAACACAGAATGGCAGTTTATGATAGACATGTTAGCCACTTCATCTTCTTCATCCTCACTGTCACTAAGGGTAGCAGTTAAGCTCATTCCCTTCTTTTTAAGTGTGTTAGCACACTCATTAGCATAATGACCAAAGCCACGACATGCTCTACATTGGACAGACTCAGATGATTTATTTTCAAAGCTTGGTTTCTTGAATCCAGTGTCAGTGCTAGGTTTTGGCTTTTCAACAGTACTGGAACTAGGCCTATTAGGGAATTTGCTTATCCTTCTATTTTTCAGTATAGAACTGAATTTCTTTGAAATAAAAGCAACATCCTCATCTTCAAGATTTGACTTGTCAATCTCAGAGGATAATTTCACAAGCTCTCTTGGTAATGCAGCAGCACTTTTGAGAGCAAGACTGTGTGTTTTGTTCTTTTTCTGAGCCTCAAGATTTAGCTCAAACACAGTCAAAATGCCTACAATTGTGTCAAGACCAACAGTGTTTGTGTCTTTTGTTTCTTCAATCACAGCTACCTTGATGTTAAACCTCTCAGGTAAGGTCCTTAATATTTTACTTACAAGTCTTGCATTGGAGATAGACTCTCCTAGACTTGTGCATTCATTTGAAATCTCATGAATCTTAGCAGCATATGACACAATGTCCTTAGTTTCTTCCATTCGAAGCAACTCAAACCTATCCATTAAAATTCTAAGCCTAGTGGATTTCACACTTGGTGCTCCCTCACATTGAGTTTGCAAAATATCCCAAGCAGCTTTGGCTACACTCTCATTAGTGATAAGCTTGTACATATTCCCAGAAACATGGCTGGAAATAGCACCCATAGCTTTAGAATTATAATTAGCAGATTGTATTTCATCAAGAGTCCATTGATCTTCAGTTTTTCTTTCGAAAATAGACTCACCAACACCATTAACAGGCTTTTTCTCCACAGTAGGAGGTTGCCATGCAACAAGAATACACATCCAAACCCTTTCATCAATACTTTTGATGTAATTTCGCATCTTGGACTTCCAAAGAGAATAATTGGTGCCATCCAAAACAGGAGGCCTATTTTGGTGATTTTGGCATTCCATAATGACTACACTTTCTGGATCAACACTCAGTAATATATCGAGAGTTGGCTCTGATACCAATTGAAAGTTTCGTGTAGCTAGGAAACTTAGATCACGCAATAGGCAACGGATGTGAGTACAGATGTGTCTCACAACTGTCCACACATCCACAGATAATGCAGCGGAATAAATAAGTTTAAAGCAATTAAACACAAATAACTCAAGAGTTATATACGCTTACTGATCTGTGTGATCAGCAAACTAGGCTTACGCCCAAAAACTTTTCACTATAAAAACTTTTGTTTCTTACAAAAACAAATAAGTGAAAAACTAAAATATGAAAATACAAAACAAGTTCTAATCACCTTCTACGATATGAACAACTCCCCTTTCCCAAGTAGGACTTATTCAATCAGAAGTAAAACAAGAGAACTTTATGAAAACCTAGATGTGAGTTACGGATGTAAGCTCACAACCTAAAACAATAATGTCGAATGACTATGAAGAATATGATTTTCTCTCGTAAAATCTCTAGCTTCTCTTTGTGCTGAATGCCTCGTATTTATAGAGCACCTTTGAGAAGATCTTCATGCAATCGACCTCTTCCATTGTGAGATTCCTTTTCCTATATGAAACCATAAAACACACTCACAAGGAAATCAAATATTAGTAGGTTAGTCCTAATAAAAAACTATGTACATAAATAAAAGATATTTACATAATTACAATCTCCAAGTCAAAGTAGAATACTTATAAATCTCCATGAAAATTCCAAAATCTTCTTACCTTAATAGAAGTCAAATGAAATAAGGAAACATGCATATGTTCCCAAAAAGCTCACGCTTTCAGTATCCAAACGTATCCTCCCTACTTTCTCTCTCTTGTTCCTCTGTTCTCGTTTTTTTTTTTTTTTTTCCTGGCTTCAGCGATTTAAATAGGCCAAATTTTTCGCCCCAAACTAACCTTTTCTCTCGTTTTCCGTGAAAATCTTTCTTTTTCGTCTTCCTATTCGCATGATCAAAGCCTATTTGTCAACTTACTCGGTTGAATTTCCGTTTCTCAGACAAAGTCTTCCCGCTTCTATAGAAAGAGAAATTCATTGTCCTGTACACAATTAGAAAAACACACGCACTAACTGTGTGTTTGTTGAACTCGAGTATACAGAGAGAATTTTTGAATGGCGGAAATTGGAGTAAAATGGAGGATTGTGAGGTTACTGATGATGATTCTATGGAGCGTTTTGTTGGCTTCAATTTTTGTAGCGGCGGAAAGGAAAACATTGATGGGAGAATCTTCTTCTCAGAATTTTGATCATGAATCAGAATCGATTTTTGTCAAATTTTGTTTGTACAAACTCATAATCCAAAAATCCCTAAATTAGGATTACTAAAATATGGTTAAAATCGCGAAAAAGAATAATGGTACTCCCATCCTAAATGAATGTTCAAATTTGAAAAACTTTGCTTTTTTCAGAATAGCAAATTTGAATATTTATTTTGGTACAAAATGACTAAGTTAAAACCGAAGATTAGTCTAAGGACATTGTTGATTGTTCAAAATGTTGATAGGCATTATAGATAGCAAAATTGCACATTTAGAATCAACTTTGGTCGAGTAAATTAGGCCAAAAAATGTTTACTATACCCAGTATACACCGATACCCAATTTGCACCCCCATTTGAAAAGTTGGTTTGTTTATTACCTAAATTTTCAAATCGTCTTACTTTACACTCTATCACTAAAAAACACTAGAAAAGTTAACAAAATAGGTCGTGTGTCGAGCACACGGTGACAAATGGACTAATTTGTAATGGTCATTTGTTTTTAATGGGTCAAATGCAAAGTTTTTAATATAAAGTGTTAATTTTTTCAAAAATAATTAACATTATCTTAAAAAATTAATATTTTCAGATTTTTTTTTATATTTTTATGTTAAAAATAATATATTTATGTTAAAAAATAAAATTGTTAATTTCTATAATAGCATATACTAACATTATCTTAAATAATTAATAATTAATATATCCTGAAAAATGTTAATTTTCAATTTAAAAAAATACGATTAAAATAATAATCTTATCATTTAAAAAATTGTAGTTTTAAGAAAATTGTTTTTGTTTAAAAAAAAACTAAATAATTAATATTATTTTAATTAATAATATATATATATATTTAAAAAAATACATATAAAACATTATAATTTTTTTTCATTTTAAAAAATAATTTTTCTTTCTTAAAAATAATATTTTAATTTTATTTCAAAAAAATACAATTTTTTGATTTATAATATTATTTATTGTTTAATCGTATTTAAAAATATTTTTCTGAAAATATTAATTATTTAAGATAATGTTAATATATGATATTACAGATATTAAATATTTTTTAACATAAAAATAAAAAGTAATAATTTTATTTTTAACATAAAAGAGTAATTTTTTTAGAAAATATTAATTATTTAAGATAATGTTAATTATTTTGGAAAAAGAAATAAGTTTCTAACACTTTATATTTAAAACTTTGCATTTCATCCCTTAAAACTAATAACCATTAGACTATTTACAGTGGTGGGTTGAAATGGGGGATGAAACCCATTTCAACCGAATGAAACGCTACAATGGGCCAACTGAAATGAGTGGAATGAAATCTTGGGATGAAACATTTCATCCGGGTTGAAAGGTTTTTTTTTTTTTTTTTATCTGACAAGTGTCAGCCTCCCATTGGATGAACGAAATTTTTTTTTTATCCCAAATTTTTGAGCTTAATTATCACCTAGTAAATTAATTTTTTTTTAATTTTTTTTTCACCAAAATTCATCATTTTTTTTCCCTACAAATTGATATAAGTTTCATTTGATTTGGACACAAAAAAAAAAACACTTAGTTTTCAATTTGGGCTGAATTATTACCTAGTAAATTATTATTTTTTTTAATTTTTTTTTTTCACCAAAATTCATCATTTTTTTTCCCTACAAATTGATATAAGTTTCATTTGATTTGGACACAAAAAAAAAACACTTAGTTTTCAATTTGGGCTGAATTATTACCTAGTAAATTATTCTTTTTTTAATTTTTTTTTTCACCAAAATTCATCATTTTTTTTCCCTACAAATTGATATAAGTTTCATTTGATTTGGACACAAAAAAAAAACACTTAGTTTTCAATTTGGGCTAAATTATTACCTAGTAAATTATAATTTTTTTTAATTTTTTTTTCACCAAAATTCATCATTTTTTTTCCCTACAAATTGATATAAGTTTCATTTGATTTGGACACAAAAAAAAAAAACTTAATTTTCAATTTGGGCTGAATTATTACCTAGTAAATTATTATTTTTTTTAATTTTTTTTCACTAAAATTCATCATTTTTTTTCCCTACAAATTGATATAAGTTTCATTTGATTTGGACAAAAAAAAAACACTTAGTTTTTTAATTAAGTGTGAAATATTTTTTTAATTATAAATAATAATAATTATTATTATTATTTTACTAATCATAAAAATAAAGAATATAAATGAAATATAATAAAAGTAGTGAGGTATAGAATGATGAGTTGGAGGGAATTGAAATTTAATTTAAGTTAGCCATTGGAGTGAGGGTAAATGAAATGGGTAGATGAAATATTAGGTGGATGAGAAAAAGTGTAAAAAGTGTTAGATGAAATGGGGGAGTGGGATGAAACCACTGTGGGTAGTCTTACAAACTAGCCTATTTGTCATCATGTGCTCGGCAAATGACCTAGTCCCTCCGTCCCAAACCTAGATACCCGTTTACTGTTCGGCGCGGGAATTAAGGAAAGTGGGTAATGGAGAAAGTGTTGTGAGTATAAAAGTAAAATAAGAGAGAATGAATTGAGGGAATAGTAAAGTTGATTGGTGTTGTGTGTATAATAGTAAAATATGAGAGAGAATGAGTGGAGTGAATAGTAAAAATTCTTTGTCATTTTAAGAAAGGGATATGTTAGTTTGGGACGCCCAAAATGGCAAAATAGGTATCTAGAATTGGGACGGAGGGAGTATTTGTTAAGTTTTCTAACGTTCGTTAATGTCAGGGTGCAAAGTGTGACGATTTAGAAGTTTAGGTACCAAACATCCTGACTTTTCAAAGGGAAGGAACAAAGTGAGAATCGGTGGATACTTTGGGACAAGTAAACTTATTTTGGCCAGTAAATTATGGCTTGTCATGGACTACATTAAATGTATTTGCTATAATCCATTGCTATCAGAAGTTGTTTTCTCAGTACCGCGTTCCTTATTTTCGCATGTCAGTAGGGGCCTCTGAGCTGCTTTTGGATGTCTTAATAACTCTACCAAAACCAAAAGATGAGTGATAGCTTAGACATTATGCGGATCAAATAAATTGTTGGGAAATTTATTACTCCCTCCGTCCCACGTCATTGTGGATCATTTTTTCGGGCACGATAATTAAGAAATATTATTAAGATAATGAAAATGTGTGGTAGGAAATGAAGAGAGAGAATGAGTGGAGTTGGTTGAATAAATTGTGTGGTAGAAAATGAAGAGAGAGAATGAGTGGGTGGGGTAGGGTGAATATAAAATAATAAATTTATTTCCATTTTGGGCAGTTTGCATTCACGTGGGACGGACCAAAAAGAAAAGAAGTTTGCATTCACGTGGGACGGAGGGAGTATATAACAATAAATAAGAATTTCTTGAATTTAACGAAATGACAAATAATATAATGAACCATAACATATTTAACGGGGCAGGAAATAAAGATAAACTAGAATGTGAAAATTAAAGCAAACCGAGTAATTAAAGAAGTCGAGTCTTGTGTTGGACACAATCTCCGCAAGAAGATATTGCCCCGCACTGATGGTTACGGATTAGCGGCAATCTTCTCTCAAGATGAAACAATTTTACAGTCGTTAATAGGAGCACTCCAAATTAACGATTTCGGCGAACAAAATTCGTGTTTGACACTTCCAGACTTTGAAGAAGACTTATGCAACGAGATGATCTATCTTCTAACAGATGATGTTAAGAATTTCGTTGAATTCTATGACTAAATTTCATAATTCAGTTAAATATCTAACCGAGTTATTTAACGTCGTTAGATATGTGATTCTCTACTTCTAGTGAAGAGATAGTGAATTTGTGAAAGAGAAAAGTGATTGAATTGAATGAATTGATTTGTCAATTCTATTTATAGGTAATGAAGAATTGAGGTGCCTTTTGGGAATAAGCACTATTGATGTCTGGTGGAATCTCGGTCATTGAATCAGATTCGGATGAAGGGCTGAGATCTGATGAATCTGACCCACCTTTTCAATCAGGCGCGGGTCACAACCTTACCCGGTAGTCCATCCGACCCGTCTGTTCCAAACAGATATGGGTCACGGCCCAATCTGCCAGATTTTCCAAGCGGCCCAAGTCCACTCGCCCAAGCCTCGACAGCCATTTCTATTTGGACCGATCCACAGTCAGCCCAATCTAATTGAACCATGCCACTGCACCGAGCCAACTTCCGTCAAAAGTTTAAGGCTTCAACATGCATTCTGGGCTCGAGCTCGAGCTCGAGAAAAGCTCGAGCTCGATATTTTTTATTCGAGCTCGAGCTCGAAACTTCAAAGCTCGGCTCGGCTCGGCTCGTTTACAGCCCTAGCTCCAATAGCTCCTAGCGAAGTGCGCCCTAATCACCCTTCGCGGGTTGTGTGTCCATTTTGAGCTAGAACAAAAATAGCTCAATAGCCCACTTGGATGCATGGTTGGCCCAAGGAGATCAACTTGATGACTCCTTCCTTAGATGGTTCCACTTAAAAACAAACATTAGTTTCCTTCTTAAAGCAATGTGGGATAACTCTTTCATAACTCATAAACTCTTCATAAACCCATTTCATTTTGCATACTTTGAGCATTAATTTCTCATTCACCACAAATTGGTTTTGAGAAAGTAAATATATCAAATTAATCTACTCCAAATGTAGATTATTAATATGCAATCAAATTTCATTTTCCAAAAATGAAACCTTATGAAATTCTTAGTCAAAAGTCGGTCAAACTTTACTTTTACAAAACCAAATACCAACATAAATTGAGTAGCATCTGCTCTTACAAAAAATCATGGGCACGGGATGGTGATAAAGTTGATGGAATTGGTCATGACTTATAAACTGCATTTTCTTGTTGCATGAAAGTTATGTATGGAATTTATATACCCACTAGCACGTGCCCGTGTCCAAGGTCACGTAATTTTTTTTTTTAAAAAAAAATTATTTTTATTTTTTTTAAGGGCAAAATGGAAAAGGGACAAATATATGAGGGCAAAATGGGAATTTCTCCCCTTAAAACTGTTCATAGAACTGTTCAAAAGGGGGGTTCCATTTATAATATAGATTAACCTTTGGCTCTAAAAGGGCTTGAAGTGATTGAATCGGAGTCCTCTCGCTTTCCATTTCTACCACTGAGCCAACCATCATGCGGGGTCCATACATCTGTTCGAACTTTCTCCTAGTTAGGATGTTATATTTTCCAATCACAAGTTTGTTCTTGCATATGGTTTACTTTTTCTTTGTACTAATCATAAGGGGTACTAAGTTGGGCTAAAAAAAATAATATTGGCAGGTGGCAATTATGTAATGTGGTTGACAGGACATGGATTTGGATGGCAAATTGTTGTTGGCAGTGTGATTGGATTCCTTGGAGCTGCGTTTGGCAGTGTAGGAGGTATTGGTGGTGGTGGCATATTTGTTCCCATGCTTACACTGATTGTTGGGTTTGATGCCAAATCTGCTACCGCTATTTCAAAGTGTAAGAGACAGATACATCCATATAAATCACACTTGTGTCTGCCTTGTGTGTGTGTGCGTATATTGTGACGACGCTAGACGCCAACCTGCTGTGATTGGGAGCGCCCGCTCCCATGGAGGGGGAGCGCCTGCTCCCAATAGGCCAAACCGTGATCCAAGTTTCTGTAGACAGGGAGCGTCGGCTCCCAGGGAGGGGGAGCGTCCGCTCCCAGTCTCCAGTTGCCGCTTAGTTGATTTGGTCTAGGATTGTGTTTCCTTATTCCATGTTTCCTAATTCCTTTGTCTTTCCTATTTCCTTAGAGTTTCTGATTGCTGGAACTTCTTTTGTATAATCTCATATATATTTTCCTCCTTGTGAGAAGAATAAACAAGAAAATCATTATCCCAATTTAAATTTCTACATGGTATCAAAGCCACCATATATACACAAGTATTCGATAATGGCGGATCAAGCACCGGCGGCCGGCGGTGGTGATGGAAGAGCTCCTCCGGCTTTGAAGATTGAATACAACTCTCCTTTCTACCTAGGTCCCCAAGATTGACCTGGTGATTTCATAACTCCTACTCGTTTCCGTGGTGATAACTACGATGATTGGGCTGGCGATATACAGACTGCTCTTGAGGCTAGACGCTAATTTGGCTTCTTGGATGGATCTATTCCATCCGCCGTTTCTCCTTGTACCGAGTCAGATTGGAATACCATTCATGCTATGTTGGTATCATGGCTTATGAACACTATTGATCCCGAGGTTAAGAGCACGCTGTCCAAGTATAGGGATGCTAGGCGTTTATGGGATTCTCTTAAATCTCGATATGCGTTGGTGGATGGACCTCGCATTCAACAACTGAAGATGTCGATAGCACGATGTGAGCAAACCAAGACCATGCCTGTCGCTGTGTATTTCGGTAAGTTGACTGGCTTATGGGAATCTCTGCACAATTACGAGCCGCTTATAGATTGTTCTTGCTGCGACAACTGCACAGCCGGATAGAAACACGCGGCGCGAAGGGCGACTGGCAAGCTTCATGAATTTCTTATGGGTTTAAATTCTAAATACTATGCCTCTCTTCGTACTAACCTCTTGTCTCAGGATCCCTTGCCCACTCTTGATCGAGCTTACCAATTGGTAGCACAGGCTGAACGAGTGCGACTTGCTAAACCAATTCTTGATGAACCTCCGGATGCAGTTGGCTTTTCCCTCAAAACCGGCGGTTCTCGTGGTCGTGACAAGCCCGATAAATCCCACCTTGCATGTTCTCACTGTCAGAAAAAGGGTCATGATGTCTCTTCTTGCTTTGAGCTTGTCGGTTATCCAGAATGGTGGGGAGACAGTAGCAAAACAAGTGCTCGTGGTAGCGGTCATCCTCAACAAGGTCGAGGCAGAGGAGTTGCGCGCACCAACTCAGTTGCCCAAGTTGGTGCCGCCCAAGTCGGCATGGCTGCTGGATCCGCCCAAGTTGGCATGGCTGCTGGATCTCTTCCCTCTACTTCCTCACCCTTGTTTACTGCAGAACAATGGAATGCTTTGGCCTGCCTAGTTGGTAACACTCGTATTCCGGATAATCGCCTTCATGGTACGTTTGAAACATCTTCTTGGATCATTGATACGGGAGCGTCCAATCATGTGACCGGAAACGCTGCTTGTCTCTTTGATTCATACTCTATACAAGCTTGCCCCGTCAAGCTTCCTAACTTAACGCTTCAAGATTGCTCAAATGTAGGGTTACGTTCGTCTGACAGACACCCTTGTTCTTCATCATGTTCTTTATATACCAAACCTAAACTGCAGTCTTCTTTCTGTTTCTTAATTATCTGATGATGTTCATTGCACTGTCCATTTTAATGCTTCTCTGTGTGCTATACATGACCAGTCGAGGAACCTGATTGGAACGGGTGTTAGGCGGGATGGACTATACTACTTCAGGGGCGCACCTTCTACTTGTCACGTCTCTGTCAACAATGCATCTGCTTTGCTCGAGTTGTGGCATAATCGTATGGGGCATCCTTCTGAAAAAGTAGTGAAACTTCTTCCTCCGGTCTCTCATCTGTCGGGTAGTCTTCATCAACCTTGCGACGTTTGTTTTCGTGCTAAACATTCTAGAGATAGCTTTCCTATTAGTGAGTATAAGTCTACTAGAGTTTTTGAGAAAGTTCATTGTGACTTATGGGGTCCTTACACCCATGTTTCCTCTTGTGGTGCCCGTTATTTTTTGACTTTGGTAGATGATTACTCTCGTGCTGTTTGGATTTATTTATTAGTTGATAAAACGGAAGTTTTTCGCATGTTTATGGCCTTTGTTGCAATGGTGGATCGACAGTTTTCTCAAAAAATCAAAATTGTTCAATCAGACAATGGCACTGAGTTTAACTCTCTGTTTGATTATTTTCTTTCCACCGGAATCCTCTTTCAAACATCGTGTGTTGGCACCCCCCCAACAAAATGGGCGTGTCGAACGTAAACACCGTCATATTTTGAACATAGCTAGAGCCTTGAGGTTTCAGGCTCACCTTCCCATTTACTTTTGGGGCGAAGCGGTCCTTACCGCTGCTCATTTGATTAATCGAACCCCTTCCCCATTGTTGGATAATAAAACTCCCTACGATATCTTGTTTGGCAAAACCCCCTTTTATGATTCTCTTCGAGTCTTTGGTTCGATGTGTTATGCTCATAATCAGCAGGCTAGGGGTGACAAATTTGCTAGTCGCAGCCGTAAATGCATCTTCGTGGGGTACCCTCTTGGTAAAAAGGGGTGGAAGCTGTTTGATCTCGAGACCAAGAAATTTTTCGTCTCTCGTGATGTCAAGTTCTTTGAGACTGTGTTTCCATACAGCGATTCTACTACTGTTCCTCATATCCGAGGATTACATTGATGTTCTTCTTTGAGGAAGAAGCTTTTGGTCACATTGATTTTCCTATTGAAGTAGACTCCGCTGCTCCTCCTGTTGATCAGACTGCAGCCGAGCCCGCTCCTCTATCCGATGTATAGGAAGAGATTGCTCCGGCTCCCACTGCTCCGACTCCCACTGCTCCGGCTCCCACTGCTCCTTCTGCATCAACGTCGGTCTCTTCTGATGACTCTGGATCCGATCTTTTAGGGAGGGGTATGAGACAGAAACTGCCTTCTGTTCGTCTTCGCGATTTTGTGGCCCTTACTACATCTTCTAGTCCATCCCCCGCCTCTCCGTCTTCAATCGGTTCCTCAGGTACTCCCTATCCTATAGCTCACTATATAAACTGTGATTGGTTTTCTGCAAAATATCGTACTTTTCTTGCAGCTCTTACAGTGGCTAAAGAGCCGACTTCCTTTCGCGAGGCCATGGCTCATGATGGCTGGAAACAGTCAATGAATGCGGAAATTCGTGCCTTGGAGGATAATGGCACATTGTCTATGGTTTCTCTGCCTCCTGGCAAACGGGCCCTGGGATGTCAATGGGTCTATAAGATCAAATATAATTCTGACGGAGCAGTTGAACGACTTAAGTCTCGACTAGTTGTTCTTGGCAATCATCAGAAAGAAGGCATCGACTACACAGAAACTTTTGCTCCTGTGGCTAAAATGGTCACTGTTCGGGCTTTCCTTGCTATTGCTTCTTCCAAGAATTGGGAGTTACATCAGATGGATGTTCACAATGCCTTCTTGCATGGCGACTTAGCAGAAGAAGTTTATATGAAACTCCCTCTGGGCTTTGAAGCACTAAACACCAACACGGTTTGTCGTCTTCATAAGTCTCTCTATGGCCTGAAGCAAGCCCCTCGCTGTTGGTTCTCTAAGTTATTGTCTTCCTTGAAGACTTATGGCTTCCTCCAGTCCTACTCTGACTACTCTCTGTTTACCTTCACCAAAAGTGCGATCCAGCTAAATGTGCTTGTGTATGTTGACGATCTTATCATAGCCGGGAACGATTCCGCTGCTTTGCTGTCCTTCAAAAAGTACCTGTGTGAGTGCTTCAAAATGAAGGATCTCGGGTCTCTCAAATACTTTCTTGGCATTGAGGTTGCTCGCAATCCTGATGGCCGTTTACGTACTTGACGAAAGTATACATTGGATATTATTTCTGAGGCCGGTTTACTAGGTTCAAAGCCCTCTAGCTTCCCCATTGAACCTAACCATAAGCTTGGTGTTGCTACCGGTGCTCCCTTGGAATATCCGGAACACTATCGCCGCCTAGTTGGGCGCCTCATTTACTTGGCTGTAACTCGGCCGGATCTTGCATATTCGGTCCACATCCTTTCTCAATTCATGAATGAACCTCGTCCCGAGCATTGGGAAGCCGCTCTACGGGTCGTTCGGTATCTCAAAGGCACCCCGGGACAAGGTATTCTTTTGCGCACTGACAGCGATCTCACCCTTCAAGGATGGTGTGACTCGGACTGGGCTGCATGCCCCATCTCTCGTCGTTCTCTTACCGGGTGGCTCGTTTTTCTCGGGCATTCCCCCATATCTTGGAAAACTAAGAAACAACCTACTGTTTCTCGATCTTCTGCTGAGGATGAATACCGGGCTATAGCAGCTCTTACATGCGAGCTTAAATGGCTGAAAGGTTTATTGTTGAGCATGGGTGTCCATCATCCCAAGGCTATTCCCATCTTCTGTGACAGTGAATCGGCTCTTCACATTGCCAAGAATCCTGTTTATCATGAGCGGACCAAGCATATTGAGGTAGATTGTCATTTCGTCCGTGACGCTATCTCCAATGGTCTTATTGCTCCTTCTTATGTTCCCACGAAGACTCAGTTAGCTGACATATTTACTAAAGCTCTCGGGAAGCAACAGTTTGATGTTTTACTTAGCAAGTTGGGCATTCTTAATCCTCATGCTCCACTTGAGGGAGGGTGTGACGACGCTAGACGCCAACCTCCTGTGATTGGGAGCGCCCGCTCCCATGGAGGGGGAGCGCCTGCTCCCAATAGGCCAAACCGTGATCCAAGTTTCTGTAAACAGGGAGCGTCCGCTCCCAGGGAGGGGGAGCGTCCGCTCCCAGTCTCCAGTTGCCGCTTAGTTGATTTGGTCTAGGATTGTGTTTCCTTATTCCATGTTTCCTAATTCCTTTGTCTTTCCTATTTCCTTAGAGTTTCTGATTGCTGGAACTTCTTTTGTAATTTCATATATATTTTCCTCCTTGTGAGAAGAATAAACAAGAAAATCATTATCCCAATTTAAATTTCTACATGGTATCAAAGCCACCATACACAAGTATTCGATAATGGCGGATCAAGCACCGGCGGCCGGCGATGGTGATGGAAGAGCTCCTCCAACAAGTATCCACACATGAGAGCATCTCCAACAGTTTTGGTTCAAAAATTGCACCAAAACTCTAAAATGGTGCAATTTCAGCATCAAATATTTTCCATCATTTCCAACAACTTGTTTCAAATCTTACACCAAATAAGATTATTCTCAAAATTTTCCTTATTATTTCATTTAATTAAAATATTTTCCATTAATCGTATATTATTATTGATAATATGATTCAATATTTCAACATATTTTCAAAATTTTGTAATTTTTAAAAAAATTATTGGTTCGAATAACTTATAATTATTAATACAAATAAAAACAAAGTAGGAAAAGAAAAAAAGTAGGGTATTAAAAAAAAGGTGGAAAAGGCAGGTAGAGATAGCACAGCTTGGAACAGCGCCAGATCTGGTGCAAGAAAAAGCCAACGCTAAAATGGCGTTTCTTTTGAAGCAACTCTTGGAGTCCCATAGCTCTAAAGGAAGAAATTGTCGTGTATGCTCATACCTATTTGCAACGGAAATTTGAAAATAGATAGAGATGTCATGGCTTCATCCACTGGCAGAGCCACAGAGATGTTAATGGGAGCAATTGCCCCCATTTGATTTTTTTTTACTTGTGTAATATTTTTAAAATTTGGGGTTGTAGTGTAGTTTCTTGAAACATACCCCATTTGTGTTTAAGAAAAAAATAAGCTAATTTTCCTCCCCTTGTAGTTAGTGAAAATGATTTTGTCCCTCATCAAAATTCCATGGCTCCGAATTCATCTATAAACTTAATTAACTCAGAGCCTTGAGCAACTAGTTTGGACTTTGGCCTTCTCGAAATTTTCATAACTCGCTAACAACTGTTGAGTGAGTTATAGCATGATAATTATTTTACAGCTATTTGGCAAATAACAAAATTAATGGACTGCCATAACTTTTGCTTAAATTCATCAGGTATGATCATGGGTGCAGCAGGCTCGACTGTTTACTACAATCTGAAGCTCAGGCATCCAACAATTGTTATGCCCATCATTGACTATGACTTGGCCGTGCTTATACAGCCAATGCTTATGCTGGGGATTAGTATTGGAGTTGCTTTCAATGTCGTTTTTGCTGACTGGATGGTCACCATTCTGCTAATTATAAGCTTCTTCCTAGCGGTCCTAACAACGGCACTGCAAACAAGACAGGGGCATCTCTGAAAGAAGAGGTGAAATTTCCTAACAAAAGCTGACTTCTATTTTATAGAAAGTTTAATTTTTCCCATCTCTTTCTTCTTATCGTTTTTTCTTTCTTTCTTACTTTTTTTTTCTCACCTCTTTTTTTTTTTTTTTTACATTTACATTTGGCGATTCATGTTAGCTGACCCCAAATCGTTTTGGGACTAAGGGTTAGTTGTTGTTGTTGTCCTTGTATCTCCCCCTCCATCTCAGGTTACCGTTCTTGAGAATGTTTGTTGGAAGGAATTCGGACTTCTTGTGTTTGTTTGGTTTGTGTTCCTCGCGTTGCAGATCATCAAGGTTTTTCATTATTCTTTTCTTCTTCATTACATTATATTTTACTCGATCTTAACATTCTGTTACTTATCAAACTTATGGATCCATTGACTAATAGATTTTTTGTGTTTCGAAACAGAATTATACAGCTAATTGTTCAGTATGGTATTGGGTGGTGAATTTGTTGCAGGTATGTTTTACTAACCTTATCTTGCATGTAATTTGGCTGCAGTTGCGAAGCCACGTAGAAGCGATGGGGGTCATTCGAACCCCTTAACTTTGGGAAATATCATTTTGGTACCTCTAAAGTCTAAACTTTTGAAAAACACACCAAAATATTGTTTTTGTCTATTTTGACCCCAATATTTTTGTTAAGAATTGTACTATGAAATCATTTGACCCCCTTTTATACCAAATTTCAATATGAAAAGAATATTTTTTTTCTCCCAAACAATCTTGATCCCCTTCTCTAAAATTCTGGCTCCGGTGTGGCTAACTTGTTGAAATTGATCTTGCTAAAAATTAATCATCGAACATCATCTAGAATTTATCATTTATTGCTGCAGATTCATGTCTCTGCTGGGGTATCTGGATATGAGGCAGTTAGCCTATACAGAGGAACAAGAAGAATTGCATCCAAGGGAGATTGATGTAGCACAAGTATTGGTTGATCAAGCCTTGGTGGAAGATTGCAAGTTTTCTGCGTTTTTGGTGCAGCAGGAAGTGCACGGCCGCGCTAAGGAAAGTGCACGGCCGTGTCATGTGAAGGAGCGACCGTGTCCGGGCAAAGGTGCGACCGTGCAGAGCGAGACGAGAAAATTGAGTTTTGGAACAGGCAGCCCACGGCCGTGTGGAATTGGGGACTCTGCCGTGCAAGTCGGGAATTGAAAATTTGTTTCCTTTTTCAATTAGGATTCTTAAACAATTACTTTGGGGTATTTTTGGTGTTTTTCTAATTCTGTTTTAATTAGGGTTTCTAGCTTTCCTAAGTAGTGTAAATACTTTCTTTGTTATTGTTTACAAACAACTTTATTATTATCAATTTACGATTGCTTAGCGATTTGGGTTTTCAACCTTTAAGTCTTAATTGGCTTGCAGAAGAGATCTGATTGATTTCTTATCAAATCCTTTGTTCGTGGATTCGAATTAAGGTCGAACGTTCCATTGAATTGTTCGTTTATCTTGTTGATTTCCGCTGCGTTTACATCAATTGGTATCAGATAAGGAGCGATCCTTGGATGATGGCCGACAACAATGGAGGAAACAACGACACATAAGTCATCCTAGCACAACTTGCCGCCAATTGACAGCGATGCAAGAATATTGGCGTAGAGATCATGCAGAGCTCATAGCGGCGTTAGAGCGTATAGAGGTTGGTATTACTGGTACCAACCAAAGGCAGAGGGCAGGTCTTGAGAAGACGTTGTAGGACGCGAGGACATTCCCCGTCGTGTTCCGCCGGCCGGAGGAGATAGAGATAATCGTAGGAGAGAAGGTAATCATGTTCTTGAGCAATTGCCTAAAATCAAGGCCGATTTACCTTTCTTTTCTGGCGAATTGGATATGATTGAATTTTATGATTGGCTTGAGGAGGTTGAGAAGTATTTCACTTTGATGAATATTCCTGAGGATAGGAAAGTGCCGTATGTGGCATATAAATTGCGTGGTGGTGCTTCTGCATGGTGGAAGCAATTATCTAATCAACTGCGTTGCGAGTTCAGAGAGCTGATTACTGTATGGCCAAAGATGAGAATGGCCTTGCGTCAACGTTTCTTACCCAAAAATTATTCCCAAGTTATTTATCAAATTTTTTTGGAATGCAAACAGGGTGCTAGAACAGTAATTGATTATTCGCATGAGTTCCATACTTTGTCTGCTCGTTGTGATATGGGTGAATCAGCGGTTCAACAAACTGCAAGGTTCATCCATGGACTTCTATTCAACATCAAAAGTCTGGTGGAGATGCATACTATGAAATTTTTAGATGACGAAATTGAAAAGGCTATGACGGTGGAGAGACAGCTTACTTTTTCTGCTAGGACTCAATCCAATTTCAGGAATCATGGGGGTTCTTATCCTGGAAGCAAGGGTACGGCACAGGACAAGACACCAACTACTAGCTTGAAGGCATTAGAGGAGAAGAATAACGTTCCTGCAGTTATTCAACCTACACAGGCTAAGAAGGCCAACATTACCACTACTAGAGGGCAACAGAATCCTAATCCTTATGCCAAAACTTTTGGCAATAAGTGTTTTAGATGTGGGCAAGTCGGCCATATTTCTAGTGGGTGTCCTCTTCGTAAGATTGTTAATGTGGTGGATTATGATGATTGTGTTGATGAAGGTTATTGTATAGAATATTAGGAGGATCCCAATGATGAAGAAGACGGTGTGGAAGAGCATGGGTCATTTGTGGTTAATAGATTAATGTTGACTACCCCTAGCAACGAGGAGGATCCTGCGAGGCACAGCATCTTTCGCACCAAAGGGAAGATTAAAGAAGTTGATATTCAGATTACTGTTGACAGTGGGAGCACTGAAAATTTGGTGGCTCGTGGTATTGTAGACAAGTTGAAGCTTGAGGTAAAACCACATCCCTCTCCTTATTTAGTTGGTTGGATCAATGCACTCGGTACTATTAAGGTACGTGAACAATGCCTTGTTCCTTTCTCTATTGGGCGATATAAGGATACTATTCTATGTGATATTATAGATATGACTGCATGCAATTTACTATTGGGTAGACCTTGGCAATTTGATCTTAATGTGGTGCATAAAGAGCGAGATAATTTTCTTAGTTTCATGAAAGACGGAGCACGTTTTAATTTATGCCCTTTAAAGGTTAAAAGTCATTGTGTCGGGGAGAGAAAGAAGCCTATTATTTCGCTTTGTACTGTTAATGAATTTTTGGATGATATTGTTGAAGCTAAATGTGTTTTTGCGGTGGTACGAAAGGAGGTGTCGGGTTCTGTGAGTTTGGTTCCTAAATCCTTGGAATCATTATTGAAATAATATGGTGATATTATGCCGGAAGCTTCCTGCGAGGTTGCCTCCCTTGCGCAACTCAGCATAACATTGATTTGGTTCCTGGTGCATCTCTTCCTAATCTCCCACATTATAGAATGAGTCCAGCAGAACATGATATTTTACGTGAGCGAGTAGAAGATTTGTTGAAAAGGGATTATATACAGGAAAGTTTAAGTCCTTGTGCAGTTCCGGCTCTTCTAGTTCCTAAGAAAGATGGGACATGGCGTATGTGTGTTGATAGCCGGGCTATTAATAAAATTACTGTGAAGTATCGTTTTCCTATTCCCCGTCTTGATGATATGTTAGATATGCTTCATGGTGCTAAAGTCTTTTCTAAGATTGATTTGAGGAGTGGTTATCACCAAGTTCGTGTTTGCCCTGGTGATGAGTGGAAAACTGCTTACAAGACCAAGGAGGGATTGTATGAATGGTTGGTGATGTCTTTTGGCTTATCTAATGCACCTAGTACTTTCATGCGTTTGATGAATCAAGTGTTGAAGCTCTTTAATGGTAAATTTTTGGTGGTGTATTTTGATGACATCTTGATTTTTAGCACGACTGAGGAGGAGCATGTTAGGCACATACAAGCAGTTCTGCAGGCTTTGAGAGAGAATGAGTTGTATATAAATCTCAAGAAAAGTATTTTTATGCTTGATAAACTATTATACTTGGGATACATTGTTTCTGCAGATGGTATTCATGTGGATGAGGATAAGATTCGAGCTATTCGTGATTGGCCTACACCTACAACTGTTAGTGAGGTTCGTAGTTTTCATGGTCTTGCTACTTTCTATCGTCGTTTTATTCATAATTTCAGCACTATTGTAGCCCCGATTACTGAGTGCATGAAGAAAGGGAAATTTCTATGGGGTGATGAGGCGGCTGCTAGTTTTGCTTTGATTAAGGAGAAATTGACGAATGCTCCATTATTGGCTTTGCTGGATTTTTATAAGCCTTTTGAGCTTGAGAGATATGCTTCTGTGATTGTGATAGGGGCTGTTTTGATACAAGAAAAGAGGTCGGTTGCTTTTATGAGCCAAAAGTTAGAAGAGTCAAAACGAAAGTGGACGACTTATGAGCTTGAATTTTATGCAGTGATTCAAGAAATAAAGCATTGGGAGCAGTATTTACTTCATCATGAGTTTATTCTTCATACTGATCATGAGGCTTTGAAATATATGAATGGTCAGAAATCTCTTAATCGTATGCATGCTCGTTGGGTGGCTTATTTGCAACAATTCACTTTTGTTATTCAACACAAGAGTGGACAACATAATAAGGTAGCCGATGCTTTGAGTCGTAGGGCATATTTGTTGATTACTAAGCAGAATGTGGTGATTGGGTTCGAGTGTTTGAAGGACTTATATGAGACAGATGTGGATTTTGCAGATGAATGGGCCAAGTGTCGTGATGAGGTTTCAGTTGGTTTATTTTTGTTGCAAGATGGGTTTTTATTCTACAAGGATAGATTGTGTATTCCACAGGGTTCTGACTGTGAGAGTCTGATTTTTTAGATTCATCGTGGTTGACATCATGGGCATGATAAAACAGTCGAGTTAGTTACAAAGAAGTGCTTTTGGCCACAAATTCGTAGGGATACTTATAAGATTGTGCAAAGGTGTATGGTTTGTCAGACGAATAACGGTCACAAAATACTGGATTATATACTCCATTCCCAGTTCCTAATAAGCCATGGGTGGATATTTCTATGGACTTTGTGCTTGGGTTACCTCGTACGCAAAGGTCCAATGATTCTGTTTTTGTAGTGGTTGATCATTTCTCCAAGATGGCTCATTTTATTCCTTGTAGGTAGACTGCGGATGCTGCTCATATTGCAGGCTTATTTTTCAAAGAGATTGTTCGTTTGCATGGTGTTCCGAAGACTATTACTTCTGATTGTGATACGAAGTTTTTGAGTCACTTTTGGCGTACTCTTTGGAAGATTTTTGGCACAAGTTTGCAGTTTAGTAGTTCTTTTCATCCACAAACATATGGACAAATAGAGGTGGTCAATAGAACTTTGGGAAGCATGGTTCGTTGTTTGTGTAGTGATCATCCTAAGAAGTGAGACTTGGTGTTGGCAACTGCTGAATTTGCATTCAACAATATGACCAACATGACTACAAAGATGTATCCATTTGAGATCGTTTATCAGAGGGCTCCTACTCATACTCTTGATTTGGTTCCTTTGCCTAGCTTACCCGGTTATAGTGTTGCGGCTAAGAATATGGCAGAAATGATTGATACTGTTCAAGCTGAGGTGAAGAAGAATATTGAGGAATCTAATGCGAAGTATAAGAGAGAGGCTGACAAGCGACGTCGTCACAAGGTGTTTTATGTGGGAGACATGGTTATGGTTCATTTGCGCAAAGAATGTTTTCTTCAAGGTACATATAGCAAGCTTCATCAGAAAAAAATTGGTCCTTGTAAGATTTTGGAGAAGATCAATGATAATGCATATGTGGTGGACTTGTCGGATGGGTGAAATATTTCTCCTACTTTTAATGTTGCTGATTTGGTTGATTTCTACCCGGATGACCCTCTATATGTGGATACGGATTCGGGGAAAAATCCTTTTAAAGTGGGGGAGAATGATGTAGCACAAGTATTGGTTGATCAAGCCTTGGTGGAAGATTACAAGTTTTCTGCGTTTTTGGTGCAGCAGGAAGTGCACGGCCGGATCGTGTCCGGGCAAAGGTGCGACCGTGCAGAGCGAGACAAGAAAATTGAGTTTTGGAACAGACAGCGCACGACCGTGTGGAATTGTGGACTCGGCTGTGCAAGTCGGGAATTGAAGATTTGTTTCCTATTTCAATTTGGATTCTTAAACAATTACTTAGGGGTATTTTTGTGTTTTTCTAATTCCATTTTAATTAGGGTTTTCAGCTTTCCTAGGTAGTATAAATACTTTCTTCGTTATTTTTTACAAACAACTTTATTATTATCAATTTACGATAGCTTAGCAATTTGGGTTTTCAACCTTCAAGTCTTAATTGGCTTGCAGAAGAGATCTGATTGATTTCTTATCAAATCCTTTGTTCGTGGATTCGAATTAAGGTCGAACGTTCCCTTGTTCGTTTATCTTGTTGATTTTCGTTGCGTTTACATCAGAGATGAAAGCACCAATTTTCGCGTGAGCCATTCTCTACTGTGCTTGTGGTGTACTGGCTGGTATGGTTGGGGGACTACTTGGTCTTGGTGGAGGATTTATTATGGGTCCTCTATTTTTGGAGCTCGGAGTCCTTCCTAAGTTGAGTTTGAGTTTCCGTCCTGGTTTTTAAAATTTGAAGAGATACCTATCTACATTATCAACTACTCCATCCGTCCGAAATGAATGACTATTTTCTGGAAGATTTTGTCCCAAAATATATGTCTAATTTTCAGAAAACTGTCTCGAAATGTTTTTTTTCACACTACATTATATACCTGCAAAACAAGAGTTTATAAAGTGGATTGCAATAATATTTTTGCTCCCTCCTTCTCATTACAAACTACACATGAAATTGTCTATGGCTTAGCAAAGTGAGACGAAACTCACAAAGTGAGACGAAACTCACAAGTGTTGTCCTTAGTGTTGGCAACACTAATAACAACACACACCAATTCTAAAACAACAAATAAATAGAAATAAATCTAATTTGCAGCGGAAGTAAATAACAATACACAAGAAATATATTTTTATCAAGTTATATAAATATATAACTTGATGGGTGTCAGGAGGGCAAGACCATTCTATATATAATATGAATTCAATATAAGGTCAAAGAAGTTTCCTTAATGATAAATAATCATTAAATCAAGGAATAATAAATAAAGAACTCTCTCTGAATACTAACACTCAAAACCTCACGAAAATACAAAAATATAAGTGAAACTCTCGAGTGTTGGATCAAGTGTTGCCAACACTGAATGGCGACACTTGAAGAACAGAATTCTTTCTTGTGCAGATTTGTGTCTTCTGAATTGGATGATCTCAAATGTAGATCGATTGCACTATTTATAGGTCTCCAAAACTTGGAGCCTACTCAAAATGATCAGCTAACAGCCTTTAAGTTGTTTCCACCTTTTTAGCTCTTCTCGCCTTATTTGTAGAAGACTAGGTCTTCATGGCTTCTCTTGCTTGTACACCTCTGCTCTAGATACCTTTTACTCTTATCCTAATCTCCCTCTGAATAGCTAAACAATAGCTCTTTTACTTGGTCATTAATTAATCATATAAACAACATGTTTATATGTTAATTTCTTCATCTCTTCGTAACTCACGCCTGGACACTTTCTGTTGACCTATTCAAGCTCACAAATAGCAGACTAACAACTGATATTGAAATATTAATTTACACATTATTATTTGTGAAAAATACAATAACTATTCTGGTGTTGCCAAATCCAAATGGCAACACCTGTGGCAACACCAGTGGCAACACTGGATTGCAACAATAGGGACAACATACATGGCAACACATGTTCTAACATTTACAATCTCCCCCTTAGTTACTGATTTCTTCACAAAATACCAACGTGATGTTCTTTACAAAACAGTTAGTCATACTTAACCAAAACTCAAAAATGCCACATCCTCATTAGTGTCAACATAAACCTTCAGTCAATGTTAAAATATTTTTTAACCAAAGTATCACACTCACAAGAGTGGCAACATCAACCTACAGGCAATCATAGTCACATAATTTCGAATATATCTTCCCCTTAATCACGAAATTAATAACTAACCAATATAATTATTAATATCTTCAAACAACCACCCAAGAGTTTAGCAAAACCACCCAACAAAGTTTGAAGAAAATTCCAGCCGAAACAAAGAAAAAAAAACAGAAATAAAATTGTTTAAACATCACAAACAAAATTAAAATAAATAAAATTGTTTGTTCAACCAACCACCAAATCAAACAACCTTTCAACCTTCTGCATTTCCAGCTCCTTCTTCACCTCCCTCAGCTGTACTTGTGCCACTTGGTCCAGCTCCATCACGCCTTGGCCTTGCTTGATCTCCCCCTATTTTGGAAGAAATCAATTCCACCATATTCATCATGTCTGAACGCATATCCAACCACTCCTGCATAAATGAGTCAATGTGCTTCACCTGCCTATTGAAAAAATTCAGAACCATAGCAGCATCTATCATAACAGGTGCAGTGTTGCCTGGAGTGTTGCCAATTTCAAGGGCGACACTGGTAGCAGGGGCAGCCGTTGGAGGAGCAATTGTAACCAAAACCCAGGGCAAATCTCTATTCCTATTTCCTTCAATAAAATGTCTACTAATCTTATAAAAAACAGGCTTCTCAGAGATGTTGTCCGCATTCCATGTTTTGAGATTTTGGAACAAAATGACATTAAAAATGAGGGAATGGAAAATGAAAGAGGAGGTTTTCTTCTTTTTGGCCCATGCAGCAAGGTGAGAAAACACCAATCTTCCGAAATTGACTCTCTGTTTCTTACCCAATTTGTACAACAAAGTGGCTTGCTCAAATGTAACCGTGTTTTCATTGGCCGTAAGGAGCCAATTTGTAATACAAATCTTGTGAAGCGCGCTAAACAGAGAAGAAAGATGGGTTGCTTTGAAATGGTCACTTCACACAGAAATTCTCCCTCCAGTCAGAAAGCTAGCTAGGGTATTAGGTTCGACATCCAAACACTTATCTTTGATACTAGGGAGGCCAAAATATTTGTTGATGATAGAGGGATTAAAATCATAAATTTTACCCCTAACAAAGATCTTTCCATAATGAGGAGTGTTTCTATCATCTATGTCCTCCCTAAGATGAGCAAAAAAGTTCCTAACCACACTTTCGACATAAACTGAAACCTTAGTAATCGTAGGCAGAAAATTTCTATCCTCAAGAAATTGGTATACCCCTAGACTCTTAAACTGATTCACATTAATGTTCCTTTCATTCAGAATTCTTTTATCCGAGTCTTCAACCCACTTATCCAAATTTGATTCACAATAAAATTCGTCCGAGAGAAATGGACGTTCATAGTAACCAAATGACTCATAATCTGATTTGGATTCGTGAGAATGAGTAGGAGTAGTTACCTCAGGCTAGGAGATGGGAGAATAAGATGGAGAGCTTGATTATGGTTTGGACTTGGCTGCTGGTGTTGTCTCAGGTGTTGCCATTGGATTGGCAACACTTAGGGCAACACTGGTCTGAACTTTCTGTCTCTCGGCAATTCTGTACTGTGCTTGAGCTAGGGTTTCTTCATCCTCAAGCCATGATTCCTCATCATCATCTGAAGTAGATGAGGGTTTCTTTGTTTCTTTGAAAATTGGGTCCGAACCTTCTTCGGACGAGACATTGAGGGAGGAGCTTGAGCTATCTTCCACTTCGACAGGATCATCAGCAGTGTTTGATGGGATTTTAGACCTGAACAATGTCTTAATCCTTTCGAATTAACGACGAACTCCACCTCGAAATGACGAAGAAGCATCAAGAGCTTTTCGTTTCTTGGTTTTCTTTTGGGGTGCAAAGGTGAATTCTATGGAAGGGGTAGCTTCAGGAATGGGAATTTGAAGAGGGTTGTAGACAATAATGTCTAAACTTGGAGAGGTTGAGGGTGTTGCTGAAAATGTCGTCGGTGATGTCTCCATTGGAATGGTGACATTCGAAGCAACACTAGAAGGGGCGAGAGGAAAAATTTCCATGGGGGATGAAATTTGGGGTGAATTTGAGGGGCTCGTCATGGAAGATCGACGGAAGAAGACGAAGAACAGAGGAGAGAGAGGGTTTAACGAGAGAGAGAGAGAGAGACGCCTAGAGAGAGAGAGAGGGTTTAGGAAGAGGGGTAATTAAATGGTGAATAGTGGAGTGAAAATAGGAATGATTTGACATATTCAAATGCACTTAAACACCCTTATCCCAAACAATTTCAAACAATGTTATCCGACCATAATTTTTAAAAATGTAATTTTTTTTATTTTTTTTTGTATTTTTTTTTAATAACTAAAAATAATTTTAGAAATATCCATAAAATTTTGTTTTTCAAAATTCAAAAGAAAATGAATTTTAAAAAATAGACATTTCGAAATTACATTTAGTTAGACAAAAAATTAAATATTTTTGCTAAAAACCTTTTAAATTTCATAAACTCTAAATATAAGAAAATAGACTTTTGGAAATTCAAATTTTAATTAACAAAAAAAAAATAAAAATAAAAAATTAATGTAGCATCTACTAATGTGTTACTAGCAATGTTGCGTGACACACAAGGCAACATTTTAAATAAAATCCCCTCGATATTTTTTCAATATACTCCCTCCGTCCCACTATAAAAGAATAAAATAAAAAAAATGTGTGGTAGAAAATGAAGAGAGAGAATGAGTGGGGTAAATAGTAGTGTTGGTTGAATAAATTGAGTGGTGGAAAATGAAGAGAGAGAATGAGTGGTGGGGTAGAGTGAATATAAAAATATAAAAACTTGGTTATTTTTGGAAGGTGTCAAGTGAGGTGGGACGGCCCAAAATGGAAAGAAGTGTCAAGTATAGTGGGACGGAGGGAGTATATAACTTATCATTCCTTAGGCAATTTTTAAGCAAACTTTACACTTTCTTTATTTACAAGGAAGCATCGTAGTAGCGAGCTCCGTGCTCCAAGTTTTTTATTAAAGTGTAAAACTATACTCCCTCCGTTCCGCTAAGGTTGCAACATTTTGCCATTTTCGGCATTTCACTTAAGTTGAAACATTACCAAAAAAGGAAACTTTTTATTATTTTTATAATTCTCCACTCATTCTCTCTCTTCCTCACAACCACTCATTATTCTCCACTCATTCTCTCTCTTCCTCACAACCACTCATTATTCTCCACTCATTCTCTCTCTTCCTCACAACCACTCATTATTCTCCTTTCTTAATTTACGTGCTTCAACCCAAATGTTACAACCTTAGCGGAACGGAGGGAGTATGTAGTAAGTTTTATACCTTTCAAGTAGGGTACAATGTAGTAGCGAGCTCCATGTCCCTAATACTTAGTATAAACAACTACATTATACTCCCGTTTTGACAAGGAAACATCGTCGTAGCGAACGTCGTGTCCCGAGTTACTGTGGGAGGATTTTAACAAGCTTTGTCTGTTAAATATCAACAACAACATAAGTGACTTTATCACTTTAAGCACAAAGGGGTATTTTATCAAAAATGTTAACCTTAAGTATATACACATACTAGAACAAAAAGGTCAGTAAATGCCCCCATTTGAGATTAAACTATATATATATATATATATATATATATATATATATATATATATATATATATATATATATATATATATATATATATATATATATTAAAATATAAAATATACAACAAATACACAGTGTTGCTCTCAGTGTTGGCGACACAGACGGCAACACTTGAAACAGCAGATTTATAGAAAACACAAACCAAGAGATTTTTTCAAACTTGAAAATCTCTTATGGTCCAGGGCTTTGGTCAAAATATCAGCAAGTTGATGTTTAGTATCAATATGCTTTATTTAGATCAAATCCTTTTCTACTAAACCTCTCAAAAAATGATGGTGGATATCTATATGTTTAGTGCGTGAGTGTTGTACAGGGTTTTTGGAATTATTCATGGCACTCAAATTGTCACAATACATGGTCAAGATATTACTATCAAGACCATAGTCGTCAAGCATATGCTTCAATCATATCAACTGTGAACAACAACTCCCGGCTGCTACATATTCAGATTCAGCAGTCGAGAGAGAGACACAGTTTTGCTTGCGACTGTACCACGACACAAGATTATTACTCAAGAAAAAACAACCCCCACTAGTGCTTTTTCTATCATCTATATCCCCTGCCCAATCAGAGTCACTAAAACCAACCAAGTTGGTATTGGTGTCTTTGGTGAACCAGATTCCTAATTCACTAGTCCCGGACACATACTTAATGATTTTCTTGACTGCATTTAGGTGAGAAATTTTAGGAGCAGACTGATATCTAGCACACACACCTACACTGAACATAATATCGGGACGACTGGCAGTAAGATAAAGAAGACTACCTATCATGGATCTATACAGAGTTGGGTCAACATTCTCCCCTGCCTGATCTTTGGTTACCTTAAGAGATGATCTCATAGGTATTTTTGAGCTCTTTGCACTCTCCAATCCAAACCTTTTCACCAGACTTTTAGCATACTTGCTCTGAGAGATAAAGATTCCATCATCTGACTGTTTTACCTGCAATCCTAGGAAATAATTAAGTTCACCTATCATGCTCATCTAGAAAGTTGATGTCATAGCTTCCACAAAATTTTGTAAACACGTTTTAGATGTGGATCCATAAACTATGTCATCAACATAGATCTGAGCAATGACAAGCTCTTTATTAACCCTAAGAATAAATAATGTCCTATCGGCTTCTCCTCTAACAAATCCATATTCAAGAAGGAAACTTGTTAGATGCCCATACCATGCACGAGGAGCTTGTTTCAAGCCATATAAGGCTTTATCAAGTCTGTATACATGATCTGGGTGGAATGGGTCTTCAAACCCTTTAGGTTGCTCAACAAAGATTTCTTTATCTAAGTACCCATTCAAGAAAGCCGCTTTAACATCCATTTGGTGCAATGTGATTTTAAGGTAGCAGGCTAGCGCAAGAAGAAGTCTTATTGACTTAATTCTAGCCACAGGTGCAAAGGTCTCGTCAAAGTCGATTCCTTCCACTTGTGTATAGCCTTGAGCCACAAGACGAGCTTTATTACGAACAATATTACCCAATTCATCAGATTTGTTTTTGTAAATCCATTTAGTTCCAATTATATTTGTATGTAAAGGACGTGGAACTAAACACCAAACCTCATTACAGGTAAATTGTTCAAGCTCTTCTTGCATAGCTTGTATCCAGAAATTATCATTTAAAGCCTCAATCACATTCTTAGGTTCAAGAGCAGAAACGAAACAGGAGTGTTTTACCTTGGAGTATGTGGAGGACATACACATACACATATACCTTACCATATCTCTATAGTCAACTGGCTCCTTATTTCTTGTTCAAAACCCTTCATTAACATCACCAATTACCTGAGTAATGGGATGATAATTTCTAATTCGAGCAGGGGGATCTCTCCTGCTTGATGGTACACCAATCCATCTTCTTCTACTACTGAAATTACCCGATCATTTCGCGCGCGGGGGCGCGGAAAAGGCGGTTGTCTTTCGCGGAGGGTTGTGTCTGAGACCTCGCTTCATGGGAAGGAAAAATGAGGAGTCGCCACGCGGTTTTTGTATTTTGAGCCCAAAACGTTGAGAAATGGCTTTTGAAAATGGTGTCGTTTTTATTGGTAGCAAAAACTTAGGAAAAGGCTTTGAAAACGGGGATCATTTTTATTGGTAGCAAAAACGAGTAAAAAGCTTTGAGTACGGGGGTCATTTTTATTGGTAGCAAAAACGAGTAAAAAGCTTTGAGTACCAGAGATTGTTAGGTTCGGAGGTCACGTTACGTTTCGGGAAGAGTATATTGAGATCACCCGAAATGCCTCGCATGACGAGTCTTTCTACCTTTCTCGAAAACGTGCGTGTGTGTGTGTGATTTTTGAAATGGGTGCTTGAATGACAAGCTTAATCTTGGTTTGAATGTCAAATGTTGATTAGGTGACTTTATTTGAAAAGACGAGCGTTTGTGTGGCAAACGTCGGTTTTGAGACGGAAATGAGCGTTTGCGTGGCAAACGTCGATTTTGAACCGGGCGAGTCATTGTTAACGATTTTTACGGGAAAAATGCGTATTAAATGATTTTGAAGTGTCAAATGGCGGCTTTTAGTTTGAAAGATGAGCGTTTGTAGGCCAAACGTCATTTTGCGCATTTTGAAAGAGAGTTCGACGGACGAACTCCGGTTTTGAACCGGGCATTACATTATTAACGATTTTACAGGAAAATGCGTTTTAAATGATATGCGATCAACGAATCGGGTTGCGACTGACTTTGAAAAGTAAATACTATCACGATCCAAACGGGTCGGAATTGTAAATGACAGTATTTAAAGCAGTGTCAACGGAATCAAACGATCTGGAATCGTAAATGACGATCAACGAGGCCAAACGGCTCGGAATTGTAAATGACGATCGACGAGGCCAAACGGCTCGGATTTGTAAATGACGATCGACGAGGCCAAATGGCTCGGAATTGTAAATGACAGAAAGTAAATGACAATCAACGGATCGATCGATCCGGACTTGTAAATGACAGAAATTTAAACGGAACGGGGTCGGAACGCCGTTTTAACCCGTGATTACTTCTCTTACGGGAAGAGAAGAGGATCGAGGGGCTAAAACGTATCGGACCCCGTTAGACGGAGGCGTCTACATTTCAATAACGGTGTTCGAAACGGTTGTAGCGACTGGCGCGTAAACCGAGATGAAACGAGAGATTTAGAGAGAGGGAGTTATACCTATGGCTAGGGTCGACTCCTTTGGCTCGGAAGGTGTGTACGGGACACGAAAAGTGGTTCGAAAGGTTGTTTCGAAGTTGTAAGGGGCGTATTTGATTGAAATACGAAGGTTTCATGCGAATCAAGACGAAACGGGAGCTCGGAAGGGGTGAAAACTGGCTTGTGCCGTGGGGTAGTGAATTTTGGGAGTGAAAATTGTCCTCATTTTGCTTTGACAGCAACTTCTATTTATAGGGTGAAAATTGCAGTAGGAGTCCGGACGGACTTGGACTGAATCCAGGGGGTTTTTGGGTATTTTGGAAATCTGGGGGACTTGCTGGCAATTTCAGGAAAAGTGCACAGGGAGTCCGGTCGGACTAGGCTTGCAAAACAGGGGTATTTTGGTCTTTTGGCCTTGATTTGTGATTGAAGGGTGACTAGAGGGAGGTGGTATGCTTGCCACGTGTCCTGTGAGTCACCAGAAATGTGGGAGTTAGTTCCCCGGTCCCGGTTTTGTCCGTTTTTTAAATAACAGTCCGGAAAATGTCCGAAACGCCCCCGGAAAGTGCCGGAAAGTGCGTTTTTCAGGGAAAGCCGTGCTTTTACGTGTGATGACACGTGTCAAGTACGGTTCAACGTCGGGATGCACGGGGCAGTCCCAGGACATCTCGATGGCTTGACAATGGGGAGTTTAACGAGTTCCGGTTAACCTGGAACGGGCCAGTTAACGGATTTCGGTTAACTTTCTGACGGATTTTGACGATCCGGATTTGGGTACTTACAGTTAGCCCCTCAGCGACGTCTCCTCCGAAGGAGGTGGGGTCGTTGAAAAAGATAAGGATCCAAATCGGGATGCCTTACTCAAAGACACTGGCGGTCACCGCTGGACCCTTAGCGAAAAGGATTCCTACGTATCCCGAGCGGGAATCAAGCCGATCGTAGTTCGAAAAGGGCAAGGGTCGCGCGTGGGGACCTTGACCTGAGCGAGACTGTTGGGAGGCGTCTGAACCTGAGATTTCTGAACCTTTCGAGGGCGTGTGGCACCTCAAACCGGAGATTCTTGATGCCGACTTTGGCGTGTGGCGCCTCGGGCCGAGGATTCTTGCGATGCCGACGAGGCGTGGGCGCCTCGACCCGGAAGTTACCGATGCGTGACGAGCAGGCGTGTGGCGCCTCGGGCCGGAGTTGGCGACGCGAGGCGTGTGGTGCCTCAAACCGGAGTTGCTGAATCATACGAGGGCGTGTGGCGCCTCAAACCGGAGTTGCTGAATCATACGAGGGCGTGTGGCGCCTCAAACCGGGGTTGCTGAATCATACGAGGGCGTGTGGCGCCTCAAACCGAAGATGCGAGGATGCGTTTATCCTGTGACGGAGGCGTTCGTGCCTTGGGTACTGGGCTTATTGTTGCTTCCATACTTATCTGCCGGGGATGCGGCGGCAATGATGGGAACGGTTGTGTTAAACTGGTGTTATTAATAACACGGAGGGATCGACGTTTCTTCTTTAGAATCCTGCTGGGGATGAGCGTTCGGGCTTACCTTGATGGCCGAAGAGGGATTGTTGTGCGGGCTTACCTTGATGGCCGCTGAAATGGGATGGTCGGGCTTACGATGACTGCCGGGGAAGTGAACGTTCACTTGCTGAAGTGAAAAAATGTTCGGGCTTACGAGGATGGCCGAAGAGGGATTGTTGTAAGACGTTCGTGCCTTGGGGTTCGGGCTTATTGCTGTTGCCGGGGATCAAACAGCGAAGGTCTTGATAGGAGAGTGGAGGTTGGACCGTGAAAGGTCACGATTGGATATGAGATCGGACCGTGAAAGGTCGCGATTGAGAATTTGAAATCGGACCGTGAAAGGTCACGATTGGATATTGAGATCGGACCGTGAAAGGTCACGATTGGATATTGAGATCGGACCGTGAAAGGTCGCGATTAAGGATTTGAGATCGGACCGTGAAAGGTCGAGATTAAGGATTTGAGATCGGACCGTGAAAGGTCGCGATTGAGAATTTGAGATCGGACCGTGAAAGGTCGCGATTGAGAATTTGAGATCGGACCGTGAAAGGTCGCGATTAAGGATTTGAGATCGGACCGTGAAAGGTCGCGACTAAGAATTTGAGATCGGACCGTGAAAGGTCGCGATTAAGGATTTGAAATCGGACCGTGAAAGGTCGCGATTGAGAATTTGAGATCGGACCGTGAAAGGTCACAATTAAGGATTTGAAATCGGAGCGTGAAAGGTCACGATTAAGGATTTGAAATCGGACCGTGAAAGGTCGCGATTAAGGATTTGAAATCGGACCGTGAAAGGTCGCGATTAAGGATTTGAAATCGGACCGTGAAAGGTCGCGATTGATAATTTGAGATCGGACCGTGAAAGGTCGCGATTGGATATGAGATCGGACCGTGAAAGGTCACGGTGGATTTGAGTTCGGACCGTGAAAGGTCACGATTGGATACTTGAGATCGGACCGTGAAAGGTCACGATTAAGGATTTGAGATCGGACCGTGAAAGGTCACGATTAGATTGGAAATCGGACCGTGAAAGGTCACGATTAAGGATTTGAGATCGGACCGTGAAAGGTCACGATTAAGAATTTGAGATCGGACCGTGAAAGGTCACGATTAAGGATTTGAGATCGGACCGTGAAAGGTCGCGATTTGGAGATTTGAGATCGGACCGTGAAAGGTCACGATTAAGGATTTGAGATCGGAACGTGAAAGGTCGCGATTAGAGATTGGGAATCGGACCGTGAAAGGTCACGATTGAGGATTGGAAATCGGACCGTGAAAGGTCACGATTGGATATGAGATCGGACCGTGAAAGGTCACGATTAAGGATTTGAGATCGGACCGTGAAAGGTCGCGATTGAGAATTTGAGATCGGACCGTGAAAGGTCGCGATTAAGAATTTGAGATCGGACCGAGAAAGGTCGCGATTAAGAATTTGAGATCGGACCGTGAAAGGTCGCGATTAAGGATTTGAAATCGGACCGTGAAAGGTCACGATTGAGAATTTGAGATCGGACCGTGAAAGGTCGGGATTGGATATGAGATCGGACCGTGAAAGGTCACGATTGGATTTGAGATCGGACCGTGAAAGGTCGCGATTAAGAATTTGAGATCGGACCGTGAAAGGTCGCGATTGAGAATTTGAGATCGGACCGTGAAAGGTCGCGATTAAGAATTTGAGATCGGACCGTGAAAGGTCGCGATTAAGGATTTGAAATCGGACCGTGAAAGGTCACGATTAAGGATTTGAAATCGGACCGTGAAAGGTCGCGATTAAGGATTTGAAATCGGACCGTGAAAGGTCGCGATTGAGAATTTGAGATCGGACCGTGAAAGGTCGCGATTGGATATGAGATCGGACCGTGAAAGGTAACGATTGGATTTGAGATCGGACCGTGAAAGGTCGCGATTAAGAATTTGAGATCGGACCGTGAAAGGTAACGATTGGATATTGAGATCGGACCGTGAAAGGTCGCGATTAAGGATTTGAGATCGGACCGTGAAAGGTCACGATTAAGGATTTGAAATTGGACCGTGAAAGGTCACGATTGGATTTGAGATCGGACCGTGAAAGGTCACGATTAAGGATTTGAAATCGGACCGTGAAAGGTCGCGATTAAGGATTTGAAATCGGACCGTGAAAGGTCGCGATTGAGAATTTGAGATCGGACCGTGAAAGGTCGCGATTAAGGATTGAGATCGGACCGTGAAAGGTCGCGATTAAGGATTTGAAATTGGACCGTGAAAGGTCACGATTGGATTTGAGATCGGACCGTGAAAGGTCACGATTAAGGATTTGAAATCGGACCGTGAAAGGTCACGATTGGGAATTTGAGATCGGACCGTGAAAGGTCACGATTAAGGATTTGAAATCGGACCGTGAAAGGTCGCGATTAAGGATTTGAAATCGGACCGTGAAAGGTCGCGATTAAGGATTTGAAATCGGACCGTGAAAGGTCACGATTAAGGATTTGAAATCGGACCGTGAAAGGTCGCGATTGAGGATTTGAAATCGGACCGTGAAAGGTCACGATTGGATTTGAGATCGGACCGTGAAAGGTCACGATTAAGGATTTGAAATCGGACCGTGAAAGGTCACGATTAAGGATTTGAAATTGGACCGTGAAAGGTCGCGATTAAGGATTTGAAATCGGACCGTGAAAGGTCACGATTGGATTTGAGATCGGACCGTGAAAGGTCACGATTAAGGATTTGAAATCGGACCGTGAAAGGTCGCGATTAAGGATTTGAAATCGGACCGTGAAAGGTCGCGATTGAGAATTTGAAATGATGGTGAAAACCATTAGGAATTTTAACGTCTGGAGACGAGCGTTAGTGAAAACTAACTAGGGATTAATCCTCGGGGGATGGGGTGTTAGAAATGTCTAACTGGGGAAATTTTATACTTTTGGGGGGCCAAAAGAGGTAAAATTGGAATTGCATAAAGCTGAGGGACCAAAATGGAAGGAATCTTTTTAATTGCAGCAGGAGTCCGGCCGGACTTGGACTGAATTCGACCAGGTTCAAATCAGCTCCAAGTCCGACGCAAACCATCCCTTTTCCCCCATATTTTCCGACGAGAGAGAGAGAAAGGAGAGAAAAATTTCCACCCCAAATTGCAAGGTTTGCTCGAATTTGTGAAGGAAATTTGCTATGGAAGGTGATTTCGGACCAATGGCTCGCCACGGAAGGACCGATGACGAAAGAACGCGGTTGGTTCGGACCATTCGAACCATTGTTCACCCATTGAATCCGGCGGAGTTTTACCCGGCTAGGGACCGACACAACTCCAAGGGAGGGATCGAGAGACAAGTAAGCTTCCTACAAATTCCATTAATTTTAAGAATGTGCATTCTTTAAATGTTAGAAATTTGGTTAGGAATGAACTTAGGGATTTTGGTGCCCGAATTGGGGCTTTTGACTTTGCCATGAACCTTTGTCGAAATTGACTAGGATGTAGTTCAATTGACACTATGGGTAGACGACACAAAAATTTTGATTGCAAAATTCCATGTCTAGATGCATTTTCCAAAATTAAAGTAGCTTTAATTCGGGACGGAGCGAAATTTTTGAAATGTTCGAAAGAGTTTGAAAGTTCCGGATTTGACGGAGTTTTTGAAATGAGAGAGATATGAAATGAATGAGAACTGTATCTGCACTGCATCCTTTTGACATGCGTTCGTGCATTCGTTGATGTTGCTTCTGTCTTGTTCGTCTGCAGGGGACAGGGACGGTTGATACCAACAACCAGAAGAGCCGGGGTGCCTTTGAGGCAGTGAGAGCATTGTGGGATATCATCCCGGACGTAGCTCGAGAGGGAGAGAGGAGTCCGAGGCGGGTGCTTGACTCGGGTTGGTGGGTTCATCAATGCCGTGGCTGCAGCCTGATACGCCGAGGGCGAGTCCATGTATGTTGCTACGAGCGAGTATTGGTGGGATACGACCCACACTTTCCATTTCGATGGGGAGGCGACGGTGACTCCCACGGATTTTGCCGCTATCACCGGGTTGCCGACCTATGGCAACACGCCGGTGTGGGTTGATTCGGTTATACCCCAGAGCAGCTTGTCTGCATTGAGTGGGTTTTGACATTACCGATGCCGTGGACTTAGGCATTCGGTACGTGCCGATGGAGAGGCATCCTGAGGCGGTGTTGCCGCTTACTTGGGCCGGATTTGAGGATGATCAGGAGCGCCTGGCTCGAGGGTTCCTTTGGTTTGCTTTGTCGGCGACTTTGTTCCCGACTTCTGATACATCTTGTCACTTCCCTTTGCTCGGGTCGCTGACCAATCTGGATGCCATGAGGGGTTTTGCATGGGGGGAGGCTGGACTGGCCGAGCTCTATCACTCCCTGGACAGGTTCTCGCGGGGAGAGGAGCACTCCTTTAGCTGCTTCACGCCTGTCTTGGATGTAAGTTTACGTACTTTTTCTCTTCCTTGCCTCTTTCATGTACTCGTATATATCTGTTTTGTAGCTGACATAACTTTCCATTTGCTTGGCAGGTCTGGTGCTATGAGGTGTTCAGTCCGCAAGATTGGGACATCAAGGAGCCGTATCGACCCCTGTTCCCTGCCATGCCGGGTTTGGCGTAAGGCAGCGAAGAGGGCGGTCTCATCGAGAGTTGGCACTCGAGTGTCATACGAGGAGGTGTCTCTGGCACTGAACCGGGAGTTCTCCGAGAGGATTCGATTGACCTGGTGGAGTAGGTTCGATCATGTCGCGGTGCAGATTGCTAGTGAGGTGACGCGGCGGAGGAAGCTCCTGGTGGGACTTCACAGCGATGCTATGTATCTAGGGGAGAGGGTTACTCGTCAGCATAGGCCGGGGGCCATTCCGTTGGTGCCGGTGGATCCTCCTATGTTCATGCAGCATCCTCGGGAGATGCCGGTGGAGGAGCTGGAGGGGTATATACAGGGCGTGTACTATACCGAGTACATCATAGCGGGGGCCGCCTATGATACTTTCTTGAGGATGAGGCTGAGGAGCCTGCGAGATGCAAGACGAGGGAGGGAGAGTTCCCTGGAGGTCCTCGAGATCTTCCGATCCCACGCGCTAGGCTGGCGTACGAGGGGTTGGACGGTTCACGCAGGCGACTGGTGATCCCGCTCCCGGATGAGCCGAGACCACGATACAGGGTTGACCCCAACACCGCGGTGAGCATTTCTTTTGATTCTCTGCACTTGATAGTAGCATTCTGCAAATGTTGCATCTGTACTTTCTGCTTGCTTTCTGATGACTTTCCTGATTCGCAGGTGTCTGGCCGCACGTACAACGAGGCTATGAGGCTGGTGGACGAGTCGTCCGCCTACGCTAAGAGGCTAGTGGATTTCATGCGGTGCAATTCCCGGAGGAGCGTGGATGTCCGTGAGCGGGGGCCGTCTAGGCCGAGAGGTTCACCCTGCTCCCCATGGCGTGGGGAGGACTTCAACGCACGGGGTTTGGCCGGTTGCGGGCGGAGCAGTGGATTTGGAGCACCTTCTTTCTTCACACTCGGGCGTGAGAGGGGAGTCCTCGAGTTCGCATACGCCGAGGAGGGCCTTTTGCATATTCCCTTTGGAGGAATTCGGCGAAGTTCTGTTTGCGGACGGATCCGGTGGCGGCGGGCGGTGCAAGGTCGAGTGCTCGGATGACGAGCAGGACTCGGAGTAGTCCTATTTTACTGCTTTCTTTCTTTCTTTCCTTTTTGTATCGTCCGGAACGATTTGGATTTGAACTGTATTTGCAAAAAAGGCGCCCGTGGGGCGGAACCTGTACTTCGCATATTTATTCTGTGATCACCTTCTGTTATTTTCGGCAAATAAGCAAATAGGTTAATCAAAAATAAATAAAAAACGAGAAATGCATTAAAATTGAACGGGTCAAAAATTAAGCATGCATGCACTGATTTTTAATTATTTGCACTGTTGCACGAGCCCGGGGCGGAAGGGATATTGATATTGGTTGAATGAAATCAGGGGCAGGCACGCAGATTTCATAAGGGTGAACAGGGAGTTGTTTGGAAATGTTTCCAACTTTATGAGCAGATGGCTGCAGAGTTGACCAAGTCAACTGCAGAGGGAGTCCGTCCGGACTAGGAGTGCATTTCCAGATTCTTTAAATTGCAGTTTCAGCTTTGCAATTGGTGAGAAAACTACGCATTGCTTTGTTCATCTGGCTGAATTCCTTTCCATTTCTTAAGGTTTCCTTCACTTTCTGACATGGCTCCCTTTCCCAAGTTACCGTCTCGGATGCAAGAGCGGTATTTGGACAACTTTCAGTCGTGGGTACGGAACCACACGAGGCAGAACAAAGGATTTTTCGAAGGCTGTTACGGGATTAAATTTGTTTGGGCTTTGAAGGAGCTCATGCCAGATTGGGATCTTTTGAGAGCCGCGTCTCGGTTCTGGGACGTACGGAGGAATGTGTACAGCTTTTCGTACAACGAAGTCACTCCTACGTTTGAAGATTTCCGTGCCATTCTGGGAGGACCGGAGCCGGAACAGCTAGTTCTTCCGTATGCTGGTGGCATGGCCACTGTTGAGAAGCTAGTGTCTTTGCTTGGTATCTCGGCCGAGAAGCATACGGGATGCCTTGAAACTGAGATGCGATTATGTTGACATTTCGGACCTACACGAAAGATCCGTTCACGTTCACGTCTTTGGGTGTGTGCCATCACGGTGTCTTGGACCTCGGTGAGGCGGTGCAGCGGGATTGACATCGTGCCGTTGGTCTTAGGCGAGACGTTCTGGGCATAGGTCGGATGGCGACCGGTAGCCGATACATGTGGGGAGGAGTCCCGCTATGCTTACCGTGTGGCCGAGGAGAGGCTGCAGATGATGCCGAGGTGCCAATGTCTTGTGACGCTTGGTCTTTCTCTCGGCGTCCTCACGGTGATAAGGGGCAATCGGTGAGCTGGAGCTACGGATGGCCGAGACTTTGCAAGCATCACTTGCGATGGTGGAGTTCCCCATCGGAAGTTTCAGACTTGTCGGACCAGCTCGAGGAGGGTGCATTGGTTGTCGAGTGCGGGGATGTCTCGAGACGTCTTTCTACATTCCATCGTTGGTTACTGCGGCAGATGCAGTGGAGCAGGTGCCATTGGCGGGCTTGAGTTATCTTGCTACCTTCGAGGTGGGATCTCTGCGGATGGAAGATCCTTCGACGCTATTGCTCACACGGTGCGTGGCAATACACGTCATTTCTGCCCGTGGTTCTCCTTCACCGGAGAGGGCAGCATTACTGTCGACGCAAAGATTCGAACCGGTACGAAGAGTGTATAGGGGAGACACAGAGGGCTATCTTGTGGAGACGGAGTGAGTGTTGCGTGCGATCACCAGACGGCTCGACCTTGAGGAGGATCGAAGCGAGGGCTAACCACAGGAATCGTGCGGCGATGCCATGGCTGATTATGTGACCAATGCGATCGGGCGGCCAATCAAAGCACCTATGATGGCTCGAAGCGAGGCGGCTCGAAACAGAGCTAGGGAAGGGGCTGCGTTGATGGCTACGAGGCTTGACGGAGCGTCGGGAAGAGTCCACTGAGCCGAGGTAGAAGGACTACCGGAATATTTCCTGTGAAGGTGAAGAACACTCGTAGGGGAAAGGAAAGGAAGAAGGATGAAGGACCAAGTACGTGGAAACTAGGTTGACCTTCTTTGTCTGCAGTATCCACCCATTGTCATTGCCGACACATTAATTGATTAATGTTTTATTGTAGTTTTGCTAGTGTGTAGCGAGTCAAGAGTTGATCGTGCTTGAACTCATCAAAGATTGTTTTAACCGTAATGAATTTGTAGGTTAAATGAAAAGAGTTTTTCGAAACACAAGCAATTGATGCTTATTATATATTTTTTTTTATTTTAGACCGAACCAATGATGGCTGCCTACGTTCCCCTTTTACAATTGGACTAAGGGGCTCAGGTCACCGTAGTTCGACACTTTTAGGTGAAATTTGAGAAAACGAAGACAAAAGGAGTGCGACCCTGTTTTTTACCTGGATCATTAGCGGGAATGTATCCAGTTGGGTATTACTCTTTTAGCACTCTTAATTTACTGAAGGGGACAGTGTATGGGGAAGGAGAGTTGACTCGTGCTCTTCCTCAAACGAAGTATCTGCGGAGCTTGCTTCCGTTCACGGGGTTCACAAAAGGGTTTCCGTCCAAGTTTGCTAGCTTCATGGCTCCTCCGGAGAAGATTCTTTGTACCACGAATGGTCCTATCCAAGTAGGCTCCCACTTTCCGAGGGGATTGGTCTGCGTGGGAGGCTTCTCCTTTAGCACCAAGTCGCCTTCTTTGATGTCTCGGATCTTGACTTTCTTGTCGAATGCTCGGGCCATTCTGCTCTGGTAGGCTCGAGTGTGCTCCATGGCTTTCAATCTGCGCTCGTCGAGTAGAGCCAGTTCGTCGTGACGGCTTTGTAGCCATTCGACTTCATTGATCCCGTTTTCCAAGAGTACTCGGAGGGATGGAATTTCCAATTCCACGGGTAACATCGCTTCCATTCCGTAGGTAAGCGCGAACGGAGTCGCCCCTGTGGCGGTTCGACCGATGTTCGGTATCCCCGAGAGAGCTAGATGTAGGTTTTCGGGCCGTCCCGACCTGCAGTGGTCATCTTTCTGATTATCATGGCGAGAGTCTTGTTGGCTGCCTCTACTGCACCATTGGTTTGTGGTCTGTAAGGGGATGACTTGTGACGCGTGACTCTGAATTCGGTCAGAAGTTGGTCGCAATATCCTTCGAAGTGAGTCCCATTGTCGGATATGATCTCGTTGGGCACTCTGTATCGGCACATGATGTTCTCTCGGATGAACTCGGCCACCTTCTTAGAATTCAGTACCTTGTACGATCTGGCTTCTACCCATTTGGTGAATTAGTCGACTGCGACAAGAATGAACTCGTGACCATTGCTCCCCGGTGGAGTGATCTTGCCGATGACGTCGATTCCCCGCGTGGCGAAAGGCCATGGCGTAGTCATGCAATAGAGTTCATGAGGAGGGATGTGATTGAGATTGGAGAACCGTTGACATTTGTCGCAGCCTTCTTCGGACTGGCTGGATGCGATGCTTCCATTGATATCCAATAGTATCCCATACGGAGAATGATCTCGTGTCAAAGCTCGGGCGTTCATGTGCGGACCGCGGGTTCCGTTGTGAACTTCGTTCATTAGCTCGGTGGCTTTTTCTTTGTTTA